>OZ026620.1:48839592-49232092 GCA_964020975.1 Hermodice carunculata | reverse complement strand
CTGAATTTGTGCCAACTGGTCCTCATATTTTGTAACTACCACCACCCCCCAGCGCTCCATTGTGTAGTGTCCTACCAATGAGGTATTAAAACGGTTAATGTCTGGTGCCAGATTTAACTTCAAATTTTGACATGCAACACCACATCCAACCTGAACATAGCATTAAATCATTAACTAAAATACTGCAGTGGTTGCTCTTAATTTGAATAGAAATTTTACTCCATCTATCTTTCTCTGGGTAACAATTCCCATGGCACTTTGCCTAGATAGAGTTGATATCACCACAGCAGGACTCAGTCAATAGCACTTGTTGGTGCCCCTCATGCTTGGAGGGACTACCCCACTGACAGGTGTTTTATTACAAGGAGCAATGTCGAGATGAAATGACAGATAGCACCTGATGATTGGCCATGCTATGAAATTCACTGATTATTTTGGAAGACATTTGTTGAGGAACTTGTCTTAATAAAAAATCACATTTAGACCCTTACTGGATGTAATTAAATTGAACTTATCACAGGGATCAAGGTCAGTGAAGTCTGGCAGACAATTCTGCAGTTTTATAAAAAGAATATCACGTTCATCTGAGTACAGTCTAACAGAAAATGAATGTCATCTTCTACAGCCCTCGTATTACATTTTGTACAAAGACGATCGGCAACGCCAAGTTTTGGCTCGGCGTGTCGGCCCAATTTTCTATTCAGATTATGATAACTCAATCCAAATCGATCTATACGCTGGATGTAAGTTACACCAGGTACATTCAAGATGCATCTTTCTGGATATAATTCACTTTTAAAAATTTTGTATGTACGTAGCTTTTTGCTACTATCAGGTGAACGTAGTTTAGATTCCCATCGCTCCATATAATTGACATACAAATGTTCTTTTAAAGCTTTCATAAAGGAGAATTTAACCTCCAGTATTTGAGTATGCCAGAAATTACTAAGATTACGGATAAAAAGGGTGTTGGCTGGAACCAAGCACCAATTTTTTTGCCCATCATTATAGATCTCAAGTAAAGTATTGTAAGATGATTTTAAAACATATTCAGTTGTCAAATGTAAAATACGAAGCCAGTATTTAATCAATCTAACCTGTTGCTGGAGATACATGGGGGGGGGTCGTCCGGTGTCCCTATAAATACCTAGAGCATGGGTCTGTGATCTCACACCCAGCATTCTCTTTTAGTGAGGGTACCTGTACACCTTTTACTACCCCGTACCCTTTATTGGAGACCCACATTTCACAGTCATATTCTAAGATGGGAAGAATTTGGGAATCAAACAGCTTTAGTAAGCATGATGGGGTAGGTTTACTGTAATACATACGAAGGTTTCCAAAAATTGCCTTATTTGCCTGCTCAGCTAAGAAGGAGTTGAATATAAAACACGCTTCTTCTTTGAATCAATAATGATTCCAGGAGATATTTGAATTGTGAAGTTATCTCTAGCAAGTGATGATTGTAATGGATATGGGGGTTACATCTGCGTTTGTTAAAGATCATTATCCTTGTTTTTGACAGGCTGACAATGAGATACCAAATTATCTCTTTGATAATTAACTTTCTTGGCTTTGTCATGTGCCCATAGATAGACATTTTTACTATTTACGTGTATTTAAGTATTGACTACCGGTGCTTTAATTATTGACTTTGGCATTTAAATAAATTTGTGGTATTGAGTGTTGTATTTTTATGTTTCTATTCATTTACAGAGAAAATGTACACTTACTTTGTTAGAGATGGTCTAATCTTGCCACAAACAAATGACAGAATCAATCACCTTTTATTTTCACGGTTTACAGAAGCTGCCCATTTTGAATTTGGTGAATTGAGAAAAAAGGCTCCTCCTATATTAACTTATGTATACATATATATAATATATATATATATATATATATATATATATATATATATATATATATATATATATATATATATATATATATATATATATATATATATATATATATATATATAATCCATTCATCGGTCTATATTTTGGTGGTTTGTATTAGGATATACATGTACATAAATGCCTGTCTTTCTATCTATCTATCTATCTATCTATCTATCTATCTATCTATCTATCTATCTCTCTCTCTCTCTCTCTCTCTCTCTCTCTATATATATATATATATATATATATATATATATATATATATATATATATATATATATATATATATATAATGTTACATGTGGCATAGAGTTCACATTTTGGCCTTATTCCAGATTTACTGGGAAATATTCTGCATTATGAGCACCAAAAACGTTTGGTGTAGCTAAATCAAAAGTTCACCTTCAGTTTACTAAAGTACATGTGTGAAGGGGATAGTGCAGGTGGTCTGACATTTATATGCATGGACTTTTTAAATGTCAGGCTAGAACTGGACATAGGCAAATTGAATTGCAACAGATCTGGCCATAATTGAAGTGTAAACCATATTAAAACAATCTAGGTATTTACAAATTCCTTTGATGACACTGAGGAATTTGCTAGCATCAAGGTAATGACCATATGTCGCCATTCTCTGCATTCTCCCTGGCCCGTGCATGGTTGTTGAAACACGGTCCATGGTCCTTACAACTTTGTACATGTGGTTCCCCTATCGTATCATCCTGGCAGCAGAAATGTCCCATAAGTACTCCCTGAAAGGGTCTGCTCAAAATCATGGAATTGTGCACACTGTAGTTCTATCATTCTACCATTTTATATTTTTGTGATCCCAGAGTTGTCATTTATTATGCCCCCCCCCCCGTATGTGGATAATGAAATTTTTATGACCCCCCCCCCCCACACACACACAATTTTGACAAAACTTTGTGTCCCTCCCCCCCCCCCCACACACATATCCCGAGTCCCCTACCCAACCCCTTTTCTCCGGTAATTAAAGGGAGCCTACTTATGCACAGCCGATATAAGATTTTTTCAGTACGAAATGTTGTGCATCAGATTTTAAATTGATCCACATGCCTTCTTTTTCAGCAATACCACTTTTACCACGCTAAAAATATGTCCAGAGGTGTTCGGGTATGTCACATGTCTACGAGTTGATCAAGTGTGTGAGTTTTCCAGGAGCTGACCAGTGTGTCACATTTACTTGAGCCGATCAGGTGTGTCACATTTCCTTGAGCCGACCAGGAAGTGTCACATTTCCATGTGCCAGTCGAGGGTGTCACATTTCCATGTGCCAATCAAGGGTGTCACATTTCCATGTGCCAGTCGAGGGTGTCACATTTCCATATGCCTGTCAGATGTGTCATATTTCCATGAGCTGCTCAGTTGGGTCAAATTCCAGTTAGCTAATCAGGTTTTAACTTTACTAGTAATCGCGGGGGTGTGCATACACATCCCTGATGTAATGCTGACGGAGCGACATGGGTGTGAGTAACAGATAGGTACATATAAGTCACTAAAAGCGTCTGTTTGAAACGAAACATCAATTTAAGAATGGGTGTCGAGAAACATATCCTAAAGGTAAAATGTTCAGAGACATACTGAGAAAGACAAAAAGCATGCTGATAAGAGATTTATCGGTTCTCTAATGGGAACATTTTAATGGAAGTCGCTTTGTCTGCCGAACCTGCCAGGACAAAGATATAGGAGGGACATAAATTATGTTGCATTTAAGAAAGAGTGGTTTAAAATAGGGAGTCTGGAAACCAATTTTGGCCAACGCAATTCAATTAAGGCCTTGTGTTCCGATGTGCGAAACACCGCACAAGAGTGAAAACACATTCCAGTCTGACTGTTCCGCCTGGAACGGAGCAAGACACTTTTACGCAACAATCAACAAAGATCGTTTCCTCTCTGAACAGTAATAATCCCCACCGAAATGCAGGATACTTCATTGGCTTACCCACTACTCGCTCCATGTGCAATATGGAAATATCTTAATGCAATGACCACGCAAATTAAACGGGTATATAAAAATTCGGTGGTCATGAAATCCTCTCAATGACAGTGGAGTGTATGTTTTGTTACGCTGTGCATGGAATAGGTGGGATGGAGGCATCCCACCTTAATTCTCTCTCTCTCTCTCTCTCTCTCTCTCTCTCTCTCTCTCTCTCTCTCTCTCTCTCTCTCTCCATATATATATATACATATAGATCACGCTCTCTCCATCATGGTTTTTCTCTCGTTCTCTATTTGTCTGTCTGTCTGTGTATCGAAGGATAGTAACTTCGGCGACACCGTTCAAGAATAATCCTTTAAATTGATAATTCCCATTCTATTTAGTTGGTGATAAAATTGACAAATTGGTACCAGGACAGGTGAACAATTCGCAAAATGAGACAGAAGATTATGTAAATATTCCTTGTGTGCTACATTATAGAAATAGTGAAATGCTGTGCAATGTTGTAGATTGTCAGATAATATCATTGGGATAGCCACAAGTGGGTCGTAAACTCTTGCCTAGAGACAAAGGCGAGCTATTTCCAGAGTCAAGATGGGTTCCCCACCTAGTAAGCTTTTACATAAATTGGCCATTATGACAGTTAAATTCCACTCGGAGTAACAATTCAAAATTTATCCTGTCTGTTTCATGGTCTGTTCAATATTTATTGAGTATTCTTCAAAATGTACTACGATCGCTTGCCTCGTTAATTTAACATCCCCCTGTTTATTTGGCCGAGAATAACGTGTAACATAAAATAGATCCTACTTTGTCGGGTCTTTCCCGTCGTTTTTAGCTATGCTGACCATAGGTGGCAGAGCTTATGCAATCAGTCATGCCCGTCTTTCCGACCTTTAACTATTGCTTGACAACATGATAGCGTCGACGTCTGCAATGTTTAAGGAAACCTCATGAACTTTTGGGACATATTCTGTGAACGGAAAGTTATGTTCTTTTCGTTTATGGGGGCGTCACCTGGTGGATTACGTAATACAGGAGTCGAAAAGTAAAAGACATGAAAACACTCTTGTGTGTTTGAATTCCAAATGGTCCTTTTGAAATTTGGGGAGAATATTTTGGAGGCTGATATGTTAAACCAGGGCACTACGTGTGGCTTCACGTAACTTTACCCGACCGTGTCTTGGTGCGAAGAATCCTGGGCGATAGCGTTGTCACGGTCCTTCAGCATGGCCAGATGAATGTAACTGCTAGTTAATTTTACTTCAACATCAATCAAGGTTAATTGGAAAACAGGATTTTTCATGTGGTTTTTGTTTTCCACATCCAATATGTTATAAATTATGTAACAAGTTTGTTGAAAGTGCGTGTTCAGGTTGGTCGATGCAAGATCGTTTCAGTTTTGACACTTGAAGACAACAGTGGCTCGATTACAATACTTAAGTTATCAAGAAAACTTTTTGAAATCTGCACCAACTAGACAGTGGTTATCTTAACGACTTCCAGCATGCTCCTGTCTGTGTGCATAATCACGTTTAAGTTGTGTCCTTGGTGAAACAAAGGAGGAAAGTCTTGCAATCAACTTATAGACCTTGATCAGTCATACGTGTCCATACATATACTTTGTTGGGGGGGGGTGTTACAGCATGTTTTGTAGCTGAAATGGCAAACCCCAAAACTTTTTTAGTGATGCCATTTCGTCATATTTGCATTCTATTCGTGTACCTATGTACTCCCCGCGCATTGATGTCCAGTTGCGGAGCCACCGTTTTGTGTGTTGTGTAATGCTTCGATTACACTATTCTTCTTTTTTCTGCTCGAAAGGGATTCATGAGCCTTTTCCTTTACCGCGATTCTCACATACATATAAAATACATTTAAACAAAGTTTCAGGAGTTGGAGGTTTCTCTGTCAGCCTCAAAACAGCTACACACACTGTGTGACTCAAGATCTTAACGAAGATGAAACATCTTCACGCCAAGACCGAACTGCATGCCATCAATACTCGAAGATTTCACGACAAGCCGTCGACTAAATGGCAAAAAAGCCGTCAACCACGAAAAAAAATCAGTCAGTTAATTATCTTCTTCGTCCATTTACAGGTTTTATGGAAAAGAATATGAAATCATACGTCTACTCCTTGGCAACTTCATATGGCGTTATTTACTTAGCTTCAAGTGAAACAAATCGATGGCAGTCACGTACGCTATTTATGGCCCATCTGTTTCTACACAACTCAAACAAGTCGCTTACGGCAAAAAGGTTGGAAAGTCAAGCTGTACACGCAAACGGACAATACAGACTCGTCATGGCCAAAATCGGTTGAAAAGCTCCGAGTACCTGCGGGCTGTTCACCTCCAAAGCAGACCAAGTTCCGTGGTATATCTACTACACTCTACCTTTTATTAACAGGATTTTATTTAAGTATATATTTGCTCTTATTATATGTATCATGAGCAATTTTACTGTATGTATTTTAATTGTATGCTATGAGCCCGATTGGGCAAAAGAAGCAATAAAGCACATCAGTAAGAGAAACAAAACTATACTGTGACCCTTTCTCTTGACTTACACACAAAATAATCAGGACGTTCATTATCACTTTAGCCAATAGAAGCCTCTGGTCCCTAGTGAACTGAAACCTATTGTCATAGTAACCACACTCAGCGAGTTAGAAACTGAGGTTTTTTTTCTGAAAAGTGACTTTTCCAAAGCTTAAACAGTGACCTTGTCAAAGAAGGGCGAACCCCAGCGTAAACACGCAGCCTGGGTCTGCTTTGGAGGCAACACGCCTGTTTAGGTTCAGTCAAGTAAGATTTAAAAGTTGCGTCATATTGTAATAGGAACTCAATAGTACTTGGAGTGAAGCGGCATTTGTTAAGATATTGGGTACTATTGTCATTTGCTTGCCACTGAAGCCGAAGCTGAGTAATTAAACTGTTCCAAAATTGGCACAATGTCGGTATCTCTGTCGTTGTCATAAACATAAAGACGGATAATTTAAATGCCAGTTAAGCAAAAATTTATATGTGATGACACGCTACACACGTTTAGGCATTAACTTAAAACATTTATTTTCCTAAAGCATTTGAAAATAAGGTCACTTATTTACCAGTATGCAGTAACAACTGCCAAAAGTTGTTCGGATTTTGGACAGAAATTGATTGGTTTGCTTGTTCACCATACAAAAAACCAAACCCGATAAACCTGCATAGTCACTAAAACTAACTTTTTGGAGAAGGAAAACTTTCGCATTAACTCTCGCCTGATGACTTTTTGGTTTGGGGGAAGGGAGATTAACAGAACAACATTGCCGGAGACTGAAAACATTTTCCACTCTACACACTAAACAAACAACTAAATTTTATTTAAAGTGCCAAACTTGTTCAGAGAGGCACCCACGAAAAATCGGTGTTCATCAAGGTAACCAAAGGATGTACCTATTGCTTTACTGTGGAAACAAGCCAACCTCATACACTAAATAACGGAGGACGCCTTCATGCCTCCCGCTTTACCGAGGACGGCATCACATTGTTTTCAGATACCCCTTGCAGAAGAGCTGTGCGCACATGGAAACTGCGATGTGTCGTGCATCTTTCCAGACAAGAAGTAGCATGGCTCCTATTTGATGGTCTAGTGGGGCAAAATGTTAAATACCCGCTATACACTGCAATACAAGGGAGCCCATTCACATTGTCTTTGGGAGAACAAACGCACCAAAAACCTGCAAAACAAATTAGTGAGTCATCTTATCAGGATGTTCCCAACATCTATTCATCGTTGACACAGGTGATAACAGTTTCAGGGACATTTGGCTCTCAGGTACGTTCAAGGGTATTTGTTGAGTTAAAAAAATACAAAAAATATTGGGTCTTGAGGCTAAAAATTCGAGGAAGGAAAAGTAGGACAGTTCTGTCTATTTCCCTGTACTTGTCCTGGTGTGGGACAGTTGACATTTCTGTCTTAGAAAGTACAAGAGAGGTTGTTGGTTGGTCAGAGGGGCTGTCAAGTACAACACCACGATAGCTTTTTTTTTCTCGCGTGCACACAGTTGGTGATTATCATTGACGTAAGTGGAAAACCTTTGCCATTTCGTGGGAATGTAGATTTATGCTCTCTACACAAAATGAGACAACAAGGCAGAATACAGCGATTCTGTTTTTCAGAAGATCTTATTTTTGCGTTGTGTTGTAATGTTTTGGCCACTTTCATGTTGATCAATAATTACTTTTACCCACTTGAAACGGATATCTTAAGTAAAATATCCAATATAACTTTACAAGGACATTTTAACGTACTTTTACACAGTAAATATGAAAATTAAATATGTAGGTCCAAAACTGAAGTGGCAAATAACTTTTCATTTTTGTTGTCATTGTGAAAACAAAGATGTCACCCACAGACGCTTGAAGCAGACCGCGGGCAACTGCATGCGCGCACTGTAGTGTAAACCCACATTCATTGTATTATAATAAACACCAAGATATGAAACTCGAGTCCGAACCGGCTGATTCGCTCTCGCAAATATCCCCAGTACTTTCATTTCAATAACTTTCAAGCAAAACGATTTGGCTGTTTCTCCTCGTATTATATGAACGTCACGCCGGGTTGAAATGAAATCCTATGTTTGTAAGCGCAACATGAGATTAAATAGCTTATTTCAATGCACATACCACGCGGATCTTTTCAGGGACATTTGGTCGTGCATTTCTGTCGGTCTTTTGCTTGACCAAACGATCTGATTGGTCACCTTACGTTATATTAAAGTTCAAGCTCCGTGTGTCTCAGGGGTGTCATGCATTACACTGAAAACATGTCGTTGCACTGCAAATTCGAAGCAAGGATGTATGTGCCTATTGGCGAGTACATGTACATTCCATCATGATCGCCAATATCTTAATCATCGTCATAATGACACAATACTATTAGTATAGTGGAAGCAATTTGATTTTAATGATTATTCATTTAATTTTGAAACTGAAACTCTACTATAGCTAAGTTTTTTTCACAGAATAAAGTTATAATATGATTATAATATTTTGTGACACACTGTGCATGTCACGGAAATTACATTTTATTTTTAATTTCTTTTCAGAATGCATCAACAGCTGCTTCTTCCAGTGATGAGCCACCAAAATTCCTGTTCTTGTAGAAATCAACACCAACACAGTTACTGCACCAGAAGCAATCGCAGATCCTTGTAGTAGACCGAACCACATATTACAAGGTCAAATGTCCATCATTAGGTACATGTGTCAAGGTTTGGACTTAGTAGATTCAAAGCTACTGATCCCTGATGTAACACCTGATGGTGAACTCCTGAAAGCATTAACAACTGTGGCTTCTTCCTACAAAACAAATCAGTCATTGTCAAAAACATAGAAAGAAGGTCAATCATAGACCAAGACAGGTTCAAAACTTGTACAGATATTGGATGATACAAACAAAAATTTGCAGAACTTAAAAGTCATCTCTGAATGAACTACGTCACATGCAAATAGCTACTTCAAGTCTGCACCTTCAATTGAAGTCATGCCAAGAAAAATTAAATAAAATGTTGGAACTCTTGCCAATAATGTTCACCTGTAAAGATGCACAAGAGACAGCCATTGTACATCTTTAAGCAGCTTTGTGTGCGCAAAAACAGCGAAAGTTCAACGAACTGACAGGAACACAGGACTATAAGTTAGTCTCAGGAAACACACTTGGTTTGACACGGGATATTACATTAGAAATAACTGTTGAGTTGAGGGAATCTGGTGCACCTGGTGTATTCTCTCCTCTGAGCGCAGAAGAGTTGTTGTTTCCAACAATTAAAAAGTTAATGCTACAAGTTGGGCATGTGTGGCATTCCTTTGGAAGTATTAAAATGACACTACAACATGGATACTTGGGAAGGTGACAGGATACCAAAGCCCATCAACCAGCTCACAGATTCATTTCCACTCTTGAGTATTGAGAAACACAGTTGTTATGAGCTTGTTGATTTTCCAGAATTGGCGTTCAGGCCTGACCTGGTTCATGAATTGCTTACTATGGGTATCCCACAACGGTTTGGGACAAAAGATGATCAAGACTGTACGTTGATGACCAGAAAAAAACCGAAGGTGTATTTTTTTTCCACAAAACCTGGCACTTTTTCACTGCAAAATAAATACCCTCAGATCCTGACTGAAATTATGAATTTTGTCAAAGTTCATGGGTTTGTAGCTAACAAAATGGGTTTCACGGGGATATTGACAAAGCTATGAACATTAGAAGTGTGTGGCGATATATTGCTGTGCAAAGAAGGAGGATATCTATATGTTGTATGCGGTGTACAGACTGCCCATCAGAAACATCAACATTTTTATGTACTAATTGGGAGGAGGTTCCATGAATTAGTACTCTGTGTACTAATTTGAAAATGTTGACAATTTTGAATGGCCCCTAAGTATATGAGAAACTCAATATCAAAACGATGTGGTGCACGTTTTGTTAACACTTGTAAAATGAATGCCAAAACCAGTATATTTTTAATAGCTGTTCAAGGCTCTGTTTTGTTATTTTACTATCGATTTTCGTAACAGCTATCGGTCTAAGTCTAATTTAGATTTTTTTAGGTGAAACGCTATACCACATGCCCAAACACAAAACAGAACACGACAAAACATTATATATATATATATATATATATATATATATATATATATATATATATATATATATATATATATATATATATATACATATACATACATATCCCCAAGCGTCATCTTGATGTTCAGCAAACAGCATGAATGAATGACAAGGTGTGAATGGACGTGTGAATATAGCATTGACTATAAAGCTAATGTCCAACCTGGAAAAGTGACTTCATTTCCACGCCATATATTACAAAAATATGCATTCCTAACATAATAAACCTATATTCTCAATTGAGCACAAGGCTTTTCAGGGATCTGCCTGCACTAAAAAGGGAACTCCTAATTCAATGTTGTATAAACAGAACCTTTTGGGTAAAAATGTATTTTTGTGAAAACGGCTTTTCATGAAAATGTTCAAGTTTGGGGGAATCTTTATTTTTGATTCGGTTTCAAAAAGAACTTATCATTTCTTAGAAAATTCCGGATACATTTTGGCACTACAAAAGTCTTAGAGGACGGTTATTATTTACGGGGGGGGGGGAGGGTGGAGGCTCGGGATATTTGGGGGGGGTCACAAAATTCCTCTACCCAATTATGGGGGGACACAAAATTACAGATGCTCCTAATAGGGGGTCATAAAATTGGCCCCCCACCCTTGCGGGGGGGGGTGTCATCTAATTGTGAATCAGTTTATAACAGTCCTACAACAATAACCGGTATAAGACTGGGGGAGGGCTCAATGGGGGGGTGTCACAAAATTCTGCAGAATTGCTGAGGGGAGGGGGCCGCAAATTCTTGTCGGCTTTTTTTTTGGGGGGGGCACAAAAACTATGATGGTACGCTATCCCAATATCCCGAGCCCCCCCCCTCCCCCTGGTAAATAATGACCGCCCCCTTAGAGTAAGTCAGTTTTTAATTGTGTAAAATCAGATAACTCGTTTTGGAGAAATAGCCACGTGAAACAAACAACATTTTAATGCAGATACCTGTTGTCTGTGGTCAAGATTCAAAGGATGGTTTCTACATATTTTATTGAAACAGTCAAAAGATAACACGGCCTATTGACTACCATGCTAACATTGAAAGTTTTTTGTTGTATTTTTTTCTTAAGATTGCATTGGGGCTAGAAATAACAACTTTGGACATATGATAGACTGCATGTATGTCTACCAAAATGTCCAAAAATCTCAAATGAGCAATCATCCAAAAACAGGTTTTCATGTATTGACATGAAATACAAGAAGAAAACCACAAAGCAAATGGTCCCGCCTGGCTCTAAAAAATACAAACAAACAAGCAAGCAAAACCGCGCTATTGTCCTGCCTTTCATGCATTTGTAATTTGAAGTAAATATTCCAGTTGGCAAAGATTACTTTACCTTGTCCTAAGTTCGGCAACGTAATAGAAATTTTCATATAGAGGACGTTTCTCCAGGATTTTTACATCCGTGTCATATATGTGGAAGCAACTGGTGGCAATTCCATCCAGCTTGGTGCGTTTGCCAGAATATTTACCCAATGTACAACGCAAACGTGAAAATGGCCACGTAAATTTCACCGTGTTAGATGGATGGAGCCGGTCTGAAGGGACTACAACAGTTTACACATGGAAGGCTTTGCGTTATGTAGTGACTTTTCAACAACCACTCGAATATATACCAAACAAGACTACTCATTATATTTCATTGGCAATGATGTGGCTTGTAAATTTAAGGAAACTCAAATTGATTTGAAAATTATGGATTTTCACCAAACTTTTTCTTCACCAGAGAGTAATTTGTGACCTTTTGGCAAAACTTCTTTCGAGACTCTCTTTGTGCGAAGGAAAAGTTGTCCCCGATAATTTGGTCATGTCAACAAAACAAAAAACTGCTATTGAGAAGGGGTGGGAGACAATTTGTTCCGGATTTGCTACAGACATGCCAGCAGAGCCTGTCATACAGTGCAATTAAATATTCTTGCAGACAGTGTCAGAAAAGTGTCCATCACACGAAGACTAAAACCACATTAAGACTTACTTTATCAAAATGTTATGCACAAAGCATATCTATGTAATAAATGAACAAATGAATCAATAAATCAATCAATCTATTGAGAGACAAAACAGACAGAAGTGAGAAAAGAAAGTCAGAATGAATAAAAGAAATATTGAAAGAGAGAGAAAAGAAAAAGAAAGAAAGAAAGAAAGAAAGAAAGAAAGAAAGAAAGAAAGAAAAAGAAAGAGAGATAAAGAAGAGACGAAAATACGATACACTGATTAACATTGGTTATGAATAATAATAATAATGTTCACATGTGTCCTCTTCTTTTTTAAAAGGCGGGCTATTTCAATGGCTAGAGGAGTCTTTCATGTGCCCGCTTGGCACGTAAGAATAATATTATGGCCCTTCAGTGCAATTGACTGCACGTCCATCTGTTATACATCCATTTCCCCTTTCTTTTTCAAGCGCGTGTTTTATTTCATTTGTAGGTGGTATAGTGCGTGACCCCTCCAAGATCCCAGAGAGCTTGCACTTTGACACAAGGTGGGGTGACCAATCAAATCGTTTGGTCAAGCGAAAGACCGACAGATATGCACGACCAAATGTCCAATAAAGGATTCGCGTGGTATGTGCATTGAAAAAAGCCATTTAATCTTATTTTGCGCTGACAAACATGGGATTTCATTTCAACCCGGCGTGACGTCCATATAATACGAGGAGAAACAGCCAAATCGTTTTGCTTGAAATTTGTTGAAATGAAAGTTCTGGGGTTATTTCTGAGAGCGATGTCAGCCGTTTCGTACTCCAGTTTCATATCTTGGTGTTTACTATAATCAAGGAGGATAGAGAGAGTCTCTCTGCCTTCCTTGGTATAATACAACGAACAGTGCGCGCATGCAGTTGCCCGCGGTCTGCTTCAAGCGTGTGATCTCACCCACAAGTTCCAAATCTAAAATAGGAAATTTTAAATTTATACTTGTTAGAAATTACACAGACTTTAAATATTTAAAAGAAAGTATAAAGGTGGCAACGAAGTTTGTATTCACCTTCTCGCAGTTAAATCGAGGAGCTAATTTTATATTTTAAAGAGATTTGTTTTTTCATTTTGATATCTCTGACCGAGATGGGTTCTTTGCATTTGGATTTTGTTTATTTTTATCTTTTTATTTTTTATTTATTTTATTACTATTATCATCATCATCATCATCATCATCATCATCATCATCATCATCATCATTATTATCATTATTATTATTATTATTATTATTATTATTATTATTATTATTATTATTATTATTATTTTTATTATCATTGGATACTTTATATGCACCGACTTGATCTTTTGATGAACACTGTACTTGTCATAAAATTACAGATGATGTGGCGTTGAATAATACTTATATGTTTGAAATTGTTTAATTTCTACATAAAAAGACATGACTACAATGATATGACTGGTTTAATCTATCCCATTTGTTAGGTGTTTCTGTACATAAGTAAAATAATGCGTTCTATTGGTGCTTGTTTCAAATCAAACCTTCCTTTTGCATAGGAGAAGCGGCGGTCAGTTGTGTCAGAGGCAATATATATATCTTTATTCGTGCAAATACTATAAGCACCTCACATAGTATACGCAAAAAATATCAGCAAACAAGTCTTCGCATTAAGGAGACAAAAAAGACTGTCTATTCAACATTTTACAGGAAAAATCATAAAACGCCTGTCCGTGGTATTGCATAGACGTATCAAGTACAATTGTTATTGATTTCATTTTATTGTTATTATTATTTTTTAATTATTTCATTTTATTTTTATTTCTATTTCTATTTCTATTTCTATTTCTATTTCTATTTCTATTTCTATTTCTATTTCTATTTCTATTTCTATTTCTATTTTTATTTTATTATTGGGTTTTTTTTTTTTTTTTTAATTTCTTTTCTTGAATAACAAAGATGGTACCAGCCAGTTATATTCTTGCCTGCAAAAAACGAAAAAGTCCATGTGTGGTGCGCACTTAACCGCTTATAGAAATTATATTGCCCAATGGTTCACAAAACCAAAGGTTTTATGTACAAAACCATAGGTTTAGTGATGCAAAACACAGGGTTTTGTGTAGAAACTCGGAGTTTTGTCTACAAATTCCAGGCTTTTGTGGCAAAACCCAGAGCTAATGGTCCCAGGGGCAAAAAAGCATGGTGGCGGACACTTAAACATATTATGAAAGGCAGTCAATCTACTACAATACCATCACTACTGATTAATGAAAACCATGTAACCGATAGCCTGTCAAAAGCGGAGTCCTTCAACGATTTTTTTCCTGGGTCAATGCAACATTGACTCTTCAACTGCGCCTAATCTGCCACAGCCCGAGTTACCTCACGATACTTTAAATGATATGATGATAGCTGAATGTGAAGTACTTGATATTCTAAAATCACTGGATGTCACAAAGGCCACTGGTCCAGACAATATTGGCCCCAACTGCTCCGTGAAGCCGCACCTTCAATCTATATACCTCTCACTAAATTGTTCAATCTATCTGTGCAGAAAAACATTTTTCCCTCTGAGTGGAAAAAGGCCAATGTTTGTCGTCTATACAAAAAAAAGCCGAAACGAGTTCATATAACAATTACAGGCCTATATTTTTGCTTAGCTGTACATGAAAAGTCATGGAAAAAAATAAATTTAAACACGTTTTTAACTTCTTTAGAGACAAAATGATTATAAGCGCAAATCAATCTGGGTTTATACCCGGCGCCTTCACTGTTAATCAGTTACTTTCTCTCTATCATGAACTATGTTTGGCTGTTGATTTACAGAAAGAGGTTAGACTCGGGTTTTTTGGGGTTTTTTTCAGATATAAGCAGGGCATTCGACAAAGTTTGCCATCAGGGCTTACTGCATAAGTTTGCCAAAAGCAGTATAACGACATATTCTTTCGTGGTTCAGTGATTACCTTTCTAACCGAAAACAATGCGTAGTTATCAATGGCCAAAGATCTAATTGGGGACAAATTAATGCTGGCGTTCCCCGAGGTTCATTTTATTCCCTCTACAGCAACCAACCACAGATAGTATTCCATTCCTATGCAGATCCTGGCCATTGACTTGAAATTCTTTCATGTACAAAAAGCTGGGGTTTGTATACCCAGAGTTTTGTAGCAAAAACCATGTTTTGTACACAAGAAATGAGTTTCATTACAAAAATCCTGGGTTTTGTTATAGAATTGAAGGTTTGGGAACAAATCACAGTGGTGTTTTTTTAACAAAACCATGCGATTGGGACACAGCTGGCACTAGTCTAAATACCGCGTGGGTCTTCACAAAACGCAGGGCTTTGCTTCTTACAAAATCCCGGTTCTGTAAGAAGAACAAACTCGGGGTTTCGAAATATACAACACCCGGGGTATTGAGAAGGTTTGTCAATTATTGAACAATACAAGCACCATACCCTAAGATATCACGACAAAACCCGGGATTTTGTGACACAACTGGTAGTTTTACAGACCGCTTATGCTGATTGGGTTTTCAAGAAAACCTGGGTTGGTACAACTTTAGAATTCCAAAGTTTTGAGACATCACAAGCCCTGGGTTTTGCACTGTTGCATCAAAATTAAAAGAAAAAAAAACACTGGGGTTTTGTATTGAAACCCTGATATTTGTCCATGGTCGATAGAAGCCAGGGTTTGGGAACAAGCAAGCAGCTTTGTGATTTCTTCAGTTACTTGCATTATGTATAAAACCCTGGGTATTATGCACAAAACTCGGCTTTTTGTAACGGATCCCGGTCTTTAATGTACAAAACCCAAATCCTCATGACAAATCTGTGGGTTTGTATCAAGAAACCCATGGTTTTGTACATGAAACACTGGGTTGCGTGAATCACATGGATTGGACAATATAACCCATAATTAGAGAAAAGAAACGGGAAACTTGGTTTGCTAGGTGGGAGGGGGGGGCAACTAAACATTACTGGATACGTATTAAACGCTTATCAAATTTCTTTATGCAACTTAAACTGGCAGGAGAGTTTTTTTTGGGGGGGGGGGGGGGCGGGCGGGTTTGCTTTTTTTTCCGAGGGGTGGCTTTCCTTTTTTTCTTTATTTTGTTTTGTAGTTGGGGGTGATTTTATTTATTTATTTATTTATTTATTTATTTATTTATTTATTTATTTATTTATTTATTTATTTATTTATTTATTTATTTATTTATTTATTTATTTATTTATTTATTTATTTATTTATTTATTTATTTATTTATTTATTTATTTATTTATTTATTTATTTATTTATTTATTTATTTATTTATTTATTTATTTATTTATTTATTTTATTTTTTTTTATTTATTTATTTATTGTATGTTTGTTTGTTTGTTTGTTTGTTTGTTTGTTTGTTTGTTTGTTTGTTTGTTTGTTTGTTTGCTTGCTTGCTTGCTTGCTTGCTTTTTTGTTTGTTTGTTTGTTTGTTTGTTTGTTTTTTGGTTTGTTTTTGTTGTTTGGTTTTGTTTTGGGGTTTTCTTTTCAAATTCCGTAATGTTCCGTCTTTCAGAAAAGTTGCAATGTTAATGTTGTTATCTGTGCATCCAAAACACCAATGCATATTATATCATATCTTATCATACATCAAATCACATCAATCATATCATATCATATCATATCATATCATATCATATCATAATATATAATATACTATATTGTATTGCATTGTTCATGTTACATTGTACCATATATTACACAACATTATAAACTTTTTATATCACACTACATTTAATTACCAACAATAGATTATATTACATCCCAATGCACTGCAGAGCCTCACATAACACTCAATTGTGAAAACTGATGTAGTTTGTATTATTCGACATAACATTTAATAATTTAGTGATGTGTTGCAAACAGCACACAATTTCCGACGGAACATTCCCACATATGCATTTGTGTATTTATATGACGGACATAAACATTGAATTTATCCTGAATAGAAGATGATACTAGGTGATACGTCTGGTGGTTGTTTCTTCCATTCTCTATAATACGAATAATTGATATGGATACCTTTGATAATAAGTGTCCTGATACGAAGGCAGATTTTTGATAGGCTCATTTATGTATCTCCTGAGACACAAAATATGCCAGTAATCTTGAAAATCCCGGAAACCACGATATCACTTATTAATGTAAAGCGATCAGGGTGACCTACTTCCTTTTTCCACAAATGCTAGATATGTTTTGTGTGTTTCACCAGTTTCATTCCTTCCCGTATTGAATTAAGAAAGAGATCAAACAGTCATTTGTATTGTACACCGTATTTTCTCAGTCTCTTGTGGGAAGCCTAGAAATACTGTTTTTGTGGGATTTTTAACCACTTCAATTCCTTCGAGTATCGATAGCAAGTCAAGAATGAGATTAAGTTGTCAGTTTTATTATTCACATAGAAAACTCCACATTGTGTTTGACGTTTATAATGACACCTTTAAACCTGGAACTGAATTTCCCGTAGCACAGAATAAAAACTCGCAGTTCCATTAGCTTTATTTTAACCTGTCCGTCACAAAATTTTGACAATAACGAAGTACAAATTAACAAATTAGCAATGTTAAATATCAATTGATGAAATAATGTTAAATTATAAAGGTCCCTAAACACTGAGGCGGCAATGCAGTTAAAAACACACAACAAATTGTGTTATATTCAAACTCCGTCTTAGTGGCCATTTCCGTGAATGTCTACGAAACTGTACACTCAACATTTCCCAGCAGGAAAGAAAAAAGGGAAGTCACGCACATGTACATATACTTTTAAATTTGTGCTGTCTTTATTTATCATGGCTGACAGCTTGCAAAGACGTCTTTGCATTCACAAGCTCCCTACTTTGCCACAAGCCCTTGTACAAAGGCTCAACTTGGTGTTAGCCACGCAGTGTACATTCAAACGATGATCCGAATGGATTTGTATTTTGGCACAGCTCATGCTGTGGCATTACATGTTTGTGGTTGTTCTTTTCATCCCAGCTAATGGTATTCTAAGCAGCTCATTATGAGGACAAATCATTTTTAAGGGTGCATGTCATACCCTGAATTTGTGTTCGAGGGTAAGGTGAAAACGAACTCGTGAACTTTACAGTTCCGTCCAGAAGAATGGCTAAAGAACTTTTTTACCAGGAAAAAGCCATAAATTTTCTTCTTCAAGTTTGATCTCATGTTTTAAATGTCATTTATTTGTGTATGATCCTACTCTCCTTTACACAAAAACATATTTCTTGAGCAAATAGATTGATTTGTACTCTATTCACGTATTAATAGCATTTGAATTTAATTGAAAAAAAAAAACATATAGTTCAGTCATTTTAAATCTGATAAACCAGGTAAACCAGGTAAACCAGGTAAACATTTAATCCCCAGTTATCGGAAAATTCTTTACAAGTATCAATTATATTTCGCAAACGACCAACAGTATCAGCACATTCGGCTATATCGTCTGAACACAGTAAAATACATAGGTTCAAAAATTACTCACACTATATATGTACATATATATATATATATATATATATATATATATATATATATATATATATATATATATATATATATATATATATATATATATATATATACACACCCTGGTGTTAATCTTTTTCTATCGCTTTGAGTGCTTCATTTAAATTGATAAATTGCCAACAGAACATTTAAAGATGTCTTTTGATCCATAATCTGTAAGGACAGTGACTGTACTTTACTGTACATGGATTTAATCAGTTTGAGCATTCTGATATGTGTTTCTACTTTTATGACTCGATACCCAAATCACTATTACTTTGGTAGCAGTGAAAAAAAGTGTTGCGGTAACCTTAAATGAAAACTGTACCCGGACCCCCCCCCCCCCCTGTTAATGTAGGGAATTGCTGAATGATCACCCTTGAAGTCTCCAATTGAACCAGCTTTCGTGGTTTATCCCTTGAAGACCAAACGAGATTACCATGTACATACAAACAGCTTCTCGCTGGGAAATGACAGGATTTTACGTAGTTAATATGGCAGGATCATTATTAACCAATCACATTTAAGTTTACAAGATAATAATAACTGTTACAATGTCCGGTTAACTCAGATGCACTGCAGCAATTAAGGGTTTGTTTGTAAAATGTATGTTACATGGTCACTTGTTTGGGTATTCTTCTGACATGATAATTTCAACTGCTTAAAAGTTGTTAAAGCCTCATCTCAAGTATTTTAAACGCTATGTAGGGTGCAAATAACATATTCACTTTTTTCTGGCGTTCATTGATGTCAATTTATCTCAAAAGAAGATTTAATTTCCCCAGTTGGGGACCTTTTCTTTGCTGTGATATGTCTGGTGCAGAACCAACATCCAGTGTTCAGTCGGGCTGGTCATTGCATGCCTTAGTAATTCATCTATTTATCAGTGATACGTGTGTCACACGGGGAATTAAATACTGCATATAAAATACATAGTTATTGTTCCGAGTTTTAAAGGGATGTCACTTGCATGGAGCACCAGCCCATTTGTAGCCAGACATGATCTGGTTTGTCAGACCCAGTCCTTATTAGTGCAAACCTGAATGACTTCTTGCTAAAAAAAACTATATCTCTGTTTGTCTAATAATTAATAACTGTGACTTAACTTTAAAAAAAACGTAAAGTTAGTTTGAAAATAACAGAGAGACTATGAGTAGAATGTAATGCAAATTCACTTAGCATAGCAGAATTCTGTCTTCTATAATCTATGGAGATCCATCTTGCATTATAACTAGCAATGGTTATCTGGAATTCCAGATATTAAATGAATAACTGTACTGTATTTTTGCCCTTATGACATACCTCGATATTTTCCAATCTGAGTGCTTGTAAATCATGGTGCGTCAATCCATTGAACATAAAGTATGCTTACCTTTCTGGGCACGCATGCTGATTTGATTACACAGGCAAATCATTTTTCAAAGTGTTACAGATAAAAGTGTCAATCCTTCAACTTCAAGTGCTGGAGTTTTGTAATACACGTATCCAACAAACTGAAAGAGGAGGTTGAAAGATTTAAATTTAAACAAGCTAACTACATACAGTATACAGATAGGAGTAGATACAATAACACACTATCCCTAAAAATGGGATAAAGAGGAAGTAAAGGGGGCGGAAGACCAAACCCGCCACCCGTCCACTGACCCGCAGCAGCCGTAGGCCGCCCCACGAAGCAAGGCAACAGAACTTTCGTTGCGAGGCTTGGGGTCACGGGGTCCGACGGGCCGCCTCCATGACGTCACGCTTTGACACCAGATTGTTGCTGTCGCCGTTTGAAAGATCGCTGAATATTGTTTTCCGTACTTCAGAAGCTCTTTAATCCGTGTGATTGGCCAATAATGGATTGACCACCTCACCAAATGTTAAGGGCGACTTTAGCTCCGTTTTGTACACTATCAGCTCAACTTGAGCAAACGGCATTGTTTCAGAGGCATATGATCAACATTAATGGCCTTTGAAGCTTGTTTTCTCAGAAAGGATAATAGGACGAGAGCCCTGCCTAACAATGATTATGCCAAGAAACAGGACGGGCGAAATTTAATCCAGATAACGGCTTTTGATTTTGTTATGACTGAACTGCAAAAACGATGCAGCAATCTTAAAAATTTTTCTCAGTTCTTTTTTCATGAAATGAAGAAAATGAACATCCTGGAAATCAAAAGGAAAATTGAAATGTCAAACTTTGAGGACGGACAACTGAAAAACAAGGCAAACACACAAAAATCGCAGGATCGGTCCTTTTTGTTTGTTTGTTTGTTTTTTGTTTGTTTTTTTTTTTTGTTTTTTTTTGTTTGTTTTTTTTTTTTTTTGTTTGTTTGATTTTTTTGGTTTTTTGTTTGT
This sequence comes from Hermodice carunculata, assembly GCA_964020975.1. Taxonomy (NCBI): domain Eukaryota; kingdom Metazoa; phylum Annelida; class Polychaeta; order Eunicida; family Amphinomidae; genus Hermodice; species Hermodice carunculata. The sequence continues at coordinate 49,210,747 of OZ026620.1, read as the reverse complement.
TTTTGTTTTGCTTTTGTTTTTGTTTTGTTTTTTATTTTTGGGGGTTTTGTTGTTTTTTTTTTTGTTTTTTGTTTTTTTTCTGTTTTTTTTTTTGTTGCCAATATGTTAGGATTAGGATGCAAGTGTAATTATGATTTTATCACAAACAAGTTGAAATGACATCTCTATCGATAATAGTTTTGAAGATATTCAAGTTTTCAAATTTCAAATGTTGCTAATTAGCATAATTTATATTGCTACAACTGTTGTTTTAGATTCATTACATGCACAATGGTCAATACCCCCTAGCCGAAGTTAAAATGACATCTCTATCTATTATACCATTGAAGAAATTCAAGATTTAAAATTTATTTCAGATGCCCCTAATTAGTATAATTTTAAACATCTTCATTCCTCTGCATAAAAAGGCCCCCAACTCCTTGTATGGAGGTGCAATCATGCTAAGTGTCGATCTTCTATGTATAATAGGGTCTGAGAAAAGTGTCGGACAAATTCACTGGTAAAGAAGAAAGAAAGAATTTCAGGAAATACAGAAAAGTGTGTGTTGACACACACACTTTAAAAACGAGAAAGAAAATGTAGTTGTGTGTTGTTTTATTACGACTATCATGCTAGAGGTTTTGTCAAACAGCTGTGAAAGAATCAGAGAAACATGAAATATGGGCAATCTGGTATTTTGTGTGCAATCCGGTAGGCCTACTGCAATCCGGTACAATCCGGGGAAATCCCATACAGTCCGGTGAAATGGTCCGCAGTTTTCAAAATGGCAGCCAAGTGCCGGTGATGGTGTTACGCTACTAATTCAACCCGCAAAAAATGTAAACAAACCAGGTTGCAGTCTGTACCTTCCAAAATAACTTATGAACCCAAACAAGTTATATGCCAAATTGTTCCTTACAATATTCTGAATCATCTGAGAACAAGAAAACCTGGCCATCATTGGAAAAATTTTAAGATATTACCGTTTGCTACAGCCAAAGTACTGACAGCAGTCACGCCTTCTTGCGCGGTGACTCCGAGTACTCACATTGTGGCTATGTGTATTCAGTCAATACGCTGGGTATATTAAAAAGTTTAATTGACCTGTCAATAAATACCCTACACTGTACCTGTCAGTTTCAGAAAAAAAAAAAAGATGTTACTGTGGTCAGAATTATGTAAGAGCCAGCCCCCTGTACCTGTAAGGGTCATTCCTAATATGAAAAATTGTTTTGTGTACAAATCATGTTAAAAAGTTTGAACTGGGGCCACTATTTTTCCCTAACAGCCATAATGCAATAGTCCAGAATGCATATGAGCAAAAACTGAAAAATTGTATATGCATGTTGCAGGGTTATGCTACCAAAAAATTTCCCCAATGATGCCTGTAGTAAATTATGTTTTTTATGAGGTAAATATTGTGAACTTCCATAAAAAAAATACATTTCATGTTGGTTTATAGACTTTGAAATTGAATACGGTGCCTGTAACTGAACCTCCATACCCTCTCAGATACAGAATTTTGCCCATAGTTGAAATCGCCATCCATCTAACTGAGCCTTCTGTTCTCTTTAACAGTAATACCCTATTTTTGGAGTTTTCAGTCATGAATGTGTACTCCGTAATGAAATTATGACACTAGAAACCCATGGCATCAGTTAAAATTGTGTGAGACATGAATCACAAAGCATATTTTTGGCGGACATCCCTCGTTTTGTACAATTCAGTGCTAATTTTGAGCATAAATGTGATTAAAATTATCAAAATGCACTTTTATGTGTTTATTCATTCATAGAATGTAATATTTGAATTAATTCAAAGAAATAATGACAGTACAGACTTAATAATGGGTCTTTCTGCTGCCCAAAGTAGTCGCCTGCAGTGGCCCTTAAGGTGTTACGCTACTAATTCAACCCGCAAAAAATGTAAACAAACCAGGTTGCAGTCTGTACCTTCCAAAATAACTTATGAACCCAAACATGTCCTATGCCGAATTGTTTCTTACAATATTCTGAATCATCTGAGAACAAGAAAACTTGGTCATCATTGGAAAAAATTTAAGATATTACCGTTTGCCACAGCCAAAGTACTGACAGCAGTCACACCTTCTTGCGCGGTGACTCCGAGTACTCACATTGTGGCCATGTGTATTCAGTCAATACGCTGGGTATATTGAAAACTGACCTGTCAATAAATACCCTACACTGTACATGTCAGTTTCAGAAAAAAAATGTTACTGTGGTCAGAATTACGTAAGAGGCAGCCCCCTGTATCTGTAAGGGTCATTTCTAATATGCACTCTATAATCCTTCTACCCGGAAGCCGGCCGAATTACTCACGTAATACCATATGCGATTCGATATTTTGAAGAGCTAGTATCCAAAATCTATGTACGAGTGGGATTAAGGGAAGATTAATTTTTCGAATAAATATAATGTACAATATATATATTGGGACTTTTCCAGAGCGAGCATAACCTGAAAATGTAAATACACCGCAATACAAACATTAGCGGTACCTACAGTATGTATTCTGTAATATGTTATAGGGATAGTCTAAGATGCGAGCGTCAGCATTACAAAGTATCGATAATAAAGTCGGTGGATCAGGCAGTAGCACCTGGTCGTTAGGTCCCTCTAGCGGCCATTTACTAAACCAGTCGAGACGGGTGAGGCCGTACTACCTTGAACAGCTGAACGAATTATCTGCCGTATAGCCTTTCTTTTGGTTATACACTGTTCCACAAATTTAAGTATTGTTTCCAAGATCTTTATATCGTCAATGAACTGGTGCCGTATCTTGTGGCAGAGACGTAGTGCGTATGGAGAATGATTGTTGGATTGTCGCGCGACAGCACCAAATCGGAGTAGGCTTTGGCAACACGGCGTTTTGGGGTCCCTGGGGCCCGTGGGGGGGATAAGTGTGACTAGACTTGAAGTTGCGGTCTGGAAGGCCCGGAGAAGCGACCTGGTGACTGCACAGTGTGCAGATATTAGTAAGGGGAGACGCAACATGCGCAACAAATACCACATACTTTGGGATGTTTATTTAGGTTACCCTCACACCTTTCAAGTTTTTATATTAGGTGGTAACCCATTTCCAGCCCCAGAAGCGTGTTTGCCAGGTCCACGTTCTAACGAGGTGTTATCAATGCAAGTTGGTGAATCGTTAATTATCATTTATTACACTCTGCCGACAACATTTTCTGAAGCCCAGTTATGAATTATTGACATTATTTCCATAAAGGCCGGTCAGTTTGAAACTTTGGTGTAAAAAAAGCTGCGAAAATTACCCGGGATGCCTAAAAAACGAAAAGGCTGCACCCATGTGCGCATGCGCAATAGGGAATGACGAAGAAAATAAATTTCGTTGGATAGATACTGAGTACTCCTCTGATTGGATAATTTACCGTTCCGTTATATCCTATATTCACATGTGGTTATGGTAAGAGGTCTCTGACGCTCACTATTAGACTTAGAAGTCTCCCTGGGGCTATAAATTTTAATTGGATCCGCCACGACTCCCTGGTGTGTAAAAGCTGGAGCTTGGGCGAGAAGGATGCCCCGATACTGGATACAGGTCCGAAAGTACTGGCAAGTTTTCATATAGGTGGTAACTAATTGAGCATATTATCGAACTATAAATGTTGATTGTCTTCAAAGGTATTCTGGATAGGGGTGTTAATAGTTCCACTTCATAAACTTTTATATAGACGCATGAAATGAAATTATGCAAATTACGCATACTTGAAAGATTTTAATGCATGACCATTTCAAAACTTTTGGAAAGAAAGGGCCAGTCAAAATTCAATTCAAAGCATTGTGTTCTAGGTACGTATGATTTGTGTAATCTAATGACCAAAATTTTAATATTTTAACATATGCTATAGTTTCAAGGCACACAGACAGATTTGCTATCCATCATATATCTTTTTTTTGTTTTTTGTTTTTTTTTTAGGTTTTCTGGGACGGTGGTTTTTCTTCTTTTGTGTTATTTTTCTTTTCTTTTTTGGGGGGTCTTTGTTTCTTTCTTTTTTTTTTTTTTTCTTTTTTTTTGGGGGGGGGTGTTTTGGGGTTTTTTTTTTGTTTTTGTGTTATGCTCACTGGGAACTAGACTGAGTGCAATGAGGTCGCTAACGCGTGCGTATTGGTCATTTTTACTTCCATACGTCGTGCCATGAGATCCAGTACTTAACATTTGATCACGCTAGGCAGTAATTTACAGAGTCTCCATCATTTAGAAGTCCCATATGCCACAAATATTGGTCACTGCCAGGAACTCCTGGTCCAATCAGAAAGGGTCTCAGAAACCGCATTTCACTGCAGTGTGAAGCGTCCTGTGCCAATGCTTACACTCACACGGCTCCGCAAGTAAAATGAATCGAAATGTATCTTTAATTCCCAGTAAACTTACAAATTGAAGGATAACCAGGATCACTTCTAGTACCCCTCACTGTTGTTACAACCCAGACTGGGATACAAAACAGGGTATTCCACGCAGGTCTACATATAGCACCGGGAAGCACACGGAGACCAAAGTCCAATAACATTCCTTCATAGCCCAGCACAGTTGAACGGTATTAATGCACAATAAACATCATGATAAACGGCTTTTCGTGCTTTGCTTATCGTCGTGTTTCTTGCACATGTTGGCTACCTAAACTTGCAACGTAATGTGTTTATTTATAACCCACTGATTAGTCTAGTAATAGCTCTAAGTAATTGACCGAGCCAGCTCCTGTTATCGATATTATGATGTCGTACAGTCGATTCTCTCCAGTGTCCTGTTGCCGATACGCAAAGCTGTATGCCCATTGAGTCCAACCCACGCCAAGGAAAGCTATTGACTCAGGGCTTGCCATTATGAATGCTTTTTCAGCTAGATCTCGGCCAAAACGGTTTCTGGTAACGCAACATTTAGGTAAATCGTTAAAACAGACGAAAAATTACATCCAGGCGCTGTTGTGCCATTCGAGCGCGAAAGGGCTAAAATATTATCTTCTTTAAAATGAAAAGAGACTGAAACAATGGTCAACTAGGAAAGATGATTTGCTGCATAGCAAATCAGTGTGTGTGTCTTCAAAGCATATTAGTATGGCAATGTACAACTATTCCATAACACAGGAGTAGAAGTTGGAATGGCATCTCTATCTATTATAGCTTTGAAGTTATTCAAGATTTAAAATTTCAAATGCCCCTAATTTGCATAATTTTAAACATCTTCATTTCTGTGTATAAAACGGCCAAACTCCTTGTATGGAGGTACAATCATGCCAAGTTTGGAGTTTCTATGTATAATAGTGTCCGAGAAAAGTGTCGGACAAATTTCCTGGTAGAGAGGAAAGAAAGAAAGAAAGAAACTGGAAAAGAAGATTTTTTTAATCTGTCTGTGTGCCTTCAAAGGTTGTTAATATTATATGCTACAACTTTTGTCCTTTGGTACTTCATAATCCATTAAGCTTATGGCTGCATGCAAATTTCAAAGTCCAAATAACCTTGACCTTTGACCTTTACAGGTCACATGTAAATTGCACAGTGTTACAATACCTACAATTTGAGCCGGACATGAAACAAATCGGAGTAAAATTGACCAAGTTATGGCAAGATGAAACTTTCAAAGGGCCAAATGACCTTGACCTTTGCCTTTTTGAGGTTACATGTTCTTATAAAATGACCAGTGTAGCAATACCTGCAATTTGAGTCCAACATGATTAGAACTGGATGGAGATTGGCAACGTTATGATTGGATGAAACTTTCAAAGGTCCAAATGACCTTGACCTTTGAACTTTAGAGGTCACATGTACATTTAAAAAATGTGCAAGGTTACAATAGCTACAATTTGAGCCAAACATGATGAAAATTGGATAAAAATTGACCAAGTTATGGCCAGAAAAAGGCCAGCACCGAAAGTGGCCTTTGACCTTGAAATGACCTTTGACCATCAGATGACCTCTACCTGAAGTGAACCTTCACCTCAAAAATGACATTTTGGCTTAAAATTGACCTTTGACCTTGACATGACCTTTGACCTTGACTTGACCTTGACATTTGAGATGACCTTTACCTTGCTATGATCGAACTCCTATACACTCGGAACCACATATACTATAATATAGAAGATATTAAAGATTTAAAACTTCAATTAGCCCTCATTTGCATAATTTTGAAAAGCATGACCTCTCATTATAAAAAGGCCAGACTTTATCCATAGAAGTATAATTGTGCCAAGTTTGGAGTTTCTACATATAATACTTTTCAAATGAAATGTCGGACAAATTTGATGGTAAAGAAAGAAAGAAAGAAAGAAAGAAAGAAAGAAAGAAAGAAAGAAAGAAAGAAAGAAAGAAAGAAAGAAAGAAAGAAAGAAAGAAAGAAAGAAAGAAAGAAAGAAAGAAAGAATTCCTAGAAAAACAGAAAAGTGTGTGCTGACACACACACTTTAACAAGACATTGCAGTCCATGTTAGCACCAAAATCGTGATACTATTTCTGATGTCCTTTCATCGATCGGGAAATTTCTGAACAGAATTACTCCTCGCACTATGATAGATCCACTTACTCAGGTTTTGTGAAATAAAATGCATATGTTAATCCTTTTAGCAAACTATTCCTTTTCAATAATGGACCAAATTTGGCTCTCATCTAGGTATGGCTTTCAATTAGGGCAAAAGTAAAGGTTAACACGAAGCAGTGACAGAATCAGGAACGTTTGATATGAGGACAAAAGATCAGAAGAGGAAATCTTAGTCGACTTGCTTGATACACAACATACTTGTTTCCTTGATTTGCCAAGGAACAATGGTTGATTACCACCACAGGTTTCAGGTTTGTAACCTACCATGAAACCATGCTTAATAACTTTGTAAACCTTAGCAAGCAGAGGACAGGCAAGGCCGTTTAGTTTAAACATATTCATTTCAACTGGATCGCCCTATAGTACATCGAAATGTCACTAATCGGGGGTTCTCCAGAACATAGAGTGACACACACAAGATGTATATTACAAAACACACAGGACACAACAAGAACAAAGTTACCCAATTAACAGACAAGCTGTATACACGTTTCAGATTTGTACCCTGCATACAAAAATCAAAATAGTCAAGGTCAACAAAATGCAAAACAAAGCAAAATATTTTACTACAGCTAGAATGCACACATTTACGTCCCTGTGCACAATAATATGGACTAGCGGTACGAAATTTCATTAAAAAAATTAAGAAATAAGTTTATGTTAATCAGCGACAGTTAATCTGTGTCCTTGGGTATAGTAAACAGGAACATGATCCACTGCTAGTAGAGTTGCTTTCAGTTTTGATTTGAGTATTTGGAGGGAAATTGAGTCTTTTTTATATTGGAAGGAAGATTGTTCCACAGCTTAATAGTGTCAGGTAGGAAGGATTTGTCAAAGCGATTAGTTTTGCAATTAATGGAATGCATGGAGCTAGTGTGGGGGTGGTTTCGAGCATTAATAGTAAACTGTTGGAGAAATTAGTTGAAAGAGATAGGAGGGTGTTAAGTTGTAATACATTTTGTAAAGAAGAATAACCTAAAGTACTTCCTTCTGCTGGCAAGTGCTGTCCAACTAAGTTCACGTAAGAGATTGGCATGTGATATGTGTCATAATGCACCTGTGCATATTTTGGTAGCTTCAAAATGTCTGGATTCAATAAGGTCAGAAAGTCCGTGACAGCAGTTGTAGTTGTCAAAGAGCACACAACCATATACGAGAATTGGTCGAATCATAGTCAAATAGAATTTAATCAGAGCTTTGCGGGGAAGTTAATAGCTGAATCTACGCAGAAGGGCAATTCGCTGGCTCGCTTTGGTGGTAATACGAGTAATGTGAGCATGCCAGGATAAATTGCAAATGAAAGTATTAACAAGATGAGTGTGTGAGTCTACCGCAGGTATTTCAGAGTCTCCAAAACGAACGGATGGATGGTGTGGTTTAACAAAGTTGGTTGAAAATATAACAGAAAGAGACTTTAAACCACGCAGCATGTATTCAATTTGGATAACTGCCGCAGGTATTTCAGAGTCTCCAAAACGAAGTGATGGATGGTGTGGTTTAACAAAGTTGGTTGAAAATATAACAGAAAGAGACTTTAAACCACGCAGCATGTATTCAATTTGGATAACTGCCGCAGGTATTTCAGAGTCTCCAAAACGAAGTGATGGATGGTGTGGTTTAACAAATTTGGTTGAAAATATGACAGAAAGAGACTTTAAACCACGCAGCATGTATTCAGCTTGGATAACTGCCGCACGTATTTCAGAGTCTCCAAAACGAAGGGATGGATGGTGTGGTTTAACAAATTTGGTTGAAAATATTACAGAAAGAGACTTTAAACCACGCAGCATATATTCAGTTTGGATAACTCTCTCTCTCTCTCTCTCTCTCTCTCTCTCTCTCTCTCTCTCTCTCTCTCTCTCTCTCTCTCTCTCCCCCCCCCCGCAGCTATTTCTGAATCACAAAATAAGACCCATGTCCCACGCACATGTGCTAAAAAAACAAGTGTGCCAAGCACACAGAATTTCAAATTAGCGCTATAAAAGATGCGTAATTTTTTCGTACATTTAAATTAATATGTTGCCATTTAAATACTCTTTCTTTTCATTTCATATAATGAAAAACAGAATAGAGATGGTCGTATCACCTAGCATGGCTGGTATAAATACTTAGTCGGACTGGCAGCTCATCAGCCAGCACGGGGTTCTGGAGTGGAGTAAATGTTGTGGTGTAAAGCTCATAGATACACAATTTTATATCTAACTAAACCCGTGCTGTCTAACCACTGATTTATTTCTAGTTCTATTTATTTTACACCTTGGCCCCTTGTGTGCATTTTTAATCTTCGTTCGAGTGTTTCATCGTTTTTAAAAATTGGTAGTTTAGATGGATGTTTGGCTTACACATAAGATGTATTCAAATATTCTTATGCTAGGCTATACGCTAATCTATTATCTCCTGGTCGCTTAAAATTCTAATTTAATGTTATGGTCTTTCCAGGATACATGTAACTTCTCACAGCAAAAAGACAAGCGACTCGAAAAAACAATAATTCGTGTGACTCTCAAGCCGTAACAAACAATCTACTCACCTACTCGTCTGTTTCGCGGTCTGTATAGCTATTATGAATATGTGAAGGTATGTATGTCTGTCTGTCTGTATGTATGTATGTTTGTATGTATGTATGTATGTATGTATGTATGTATGTATGTATGTATTTAAATATGTATGTATGTATGTATGTATGCATGCATGTATGTATGTATGTAATATGTATGTATGTATATATGTATGTATGTATTTATGTATGTATGTATGTATGTATGCATGTATGTATGCATATATGTATGTGTATCTGTGTATGTTTCTATGTTAGTTTTTTTTTCAAATGACAAGGGAGGGGTGCTTATATAGGCACTGCCTGCTCTCCAATAGTTTTCTGTTTCAAGAGACAAAATAAGTTTGAAACAAATGACACACTCTGTGTCAACGGTTTAAAAATATTTTATTTGGAAAAAGCAGTTGGGACACAGGTGTGGTCTATATGAATGTCTATCCCATGAAAAACAGTACAATAGCAAGACTGCAATTCCAGTGGAAAATTGTATAAGTGCAACTAGATAAAAAAATAGCAAGACTGCAATTCCAGTGGAAAATTGTATAAGTGCAACTAGATAAAAAATATTCAGTCAGTTATAAAGTTGGAAAATTCAAACAGTTGCAAGTAGATACAATATAAACAGTAGATTATGCAATCGCTTTAGCCATCAATAAAACAGGAACGTTACTCTATCATTAAAGGCAATAACAGGTAAGATATAGAATATTAGGTTAAAAGAAAAGAACAAGGAGAAAAGGGAAAAATACAGGCCATCAGATGGTAAAATAACATGATACATATATTATATATAAGACACTTATAAACGGCCAGGCGCGAAACCTTAACAAGTCATGTACAGAGACATCTGGTTGATCCTCTCCCTGAGAAATTGATTATTATGATTATTATCATCATCATCATCATCATCATCATCATCATCATCATCATCATCATCATCATCATCATTATTATTATTATTATATTTGTTTGCGTTTGGGAAACACTAAACTTTGTTCTGCTGATCTCACACCTTTGCAGTTTTCGTAAAGTTAAGGTTTAAATCTGCATGATTGAAGGAAATATCTTACATGTAATGCTGGGACTTTGGCCTTTACAAAATTACTGTAAGTACTGCACACATATTGAAAAATACAGACAAATATTAGAAATGTACAGGTAAAAGGGCAAAGCAAAAAAATTACTACAACCTGCGTAGACCATTTGTCATGGTTATAAATAAGAAACTACAGAATTGCGCCGAAATCTAACATCATTAATCACATGACTGACTGTTCAATTTATCAAAGCTTCTGTGGTTATCTCGCTTTCTGCATTCTTTTTTCGCGTATCCTCGCCTCGCACCTGGGGCTTACATAGGGCTGCAGATGTACATTTCAACGAGACGAGTATGTGCAAAGAGAATGCGAGAATATGCAAAACTAGAGTGCGCGTAGCGAAAATACGAGATTGCAGGGGGCGACAGAACCATACAAGCTTCCATGTCAATTCATCGAATTTTAAATTCAACAATGAAACCTAGATGGCATGATCTAAGAACACTTTATCTTTTAATTCAATACAACTTTTTGGCGAGTCTGGCCGCTCTGGTTGGGTTCGTATTCCAAACATCAAAAAACAACAAAATGAAGAAAAAAAAAACTGCGTCCAACTCCCACATAGCTTTGCAACTTATATGGGGCCTATGCATGTTTCACTACCAGCAACAAATACAAATTCAGCTTATTTTTTAGGTTTAAGTCTGTAGTACTGATATTCAGACGAAAAACTAAATACATATGGTGTGTTGTCAGCGCATGTGAGCGGTGAACTGGCTAATAAGCTAAAAAAAAAAAAAAAAAAAAAAAAAAAAACAAGGAAAAATAAGCAGTTTGAGCGACCAGCGCTTGGTCAATGCAGCACCACTGTCGGACAGATCAGACTGACCGGACAAGAAGAATGGGCGACAATATGGCGGCAACACGACTGTTAGGCTTCACAATTTTGTAAGAAGCTGCACATCGAAGGTGGTATTCGCGACAATACTGGACAACCAGCGGCATGAGTTGTTGAGGTCTGAGAAACACAATTATAGTATTAACTTAGAACCGGTGTACTGAAAGCAATGAAGTTGCTTGGAAACGGTTTGGCTTGGTATCAGACTCATGAGCGGCCAAGAGTTATGGATGGATGGATGGATGGATGGATGGATGGATGGATGGATGGATGGACGGACGGACAGACAGACAGACAGACAGATAGAGAGATAGACAGATAGATAGATAGATAGACAGACAGACAGACAGACACACAGATAGATAGATAGATAGATAGATAGATAGATAGATAGATAGATAGATAGATAGATAGATAGATAGATAGATAGATAGATAGATAGATAGATAGGTAGAAAGATAAAGCATGTGACGCTTGCTGCGGAGGCAATAAAAGGTTACACAAAAACTGTACTACAAATTTTCAAACAAAATCCTTATGATGGATTGTCGAAATTAGCTTAAATTTGTCTGCACGAGTGGTGTCATCAGCTACAGCCTGTCAGCATATATCGTGAATAGGCCTTGTCCTCTGTTGATCTCTTCATATATCTGAGTGTTACAGCCATCCACCATTTGTGCTTGTGTATCAACTATCCGAAGAAATATGGCGTTCCTAACACTTATACCGCCAGGTTGCACGCTTAGTCACCAAGTTCACCCGAATAAAGCCTTTCCCTTGGACCAAGCCTAGAAAGTGTTAATGTTAAACTAGGCATGCTCACATTTAAAAGAGTTCTTTTTTTAAATCTGGAATGGATATAAAAATTCCGATGTGCTGGACTTTTCTCGGGATGAGCAGTCAAAGGGCTAATCATTGTTGGTGTTTAGCTGCATGCCCCATTGGCAGAGACAATCTGTCATTTAGGGAATGTATAATGCATCCATTCCTTCATATCCAATGGGAAATGCCCTTGAGTGAATTGCCCTGTGATAGATCACACAGAAGGTCTCAGTTCGAATCTGTTAATGCCCTCAGTATTCAAACTATAAATTGTTAGAATAAAACTCTGTCAGCTTCAATCGCTGCAGACGTTAACTCTTAAAGTCTTTGTGGCCAGCTGAGTCGTCCATTTCCTCCTGTCCCGGCCTGCTTTGAATGTGCGAAGGAAGTTGTTCACTTGGAGCATACTACTTTGGCAGCTCTCTCACTGACAATATTTCAAGCATCTTTCTGTGGGGTTCTTGTTGGATCCGTATATTTGCTGTCTATTGCCTCACCCTCAATATATTTTTTTTTATATTTATGGATCCCTAGACTACAACTACACGCCAGAGATATTTTTATCATTTCATTTATGTGTTCTAACACAAATACTTTGCTATTCGTGAAGTTCTCTATTTCTTCATTTTTTCTGCGTTACCGTACCCCCCCCCCCCCCAATTGTGTCTGCTACATTTCTCAGAGAATAGAATTAGCAATAGGAAAGAATATAAAAAATTTGTTTTTGCTATAACGGACAAAATTGGTTCTATATCCCGAGAAGTTCGTGACCTGAAGCTAATGCGCATTACTAGTATTTCTAATTTTACTGTGTCACTGTTGCCCTCCTTTCTTCAAGGCTGTGTAAGGTCAAAAGTTACAACCTCCGATACACGATTCAGAAGACTGGGTATGTGCTTCATTCAGATGCATGTACTGGTAACTAAATCGATCATATTAATCTAACTTCGTGTGTTCTGTTCCTCAAAGATTGGGTGGGCTTTTTGTTTGATTCATGACGCCAAGCTCAGATGGCTTCCGTTGAAGAGCTTGGAGGTATACTAAAACTACCCTGGTCTATCTGTGTTGTGATTTACCAGTAGCCAAAGTTCTATGTCGGTAATCATGGCAAACCTACAAGGAGACAAAGTTCATGAAACCTCATGAGCAATGCAGGCAAAGAGATACACCGTTTTTTTTTCAGCACAGTATGGCTTCACAGGTGTGTGTGTGTGTGTGTGTGTGTGTGTGTGTGTGTGTGTGTGTGTGTGTGTGTGCCAGTGAGTCTGGCTGTTACTGATTGTTGCACGTCTTATCAACATTGAACAAATGTCGTAGCATTATCACTTATGTTAATTATGCATACTTTGCGCTGGCTTGTGGCAAGACCGCACACATTTAATCAACGCACATCCAGCATCAGTTTAGTTGGCACCCAACTCAGTATCTCAAATTGCCTTGGGACATTTTAAAACCAGTATGTCTTCCATCGCTGCACAGAGTACATATTAAGTAATACCACTTTCATTTATCCTAAGACTCATTGACACTCTCTCTCTCTTTCTCTCTCTCTATCTCTCTCTCTCTCTCTCTCTCTCTCCCTCTCTCTCTCTCTCTCTCATACAGATTTTTAGTTTGCAATTTTGGATACTACCTCTTCAAAATATCGAATCGGGACTAACCCACAAACTTGGCTGTCATTTTGAAAATCGTGGATTCCGAACCCAATGGTTTGTAAATGAGGAAAGTAGAATTCGGACGATCTTGGGGGATGCAATACATGAAATTGAAATTATATCCTTAGCACATCTTTCAGAGCATGAATAATGATATGATATATGCCGTGGTTCACTTTGATATCCAAATCAACTGTATTTTTGTCCGACTGTCCTGCAATGCATTGTGCCATGTTGGAAATGGTGCACGATTTGCTGGCTCGAGGTATCATGTCGCATTTGGATTTGTAACTTACGAGGCTCTTGGAACTTTATTAGCTGTATCATGTACATACATAAATCATGACATTTTGCTAAAGAAAAGTAACACAAACATAATTACAGGAGACAGGTATTTCACTAACGCGATACAAGAAAGAACAAATATATTCAGTGTTACAAAAGCACAGTGACATGTGGTACATGAATGATAATACGTACAGAAAAAAATCGTTTTCTATTTACAATGCTGCTCTGTACCAGAAAGATGCCCTCTTCTTCGGTATATCTGTAAAGAATTTCTTTACTATTGCAATTTTGTCAATGTCGTCTAACTTGATAAAAGATATAAAAAAAAATCGGAATCATTTAAATAGTCAAATATCGGGCAGCGAATAGTATAAATATTTTCTTTCAGTTTCCTATGTTGTTCAGGCTGTTATTACATGATATTCGTCTTCTAAAATATGACAATTTTTGCACAATCTTTCTTCTAAAGGAATTTTATGTGGCCTTTTGTGTCTTCCAATTTCAATTATTTTCAAACTATGTGACCTTATTCTAAATTGTGTGATACTTTCCCTCATTGTGTGATATCAAACTCTTTGCCGACGACACCAGCATTATTGAAATTGTCTATAATCCTAATACTTCGACTTAACTTATTAATACCGACCTCGGCAGGATCTACGCCTGGGGCATACTCTGGAGAGTTACTTTCAATGCAATAAAATCCTTATCCTTATATTTTTGGGTTAAAAAAAAAAAACACCGGCTCACCCACCTCTCCTTATAGGAAAGACAGCAATACCTGAAGCAAACGAACATGCACACCTAGGAATTACACTTCCACATAATTTGTCATGGCAATCTATATTACTCGTATCATTCCTGAATGTACCCAACGATTAGCCCTGCTGTGCAGACAGAAATACCAACTATCCCACAAAGCCCTTGTACGTTTATATACAACAATGATACGGCCTTTCCTTGAATATGGTTGTGTACTCTGTGCTAATTGTACGGACGGCTTGTAATCATCTCTTAAGGCCGTTCAGTTTGAAGCTGCCCGGATTCGTATTGGTGCATTGAGGCACGCACCCCGTCTCCTTCTTCTAGCCGAGCTGGGTTGGCAAACCCTATCTGATAGACGTAAATATCACAAACTAGTACTTTTCTATAATATGGTCAATAAATTGACTCTTAGGTATTTATGTGACCTAGTACCTCGTAACATCGGTCTTACTATTAATCTTAACTTGCGTAACCGCCTCAATATTTGACAGGTAAAATTCAGAACCGAACGTTACTCCTTCCTCCCTTCCTGCATTAACCTTTGAAACAACCTACCGCTTGACATTAGGGAATTTGTATCACTCGCAACTTTCAAATCAAAATTGAAATCGACCTTACTATTTGTTGAAATTAAACTCTCTTATATCTGACACGGTAAGCGTTTCCCAAATGTTTGTCACACTCAGTTGCGCCTTGGCTGCTCACAGTTAAACTTCCATCTTTATAAAGTTAATATAATCCCCTCACCAGATTGTGCACGTTCTTTCCAAAGCGAAGATATCCATCTCTTTTTCTTGTCGTGTTCCCTCTTTTCAGCCCATAGGTATCATCTGTTGGACACTGTATGCCATATTGTTGCATCGGGAGTAAACCCAAAACTTATCTTGCATCTGTGCAGCGATCTCCTTATCACATATTTTAAGCAAGGAGATGCCGATTTAAGTCACGGTGATAAAATGAATTTTTTTTATGCTGTGCAAAATTATATCACATTATCTGCGAGATTTGAATTCTAAGCTATTTATTTTCTGGTGCCATAAGCACGTATCCTAGACTGTCTCTGAGTTATGTATACCTTTCCAATTGTACTGTTTAGTTCTGTGTGTCATATATATATATATATATATATATATATATATATATATATATATATATATATATATATATATATATATATATATATATATATATATATATATATATGTGTGTATATATATATATATATATATATATATATATATATATATATATATATATATATATATATATATATACTATGTGAGCTTTGCTCGTCTGAAGAGCCTACAGATTAGTCTATGTACCATCGAGGTAACTCAGTTTAGATAAATATGTTTACATCAATTTAAATCAAAAATAAGTCCCAAAAAGTAAGGTTACATCCATTGACACATCAAGGCTGACATCTAATGATGATGATGATAATTATTGTTATTGTTGTTATTATTATCATCACCCTCATCATTAGGCTTTTAGACACATGGTTATACATTGATGTAGGATTCTTATTGAAATGTTTTTGTTGTTTTGCCAGAAGGGCTCGCCGTCACATCTCACTCTAACTGAGCCCCATGATAATGTGGCTAATAAAGTATTCAAACCGATATAAAACAAAATGTACTTGATAACACCTTTACATTAAGCCTTGAAGCACTGTTATCACCCATATGGTAACCATTTGTCTGGAATCCTGGGTCACAATGTAACATGCATGAGCATTTAAACACCTATGGTATGACTACCCCCCACTAAAGAGTGCCTGTTAAAAGCGATAACTTTGACTTTGTCTTAATTTTTTAAGCTTATGGGCTGATAATTTTGACTTTTTGATTGGTTTCTTAAAATAAATTTATGATCGAAAACCGTCAGTTGATTCTGACACCACCACCACCACCACCACCCACCCTTCTGTGAAAGTTTTATTTATAAGTAACAATGATGACAGTTATGGGCGGCCCCTTAATTGCATCTACTCTCGCGGGGAAACGAAGACAGTTTGCCAGTCTTCCATTGTGTTAAATCGCATATGACGCTTCCGTGCAAAGGGTAAAGTTATGAGCAGACCTTCTCCTCTGGAAACGGCTGCATGCAGGTTTGAATATTTGATATACGGAATCACAGACATAAGAGGTTACTTCGTTATGATTACTCTAAGATCGGAGATATCTGGTGTACTTTGTGGGGAAGAGGGCAGGTCGCGTTCTACATACTAATTTTAAAAAGCTGTTTAATCAGGATCGAGGTATTTTTTGTGAAAGTGCTATGCGAGCCTGGTGCGCTCAGAAAAAAAATGTTGGTTGGCGTCAACAAGATAATTCTGATAGTCTTCCAGTTCTGTAGCTTGTCGTGATCAGGGTCTGAGCACGGTAAGTTACAGAACAAATTTGTAAGCAATAGATACAAACCAGTAAAAGTGTTAAATCTACAGTATTAAACACAATATGGAATGTTCTTCTAACCCTCTGTTGAGTGTGCCATCTGGCGGCTCCGGGATTGCCGTCGTTATTCCTTAAAGGCCAGTTGGCAATAACTATAATACAATACTTCTTTATGGATGTGAAATGGGAAACATTAGGCGTGGCCATCTTGAAGGACCCTTCCGTCAGTACTAGTATAGCTGTATTGGATTGAAGCACCGGGCATGCAGGTACAACAGGCAATACGATAATGCTGGCGAGGACCCATCGCAGGTGCGTGGCGACGAAGAGGGCGAAGCGCAGGGTACAATAGCCCTGTTGTTAAAGTGGGTTTGTTTTTATTCATAACAAAATTCCGGTACCTTAGCATTTGCCCTATAAATGGTTTATTTTGTTATTACAAAGCTTAAGAAAAAAATGCGTTGTTTATAAAAGACTACAGGCTTATGATGATTTAGGAACTATCTCGCATGGAGTCCTGTTAATGTGCAAGATAATGCGGCCAAAATTCAACCCCACCCCGACTAACATGTATTCCTAGGTCCATAAACTAAATTGTAAGTGGCAGATTTGCCAAGATATGTCCCTGTATCTTTTGTATTTACTTAAAGTTGCTTCAGCAATTTTATGCCGAGACATGGGATGAGTACATGTCCGAGGACTTTTCCTTTTGTTGACAAGGTGTACCAGTAGTATTTTGCAGTATCAACGAGACTTTGGCAAAATACGAAACCCATGTTGATAGTTGTTATGGTAGCCACTTCTGATTGCAGGCTTCTATCGAATGAAGTATGTTCCTTGAGTGAGCAACAGATGTGTCCCTTGCAAATATATGCCAGACACGCTGGTCCCATATGTCGCGACATAATGGGGCTCAATGTGGGGAGTGCTGATGCATGTACGTCCAACATTGCATACGCCGTACTGAGGCGGATCCAATATAACTGTGCCCGGTATACGCCCGATCCCTTTGAAACTAGACACACATGTATGGGTATCTCTTCGATCTCGATACTGAGCTCTGTATTAATCTTGGACCCACCTGTAATTAACATGAAGGACTGATGATTTATCCCAACAAAAATTACCAGTATGTGGTCATAGATTTCTACACCCCTATGTAAAACTCGAAAGGGCCAATTCATTAATATTTGGATGTATTTTTAGCACACTTTCCTCCAAGAATTCTTTATTATACTATGTGCGACACAAACATTCAGTTTTCCAAGAGTTTTTTTCTTTCTTTCCTTTTTCTTCTTTACCCACAACTTGAGTCCGGTTGTTTTCTTGTACATCGTAACACCAAGCCATAGCACGTTCGCCGCAAAGATTGATATATCAGTGAAATTATAAGCCTGCAAGTCTGGAGTAGTTAGCATATTCAACACTCTGTAAATTTTACGGCCAATATGTCCACAGTTACTACAGCTAGAGGTGCAATTTCAGCTTCAACTGCTAGGTTTGTGCTAAAGGTGAACCCAATGAACCAAAAGCTAAATACGTAGAATTAAATATATGCTAATTACAGCATTTGAAAAAAAAAAAAAGAATGTTGAGTATCTTCAAAAATATCATAGATACAAGTGCTATTTCAGGTTTAATTCTTTGGCTTATGCTGTGGGCGAATTCATTGCATCACAAAGAAAGTTATAGACTTTAAACTTATGCTAATTAGGAGCATTTAGAAAGTTAAATGTTGACTATCACCACAGCTATGATAGTCAGGCAATTTCAGCTGCATTTCATAGGTTTTTGACACAGACACAGGCAAGGATAGTACGGTTGTAGAATGCCAATTACGGACCTTTGAAAAGTTTACATGTTGCATATATTGAATTCTACCGTGGATACATACCCCATTCTCACTTCATATTCACGCGTTTTTGCTATAGGTGCATCCAATCAACCGCAATATTTTATTTATATTAATTACGGACACCTGGAGTATCTGTTGAATGTCTTCAAAACAGTTAAAGATGGAGGTGCTATTCCAATTTCAAT
This sequence comes from Hermodice carunculata, assembly GCA_964020975.1. Lineage (NCBI taxonomy): Eukaryota > Metazoa > Annelida > Polychaeta > Eunicida > Amphinomidae > Hermodice > Hermodice carunculata. The sequence goes on along the minus strand of OZ026620.1, from coordinate 49,191,737 downwards.
TCACAATTTTGTGCTATTTTAAGCTAAATTGGGTAAATTGACAAAAAGTGAATATCTTAGTATCGTCTAAACTGTCATGGATGGAGATGTCATTCCAATTCATGATTGTGCTATAAGTGCGTGCAATGAACAAAACTTGTAGAAGTTTCATTTATGCACATTAGGCTAATACACAAAGTGTAAATATTGAAGATCTTCAAAGCTAATGCGCAGAGATGTTGCAATCCAAATTCAATTATCCTTGAACTACAAGCATGCATGATTGCGAAAGAAATACCGCATCACTTTATTATATACACATTTTGAAAGCATGCAAACAAATTTGTTTTGAAACAAATCGTTTCCAGTTTTGGCATTGAGGTAACACAAATTGTCACTTTGTCTAATATCTATTAACTGTTCGAGATGGAAATGATCACATTGAGTTCGTAATAAGTGACCTTGACCGATATTAAGATTGTTTCCCAGTATTGAAAAGATAAACTCACGCTGGGCGCTTACAACGTGGATAATAAAACGTGAATACTGGAAAAAATACTTCTCATTCGTGAATGAAGACCTTAAAATGATTCCTTGCGATAACTTTCGATACCCGATTTTCGGAGACAAAACAAGACAAATTTTACAGAAACTTTTTACCTAGACATGTACATCAGGCCTAATTATACTTGTGAAATAGTAGAAAGTGACGCTACTACTCTGTGTAAACGACGAATACCTGTCTGTTTAAACTGTGCCTGTTAGTTATTCTGAATAATATCCATCCATCATAAATCGTGTATTAATATGACTTGAATTATTTTTGGCCAAAATTTTTCAGACAGTTAATATGTACTAAACCTGATTCAATATGTATCTAAGAGGCAAAATGGCAGCAGAATGTTCATATAACGGCTCCCTGGACAAAATATTTTTCTTTCTATCAATGACGGTTCACTCGACAACATGTTTTTCTTTCTTTTTTTGGATCAAAATCATTAAACTCATTCTTCATGGACCAAAAAAAGTGATCACAAATTAACGTTTCAATAGCATGGCAATGAAAAAGAAAATGCGCAACTCAATTTTATTCCCTTTTTGTATCATTAGTTTTTTATAACTCCCAGTGGGGTATGAATTTCAGAATGTAATGTGCCAATTTGTTCAGTGTTGCACAACAGATGCAAAACAGCAAGTAGGTAGGAACGAATCCCAAGTGTCGGCCCCCATGCCACTGCTATGAGCTGGCCAACGTTGTCACGCACGCTTGGCTAAACTTGCGATTTTTCCCCCGGGGGTGCAGTCTTTCTTGTCATTCTCTTCCCAGGCCGATGATGAAATTTCAGCTGTACAAATATATATCTTCATTAGGTGATGAAGACATTTCACCATGAGTAGGACACAGTTATAACACCACCAAGAGCAAAATACAATCGCTGGATTTTTTATTTTTTTTAATTTTTTTAACTATGATGGAAAAAAGCGTGGCGGTAAATTTATCTATGTCTGAAAGCAGATCACTTTGTGTATGCTTGAATACTATCTGTGCCTACTTAAGCGACTGCTGGGCACAAGGTTCTCATGTAGGGAAGCAACGTTATTGACAAAAAAAAATCAAAGTCGAGTATTCGACTTTCCAATTTAGTACTAGATGACACAAGATATTGAGCATTCCACATAAATCTCGTTTATTCGAGTTTAAGATAAAAACGCACCTTTCTAAAATTTCACACTGCAGATGGCGCAAAAGGTTGAATATTCAATAAGCCTTGTTCATTCGACTTGAACGCCATGTCTCCGACGTTTTAAACATCCTGCTGGATTTTGTTCCCAAGCGCATTATGTTTGGTTGTATTTTCATTTTTGTTCATATAGTTATTGCATATATAATTTGAGAGTTTTAGCTCAAAAAGTTGTTCGGGCTTTCAAGCTGATCATGAAAATTGCATCACTTGCCCGTTTAAAAGGCAAATATATTTTCTTTTGAACGAGATTTACCTTGAATATTTGATTTTTTGTGCCATTTGGCGATAAATTTGCAGACAAAAAGCAAGATCTGAAAGCCTAATAAACGAGTAAAATCTTGAATATTGTACTTTTTGCGCCGTCCAGTGGGGAACTTAAAAAGTCGAAAATGCGATATAAAAGTCAAATAAAGATATTAATCTTGAATATTCAGTTTCTTGGAAAGTCCAATAAACGAACTTTATCTGAAATATCCGACTCTTTGTCACTTAGATTGATTGTCTTCATTACAGAGACAATGTAAAGCACATCAATGTGGCCACCAGATGGCATCGTGTTCAATCAGCCAAGAAAACATCGATGCTAGCTGAATATCCAACAACACAGATGTTTTTACCGACAACTGAGAATGGACCGTGCTGTTTTTTTATTTGTGATTTGTGGTCGGATACTTAATTGCCACATGAAGAGAAGTGAGGAAATTAGAGTTTGGGCTGTCACTGAAACTGATGACAAAAAATTCCAACTTATATTTAATTGATACAGCGTCTTAAAATGGTCACTCTGATCAAAACTGATGGTTAATGTTCGGCGTTTTCGGAGAATCGAGTCTTACGTTGCTCACCCGCTCATATCGCTCTGCATTACAAACAAATTGGCACATTGTGAATTATTTCAACATTCTGCTTTAGGGCTTGTAATCTGGAAAAATCACAACTTATAAATTTTTAACATATTATTCTCCGTATTGATGGTAAAATCTGTGTGTCAGAATTCTTGACTATAAATATCACTAAGTGTTTACAAAATATTTTCAACTTTTCCACAAGAATCTTCCCTGAGGCTGGATATTACCACCGCGCTGTTCGCTTCAGGCTGAAATTCCCAATCCCAGGTTCAAAATTCTTCATGCTACCTGGGTCTAAGGCCACCATTTTTGTGAGATCACGATTCAGGCAGCGGGTCAAAATAAAATGTTTAAAAATAATAAAAAAGGGAAGAAAAAAACAATGACAAAACAAAAACCAAACCGAAAAAATGCAAGCACAATGTAATTTATTTTGTTTCATCAGGTCAAATTAGGCACCATATTACACCTTTCACAAAAAGAAGTGCAGTTCATTCAGAATTCTGTTGTTTTGTTGAATCTTTATCATCTGGTTTTTTTTTTCAAAGTGGGCATTGTAAATATGATTACAACGAAATTTCGTAATCGACAATCACCAGGGTTTATTATTATGATAGCCAGCGGACGGCCTTAGCATTTGAATCCCCGTTAAAGGTAATAGGAAGTGGGCAGACAAAGGTGGCAACTTCCTGGGTGGGCTCTTTAGCTTGTGATGTCAGCCTACATTGGTCATGTGATAATTAGTTTTTCTTTCACCTCTGTTTGCTGGCTGGGCATGCCCGCCAGAGTGACAATGGTTGAGGTGTTACCCACTTCTTGAGCTGACAAGAGATTATGTATACTGGCCTGACCCTGCATATCATTGACATATAATTAGCCACCTGGTGGCAGCAACACTTCTCATTCCTTTGGAGAGTTATTATCACCAGCAGTTTTAGCTTGAAAGGGCACACACTGGTTCAGGAATAAGTCAAATTGTTCGTATCTCAACTTGTTCTATACAAATTTAGTAATTATGTTAAGTTTGACAGGTATTGTTCTTTCATAATGAAGCTCTGCATTTTATAGGCAAAACTTCACGTATTTAGCTAAATCATCATGTGTCACGTTCATATCTATTCATTATTATGTGGGTTGTCTTTGCTGAATATTTAGCTTAGACAAGGAGCCGCTGCTAGTAGTTTCCCGAGGAAGACTCTCTAATTTATTTGGGCTAATACAGCGTACTTAAAGTATGTCAACATTCTACAGAGGAACGTGCACAATATGTACAATAGTACTTCCATATGTATATAGGTTATACAGTGACAGGTTAGCTTATGGAGAGCAAAGAGTTCGGACTGCGGAATAGGGTATGACTACTAGGCATAAGCGTAATTAATGCATTTGTGACTATTGGTATCCCTAGATATGCAGAATTTTCTAGCCTAAGGAGAGAAATATACAGTCTTTTTGAACAGAGTTGCAACCAGTGAAAATTTTATCATAAACAGTCTTGTTGGCTTATGGCTTAAATTTAGAGATCTAGGCCTACATATGTTCAAAAGTTGGCATGATGCACTGTATATGTTTGTATGATACAAGTGGTAAATAAATTGCCTTAAATATATATTTTCTTTTGTTTTTACTATCATTTCACTGTAACCACACGGTGGACTTTTTGTGTCTGAAATAAACTTATCTTATCTTCTCTTATCTCTTAGTAACGGAATTTCAGCTTTCAGTTTAATAATTATGTACGTGTCGCGCAACATGTCCGATTTAAAAAATCTCTGCTCTATGTTCAGTATTTCATTCCAAATAATATTATGCCAAAGATTTTTTTCTTTTAATTACACTTTCAAAAGATAGAAAGCTGCAATATTGTAACATATTCATTACGAGGAAACAGGGGCCAATATAAGCGTAGCTTTTTCGTCAATCCTATGAAAATGTAAAAAATTGGATGATTGCTTAGATATGCCAACTCCATATCCACTCATCAAGTTTGAAAAAATGCGGTTTTAGGAATTACTTTTTCACGCAAATCTGAAAAATTAATATTTTTTATGAAAACCAGATGCTTCCAATGCCTTTCTATTTCTATGGGTTTCTAGGTTTTGTTATGAGGAATGTAACAAAGATATAATGGCATTTTGGACATAAGTTCATTCCGTCGGCTTCAAATATTTTTTAAGTTATAACTCAATTGATATACGATCAAAAAAAATAGAAGAGATACAAAAGTATGTAAGAACGTGTGTAACAAATTAACTTCGGGAATAGTGGTGTACCCAAGATAATATGCTGAACAGCGTTAAAAAGCACCATTAAAAACTACTTGCGGTCAGTTTTCTGATTCAGCATGTTGTCATCTGGACAGGCCAAGTGCATAATATTCTTACGCTTATGATATATGTTTCAGGGCCACAATTTTGACTGACTACAGACACACTGTTACTTGAATGAAAGGTCTCTTTACAAGTGACCAGATTTCAGCATTCTTATTAAAATTCAGAGCAGTACATTTGAGGTAGTTCGACTTTAGTAGCAGCTGCCACTGAGAGATATATGATGCAACTGAATGTCAACAAGTCTTAGAGCCATTGTGAACATGAAAAGTTGCTATTATCATGAATAATTATTTCATCTTTTGTGGCGGTTTTGCGAAATGATTTAAAGTGTTTGTACGTATTTTAATAAGAGTTCAGGATAGGATTTTATAAAAGTTTACAGAGTGTCTTAAGCTATAGCCTTGCCCTTATTTGCCGAATTACGGGTTCAACTAATTGTTTTAGCACTAATGACGACAAAGTTTACGATTATCGGACAGAGTATTATGGTTTCAGATTCAATTAGTTATGAAAAGATCACTACTACCGGCATGTATACCAACATGCCAGCAGTTTCAGAGCAGATAACGAAAGAGGTACGCCATGGGCTCCCAGAAAAGCTACTAACTCAGCTTTAGCTCTTTACCAATACAGCACTGTAAGGGTTACCTTTCAGTTGAAAATTAATGCGAGGGGCCAGACTAGTTTTACGATCCCCATTTCTTCTGTAAAAATAGTCTGCAAAAAAAAATCGACCCAAACAGGACGGTTCCATTAGCAACCAAAGTATCACAAGTGATAAATTGGTCAGCTAGAAGGTTAACTCCCATAAAGTGGGAAAGAAATAGTCACGACAAAATCTGGATCATAAGATTAACATCATACATATAATGTGAGAGTATATCCAAAATGTAAGTCAATCTGTAACTTATATTGAAGCCAATCTGAAAATTTGGAACGACAAAATATGAACAGAAATTTGAGATCCGTTTATGTGTTCGCCATCTCAGCGAGAATGGAAGAGAACAGAAAACGAAGTTACTGTTCAAATGTAATTTAACTTTATTCAATAAAAAATCGTTTTCTTCTGACCATGATGGACCGAATCCATATATATTCACGGACACAAAGAGTCGCACACAATGCCAGCACATATAACCAGTTATAAATAAGACAACATGATATCTACATATTTCCATACGTTGGAGTTATTATAATAGCTCTAAACATCTGTTCGATTTGGTTTCCATAAGCACCCAAAAAGAGCAAAAAGTATACTTTTACGTCTGTTGATTACGTGGTTAGTATCCCTTGCCACTATTTTAGTATTCTCGTTTGTTTTGTGCAGCATTAACATTTAAGATATTTGTAGGATATAGCACATGGATCACATAAATGTATGTTTGCTTATACAACAAGTCGGTTTCTTTAAGGCCTGGTTGGAACAGCGCCGGCGAGTGATGGTTCAAGTTTTCTCGCTGGTTCCGAAGTGGCTCTTTTTAGAAAAGTCCGCAATGTCGTCAATGGACTAGCATTGTTACGGTATTCCCATAAGTACTTCTTCGCCAAAACCAGTTTTATATATATATATATATATATATATATATATATATATATATATATATATATATATATATATATATATATATATATATATATATATATATATATATATATATATATATGATCGTTTTATCAGCCCCGCTTAAGTTGCAAGTAATGGTCACGGGGGGGTGGGGGTGAAACCAAAACAAAGATGATAAAATAAACATTAAATAGAATAATAGAATAAAATAAATAAATAAAAAACAGTCTGCCCAAGAAGCAACTGTATAGAATTTGATGCTTACAACGTTTGGACAATGGGCTCAGATGTAACCAGTGAAGACATATTCCCCAATTCTATTTTGAACATGGACCGCTATGTTAACAATTCAACCTTGGACAGCGGTCACTCTCGACACGCCGTGCCAAGCTACGGCTGTCCGTGGACACAGTTACAGTGTAAAAAGAAGATTGTGTGGCTCTAGAACATTACATATGGTCATTTATCGTATACAGCAACATTGTCATTGATTGCTACAATTAGTTTCATGATAAAATTCGTGTTGATGGCTACAAGTTTTAATACCTCCATATCATTGCGAGGGTGCAGAAATATTAAGTCACTGGGAAAAGACATCATCCAAGAGCAGCCCAGTGTAAAACTAAAATAACATATTATACACTATAAGCCACAAGTGGGAAATCATGATAAAAACAAGTTCTTCTTCTTCTTCTTCTTCTTCTTCTTCTTCTTCTTCTTCTTCTTCTTCTTCTTCTTCTTCTTCTTCTTCTTCTTCTTCTTCTTCTTCTTCTTCTTCTTCTTCTTCTTCTTCTTCTTCTTCTTCTTCTTCCTTTTCATCCTCCTCCTGCTTCATTTTGTAGATCAAAGTTATATATTATCCACAGTTTTTGTTCAGGCTTTATGCGATGTATGAATTTGTTGCAGCCAATAAATTTCATTTAATTTCATTTCTTGCGCATGTATTGGTTTAGCTAAAAACTGAATGCTGTCCCATTTTGTTCTTCAATTTTCTTCGATTCTCAGAACCACCCCTGATGATTTACTGATGTCACAAGCACTTGAATTCTCTGGCATCTTATCGACATCACATGTACTTGACACCTCTTGTTGCTTGCTGACGTCATCGGTACTTGATAGCTTGGAACTCTTGGTGTCCTGTTGTGAGTAGGCAACCTCATCTGAGGGTTTGTCTTTGGATTTGACAAGGTCTGGCTTCTCAGTTCTCTTTTTGGAAATCTTCACACACCCGAGGAGGCCTATCAGCTCATTTCTGAACCTCTCAGATGTCAAGATGTAGAGAAAGAAGTTGATGGCATGGTTGGAAAGGCCTACGATCAAAATGAGGACTTCAATAAAAGCCATGTGAGGACCCATGTGGATAAACTGGCCCGCAGCAAAGAGGACCAGGTAGAAGACCGTCAGTGGGATGGTCAGCAAGAGATAGCTGACACAGATGGTCAGCACCATGACTGTGATCCTGACTGTTTCTGCTCCTACTTGGCTTGTTGATGAATCGCTTGTCATCTGCTTGCGGCTCTTTCTGGAGAGGATGAGACGGATGACGATGGCAGAGTTGGTACAGACGAGGATGACCAGGGGCAGGTAGGAGTACATGGCCCCAGATAGCCAGGGTTGCACAGTTGCTTGGAAGAACAGGTGATCAGGATGCATGTCACATTCCCCTTGTGGGTTGACATACCAGCTCCACAAGTTATTGCTATACATGACGAAAACTATGAGGAAGAGAACTCCCACTGTGATGCGGGCATTCCTTTGGGTGCAGATGCTCTTGGTCCGAAAAGGAAAGATTACAGCAACAAATCTTTCTATTGACACGCATACAATTAACCAGGCGGAATATGTGTAATTAACATTGAAAAAAAATCGGTAAAACTTGCAGAATCCTTGTGAATGTCCAAGGAGATAGATATCAAAGGTACTGCGAAGCCAGTTGTTTAAAAAATCTAGTATGAGAACCGAGGAGTCAGATAGTGCCAGGACACTGAGATAGATGGATACACTGTTCTTACGCAGTGCCTTCCTCTGCATGATGATGAACGAAAGACTGTTGCCAACTAAACCAACGATTAAAATTATGGGGAAAAAGTATATCCCCAGTTGCCTGGCAGTGTATTCTAGAGGGTGAACGGCTCCCACAGGTGATGGACTGGTGACATTTTGGATGTAACTGATTGTTACCGTTCCGTTTCCAGACCTCGGTGCCATGCTTGACGGACTGGCAATTGACAGGGTTGTACCATTTGCGATGTCTGGAGCCATGTCGTTCTGGTGTTGCACGTATTGAATAGAAGTCCTGCAAAAGAAAAAATTGTCAGCTTACATGCATTCTGATACATGGAATGTATAATTGGGGCATTGGAAGAGCATTAACATCTACACAATTATCAAAATCATAAATTCAGTATTTTTAGAAATTCTCAATTAACAACATTTAAATATCTTATTTGGCATGTATTTTTTGCGCTCATACTCTTTTTCCTGTGGGTTTTTAGCTCTGCTGACTTGTCTTGGCAGTCAGTATAGCTATTGAAATCCGTTTGCGTCCGTCGTCCATCTGTCTGTGTGTCCATCTGTCATTAACTTTACATTTTCGACTTTTTCTCATAAACCACTGCATGGAACGTTTTGATTTTGCCGATGGATATTTCCCAGGTGGACCTCTAACAAGGTTGCAAATGAGATTATGATGCAATAATTATTCTTTTTTTATGAATTTTTCAGAACTACATGGCCAACACCAACCTGACGAAATTTAGTTTTCCGATTTTGACCACCAGGATCGCGCGACAAAATTAAACGGTATTTCGTGGGAAGTGGCACACCTCTATCAGCGGGTCATCGACAGCCATATTAAAATGTGTAGACGACGTGCAAAAAGTGGGGAAGCTTGAAAGAGCAATTTTTGTCAAGTTAAAGCTGTACAAGTCTGGAATATGCCTGTGTACAATTGGAAGGTACTAGGATGCATCGCTGATACGCGTAAATTGTCGAATCTTGACAAATATCCATGGATGTGTGGGGTTACGTTCCACAGTTTCACAGTTAAGCCTCCGCTGTGGCCACGATAGCGTGTCCATAGTGAGTCCCACTTAGTAACAGCAGACCAGCGTAACTATGAATTCAGTCATGCGCGATCGTCACGATAAGGTGACAAAACGGAGAACTAAGATTTCGTTAGGCTCCTTCTGCTTTGATATTGCACAAAGGGTCACCTAGTTCTTATTTTGGCCACCAGGTGGCGCTGCAATTTTCTATTGTTTGTTTTTTTTTTTTTTTTTTTTTTCTGCTTCTGGTTAATATGCTCAAATGTGGTGCAAGTGTACCTTGTGGAAAGGGTCAAACAAATGCTCACTGGGCGGTGTTCTGGGATCCCTGATTTTTTAAAGCATTTTTCAACTTGGTACTTGTCGGTTAATGCATACATTCCTATTGATCACAATGTGCGATAATAGGGGATTGCGATGGTAATTAACACTTTGAACATGTCGAAAAGCATCAGCCAGATTCGTGTAAAACTTGGTGGACTTGTACCTTGGGCGGTTCTGTAATATATATATATATATATATATATATATATATTCATTCATATTTCATGCTCCAGTGATTTTTCCAGGCGGGGATGGGGACATCTTGAAAGACTTTCTCCGAAACGACTTGCAAACTGATTTCAAATTGCATAGGAACGCTTCTTCGTACCCCGAGACTTTAATTAGTTCAACATGTGGCGCTATTTCTTCTCACACATCTATTTTCGAATTTTTACTATGAAAACACAAATTTCTTCAAAAGTGCTTGAATTTATTCTTTATACTTAGGTTAGTTGTGTTAGTTCATTTGGTAAGTATACTACAATTATTTGCAGATTTTCTCAACTTTAATCTTCAAATGTTGGCCAGTGCATTAGTGTACATAAGCAGCATTTCCTTATATCTGGGTAACGGTGTTCCCCAGATGAATAATAACTGTTGCACATGTATATGAACATACCTAAGGTGTTTATTCTGGTGTTGTTTCTTTTAACCTTGAATGACTGAAAGATCAGACTGAGGTTCATGACTGTAAGAATCAACATTTTCATCTCTTACTTAAAACGTATTTACTTTAATTCAAACTTGGTCGGGATCTGCTTTAGGTAGGACGCTGTAAAATTCGATTAGGATGATAGCCTTGAGCTGACTTTCAAGGTCAATTTTGTATTTGTTTCCGCAAAACTATTACTCAGGCAACGTAACCGAGTCAAGTAACTTGTTCACACGATGTTGGTATGTACTCCTAGTTTTCTAGTTATTCATTTGGGTACATGTCATTAGATTTTGTGCAGACATACATAGTGATTCATATATATATATATATATATATATATATATATATATATATATATATATATATATATATATATATATATATATATGTGTGTGTGTGTGTGTGTGTGTGTGTGTGTGTGTGTGTGTGTGTGTGTGGTTTTCAGCATTGGAAGAATAGGAAGAGCAAAGGCAGTTTATCTGTGCAAAGCAAAATTCTGCATTTTAATACTACGATTAAAATATTCACATGACAAAAGGAGAGTATACCTTATCAGCATGACATACACGAGGTACAAATATGATAGATAAATATATAAGCAGACAAAACTACGGACATACAGTGTGTGCAATTGTTTGTCTGCATGATGCATTTAATATAAGTGTTAACAGTGATAGTATTTAATATAAGTGTTAACAGTGATAGTATGATGCTTTTTTCACTAGAGAAACTAGGCATTGTACATATTCAATATTCACTGGAGTCCGTCGTGTATCCAATAAAAAGATCAATTAACCACGCCTGGCGCATTTCGTCTCAAGTGCTGAAGGCAAAACGTAACGTGAAATCATGCTGGCAAACATACGTGAAGTTGATGATGCAAATTAATAAAATACAAAATTATAAAGCAAGTGCCAGCTGAACGCTTTTCTGCATAGTTGAAACTTTGACATTTGCTTAGGACAATTATATGGGAAAACATAAGACGTTACAGAAATAATTTGGAATTTTGATATTTTTCATGTACTTTGTCTATTTGTAATTTATGCGACAGACAGTACTGCCAGCCATAAACACTGGCAAAAAACCGCAGATGGATGCCAACAGCTTTACCAAAAAGTGGAGCTGACGCAATAAGTATAACCATATCCTTGAACAGGCCACGTCGTTATGCACGGCTAGCCACAGCCAGATTTATGTTACAGATCATCCAAGACAAGAAGTATTTTCTCCTGCCTAACCAGAACCAAAATTCCTTTCATTACATTCTGGGACCAGTTGTATTTACTTTAAGAATATACAGACTGAAAATAATAACAACTACCAGCTAACCATTTAGGAATGTAGGCTGTCGGGCTGAGTAGTTGATTTCACAATTTCATGTATGCGAAGTCTACATATTCATACCAAGTGACAGAATATTGTACATGGTGACTTGTAATCTGAATACAGAACAAACCGCACTGATCATGCTCGACTGAGATACTGACTGGACTTTTGTATTTCTGATCACAGGGAGAGGCTTACCTTCATATGTTTATGATAAATATAGTGGCATACTAAACATATAGTTACAACGCATAACAAGCTTTATGCATAGTCATAATGGATGGTAAAAATAAATTAAAAGACGCCATTAGAAGCCGAGCCTTTATTGGTTAATTTAACCAATATGGATTGATTATAGATTGGTTGATTTGACCAACCCATATTAATGGATAGGTCAATTTAACCTATTTATTTTATAGTGTTTTGCTACTTTGCCAACATGTAGCACACTTTGGGCAATGTCTCCAACTTTGGAATTACTGTTCTAATACAAATTTACCAAACATTTTGGGGGTTTTTTGGTTTGTTTGTTTTTGTTTTTGTTTTTTTTTTTTTTTTTTTTGTTTTGTTTTGTTTTGTTTGGTTTTTGTTTTAGGATCTTATACTTTTAGGTCCGTAACCCAAGTAGACAACGGTTCTATGCACTGGGGCACCTACAACTACGATAATGCCCCCCCCCCCCCAAAAAAATATCCTAGTTACGTTTAGTAAAACCCCCCCTTATCGATTCCCATCACGAATGATGAGTCCCCGAAAGTAAAACCTTGTTTCAGCCATTTCTGATTACTAGTATTCATTCGTGTAGAAGGGTTTTTTCTGAATGAAACGGATTCGGATTGTATTTTCGAATACGAGTCAGTCCCCCCCCCCCCCACTTGGGGGTAATTTCACAGGGAATCTGAAAAAAAAATCTTTGATACTGTCGAATCTCCAATCTGCTGTTTTATTTACATTTCAACACATACACACATTTATTAGACCTGCTATTGTTACAGATATATTATGTGACTGATCTTAAAGTACTGTCATTCCGTTTATTATCGACCCCCCGGCCAGCCTGCTCAAATACGGGATGCCTTTCTCGAAGCTTTGAATACATCAATTTCTATAGCGCTTGAAAGTAACCCACACTCCCTCCTTATTACTGGCGATTTTAACGATAGATGCTCAGACTGGAATTCACCACATCAGGATAGTGACCTTGGCTTAGCGCTTTTCAACCTGCTTCTTCAACACAACCTCTATCAGCTTATACAGGAACCTACAAGAACCACCGAATACTCAGAAAACCTGTTTGATCTTATTATCACTGACTCTCCTGGCCTGGTACTCAACAGTGGTGTCCTCACTCCTCTGTCAAATTCTGACCATGCGATCGTTTTCTGCTCTCTCTCACTATCACACTTTAAAGACCGCCCGCTCAAACGTCATGTTTGGGATTACAATAAAGCCAATTTCACTGAACTTAATTCTACTCTCTTAACAGCACCTTGGAACACAGCCCATGAAGTCTATGATAACCTTGACGACATTGTTTCATACTGGTCAGAATTGCTTCTCTCCACTGCCAAGGAATTTATACCCTTTAGAGAAGTCACCATAAGACCTTCAGACAAGCCTTGGATTACTACCGAGATAAAAAAGCTTATTCGTTTCCGCAATCGGGCATGGAAGCGTTTTAAGAATATAGCTAACCTGCCACGACCCTATACACTCGAGGTTTCCATGAAGGTCGAGAAGTTTTACCAGTTTTACAAGAAGTCACGTAACCATGTCCTTAACAAAATTCGAAAATCGACACGTTCTTACTTTAATAAATTACGTTCTAAACTGGACGATAACGAAATAAATCCAAAACAATGGTGGAGCTTATCTAAGTATGTCTTGGGATCTAAAATCCACCAGGGGATTCCAACAATAATTGAAAACGACCAAATTATATCCTGCAATGCAAAAAAATGTGATATTTTTAATAACTATTTTGCAAGTCAGTGCACAAATTCTTCTGACATTGACTCCCCACCATTGCCTGAATTTAGTCACCGCACCGAGTCTAGACTAACTGAAATCACTTTTTGTGAGCAGGACGTTTTGAAAGTATTATTGTCTCTAAGACTTACTTCTGCAACCGGGCCTGACAATATTGGCAACATCCTTCTAAAAAATACTGCTCACTCCATCTGTAATCCTCTCACAAAAATATTTAAACTTTCTCTTAACCAAGCTTACTTTCCCTTGTCCTGGAAACGTTCAAATATTTGTCCTGTCTTCAAAAAATCTAACAGACAAATAAAAAGTAACTATAGGCCAATATCCTTACTCTGTAATGTTTCTAAAGTCTTTGAACGCATATTGTTTAATGCCCTCTATGAATATTTAACTGCAAACGATCTCCTCACACACAAAAATTCAGGTTTCAAGGCAGGCGACTCAACAATCAATCAACTTGTCTACCTACTTCATATTATATATAACGGTCTAGAGTTATCAAAAGAGGCCAGAATGGTATTTCTTGACGTCTCTAAGGCTTTCGACAAGGTATGGCACCCTGGACTCCTCTTCAAACTCAAGCAGCTTGGCATATCGGATCATGTTACCTGGGTTGAAAGTTATCTATCTAATCGCCTCCAAAGAGTTACTATTCATGGTCAATCTTCTGCCTGGCTTCCTATCCAGGCTGGAGTGCCTCAGGGATCTATCCTTGGGCCCCTCCTTTTCTTGGTTTATGTAAATGACCTAGTGGACAATCTCACGTGTGAAGTGAGATTGTTCGCTGATGATTCTAGCATACTCGAAATTGTCAATAACCCTGTTCAATCCTCACGCCACCTGAACACCAATCTGTCTCTAATACATTACTGGGGCAGGCTATGGCGAGTGTTATTCAATGCCACCAAATCACTATCTGTTATATTTTCTGTGAAACGGGTGAAACCTCATCATCCGCCAGTTTTCTTGCGTGGGTCTCCGATTCCTGAGGCAGACATTCATACACATCTCGGAATCACTTTGAGTGGTGACTTATCTTGGCAAGCCCATATCACACGGATTACCAATAAAGCTGGTCAAAGAATTTCCTTACTGCGTAGGTTCAAGTATAAACTGTCACGCAAATCCCTGGTCAAACTATATTGTTCTATGATCCGTCCAATCCTTGATTACGGCTGTGTTTTATTCGACAACTGTGGTAAAGTCCTGTCTGATCGACTGGAATCGATTCAGTATAATGCCGCTAAAATTTGTACAGGTGCCTTGAAACATACATCACATGTTAATTTACTTCGTGAACTTGGCTGGTCAACTCTTGCAGACAGACGTAAATACTTTAAGCTTGTCCTCTTTTACAAAATGTACCACAAACTGACTCCTTCTTATCTATCTAATCTAGTACCCCCTCCTCCTGCTGGTCGTGCTCTCCGACATTCAATGTCGGTGCGCCTCATTAGATGTAGAACATCGCGTCTGTCTAACTCTTTCCTCCCAGATGCTATCAAACAGTGGAATAACCTGCCTTCCGACATCAGAGATTCGCTTTCTCTACATATATTCAAATCGAAACTTAAAGCTACTCTCTTAGCCACAGACACTGTTCCCGAGTTCTATCTCCATGGTGACAGATTTGCTAATATTTGCCACACGCAATTACGCCTAGGATTCTCTAGACTAAACTCCCACCTTCACAAAATTAACATCCTTCCTGACCCATCCTGTGCCTGTTCTTATCCCACTGAAGACTCCAAGCATTTTCTACTCTTCTGTCCCTATTACATCGTTCCGAGAAACAGATTACTGAATACTGTTATTCCTTTGATTGCTCCGGGGGTTAGCCCGCATCTTATAATTCATATTGGTAGTGATAGGTTAGTTGAAATATTTCTCCGTGGCAGTAACGAGCTTTCGAGCTGCCTGAATATCCAGATCTGTGATGCTCTCCATCAGTACATTATTGATACCAGGCGCTTTAACGACTAAATGTTTCCGTTACTGTTACTGTAGTATTCATCGATTGGACTATGCAAATTTATTTGTATCATACCTTTTTTCTTTAATGGGTAAATAGTGAACTCAATTCATATTGGTTTAACTTGTATCTTAAATGTAATCAAACTTTGATATTCGTACAGAGTTTACATAGATATAATTCATTGGTAACATTTGTTCTGTCATGTGTGTCTTGTATATACTTACTGTGTGTCTCCATGTTCTGGAGAACCCATGTATTAGTCATTTCGATGTACTATAGGGCTATCCAGACTAAATAAATACGTTTAAACTAAACTAAAATAAAAAAAGACGAAAACACTCACCTGTTTTGAAAGTTGTTAACAGCAATTTGTTACGTCCGATCGAAAGAACACCAACTGTCTCTGTAGGTCTGGGATCAGCAATTACCCTTACATTACTATTACGGCAGTCAAAATGAAGTGGTCAGGTTGAGCGTGGCCGCGCGTGTAACGTCAGAAGGAGGGCCGTACTTGCTCGTGTGACGTTAGGGAAGCTTCCAGAACTATGTTGCTGATGCTAAAGTCATGAACAACTTTTATATCCACTTATTTAACAACTGAACTAATTATGTTAATTAAAATATAATGGGTTTCAAGAGTACACCATGCCGCAACGTTTCACCCGAAAACCACAAGACGCGTCAAGTGATATTTGGGATGGGCAAAGCATGCGCTAATGAATTGAAAGCATGCGTCGCAAATTATCATCTTGGAACAGGCGTTACTCTTTAGAATTGAAAACAGTTACGTTGTAATCGAGATCAATCGGTCTATAAACACCTTATTTAGCTTTATGACTTCGTTGTTTCAGCTGCCAATGTCGGTTAAACGTTCTGTTGATTTATACGACATAATAAAACAGCGGGCGATACCTGAAGAATTGTTTTCTAATTATCATGAGACGCGCGACCTACAGGAATTCCCCACAGTGTGAAAGTTGCGTCATAACAAACATAATAATACAGTGTAATAAAATAATAGCACACTAATGTGGAGTTTTCTCTCAGCATCGTGCCTTGTCCTATCACAGGAAATAGTACTCACAGGAACCGCATGCCCCTAATGAAAAGCGTGCGACATCACCTGCTATCATCGTTATCCACCCGAGACGCGCCCTTCCCAACTTCTTTGGGTCACAAAATTAACAAGACGGATTTATGTTTATTAATTTACTTATTTGTTTATTTGTTCATTCATTCGATTTACCTTGCAAACCTGAGTCAACAGGTACAACGCACAGTAATAGACTCGCTAAAACACAATACAAAAGCTTAATAAGTTCAGTGCAGCAATAAAACAAAGTTAATGATGTATCATCAACGCCATACCTTTCACCCTGTTTCATATACTTCCTGACAAATGACCATTTTAAATATGTTTGGAAAAAAAAGTGGATCCTCCAGTGCTATATTGTAGCCTACACTGGTTCAACACCTTAGCTGTTGACGGGGATCAACTTTAGAACTATTGATAGGAGACCAGACACGTCGGTGCGTGATTGTATGAATGATTAACGTGTCTCGAAGGATTAAGATCCTTGTCAGCACGAAAACATTTGTCCCTTTATGATAAGATATATTTATTTCAGACTAAAAGTCCATAGAATACACAGTGCAAACACACACAAATACATAAAAAAGGTAAAAGTTTAAAAAGGTATCACAGTTTTGTCTTGTCTTGTCATGTAGCCTACATACACAGTTAAAATATCTTATCCATTTAAAAACACCTAGTTGAAAGTACGTACTGGGAAACAGAGTAGAGCGCCATGTGTGTGCAAATATGGAAGTTTGGGCATCGCTGCCCAGCAATATGTAAATTAAATGATCTGAGCTTCTCTGGAGCCTGCAGATGAAACTGTACAGAATTTTACGAAAAAGTTCTGGAAACGTCAGAACTCCACCTTGTACAAACATATTACTTGCAAAACAAGATTTTCTAAGAGCTATAATCCATCTGAAGGAGTTGTTCTAATATACTACGAACTTACGGTAGACAGTTGATTTATAGTAATACCCACAGCTGTACCGTGTACAGAGAGGTGCAGTAAGACTTAAGGAGGTAGATTTTGACTTCGTAACTACAATTGCTGAACTTACGTTTCAACATATTACCTCTGGCGCACAATGAGCGATGTTGCCGACCTATATCATCATCATCATCATCATCATCATCATCATCATCATCATCATCATCATCACTACTACGGCTGGCTGTATAAGGTCACATTCCAGAGGGGATTAAAATATGATAGCGTCACATTCCATAGGGGATTAAAAATTATAAGGTCACATTCCAGAGGGGATTGAAATATGATAGCGTCACATTCCACAGGAGATTAAAAATTATAAGGGCACATTCCAGAGGGGATTAAAATATGATAGCGTCACATTCCACAGGGGATTAAAAATTATAAGGTCACATTCCACAGAGGGTTAAAATATGATTGCCCCATATTCTACAGGGGATTAAAATTTATAAGGCCACATTCCACAGGGGACTAAAAATTATAAGGCCACATTCCACATGGGATTAAAAATTATAAGGCCACATTCCACAGAGGATTAAAAAAATATTGCCCCACCTGGGTCTAGATAACTTCACAGGTAAGAGCTCAAAACTGGTTAAATCTGGAAATGTTAAAGTTGACACATTGATAACAATCATGAAAAATTGATGAATTTAAGCAAACTAAAAATAGCCTCACAGATAAGATCCAAACTGGTTTCACTAATGACAGCAAGGATGATAACAGTGTCGGGTTTGTCTGGCCACATGGGTTTGTTGATAAATGATCTCGTTATCTTTGGACTTACAGGGTCGATGCACTTTGACCTCGGGATCAACCATCTGAGGGACCATGTATACTACTGGTGGCGTGATATATTGACAGAAGGGATCACGATAAGTGTCTCTCTTTGATTAGGAATATTCGAGAAAATTACCCGTTTTATCTGGTTTTTATTAAGAAAGTTCTAGAAAGAAATCAAGTTGAAACTGGTCAACTTAAAAAAGTTACACGCGCAAAAGTTGGGCCCTAAAATCCAATAAGTTTTGTTCCTGCACGGGTTATTTCTTCATTCGCCAAGACTGTCAAGGGACACATGACACTTGGTACAATACAGTTGAACACACGATGGATTGCCCAGACTGCAAGGGACGTCGACCCTGTCACTACATGGCCGAGACATAGGCCTACTTCATCAGTATTTGGTGTGAAGAATTTGCAAATAAAATTACCAAATCGTATAAAGCCACAGAATCGTTATCGTTGTCATTTTGTGAGTTCCTATAACGACTTGTACAGGGCATCGGTCTCCACGTCTCGCAATAAGTCACCTGCCGTTTTTGAATCCTGAGCCAGAGGTAGAGTTCCGGTCTTCCATTTTGCCCTTTCTTGCGTGGGCGCCAAGTTGTCATGGGAACAACATATCAACGCATGTGCAAAATTTGAACGTAAAAAATATTTTTTTCCAAATAATTGACCCTGCCACAGGAGACTGCCAGCGTTACATTGCACACTGTCTAATATTAAATGAAATTATGTCTGTGGGTTGTCCTTTTCGTCCATTTTTCCTTTCAATCTATTATTTTTTTCCTATTAGGCCTATTAGGCTATCTGGGTTTTTTTTTTTAGCACGCCAAACGGCCAATATTAAAGCATAGACGCATGTGCGAGATTTGTTAGTTTCTGATAACGTCGACAATGGTCTCTGATGGTACGAAATTCTAAGCTGTTACACTTGGCAGGTCAGAGTTCAAAACGTCACATTTTACCAATTTCGTGGTCAAAATCGATTAAGTTTGTCAATTGCGTGTATTTTAGAAATTTGTGGACAAACTTAGTAGTTTTTGAGATTTCGAGTACGAAATTGAGAAAAGTAACGATTCTGTTGAGAGAACTTATAATCTTGAGATTTCCATGAACAAAACTGTTATACTCTTATGTGTGCACGAAATCGAGTAAGCTATGGATTTTGTGAAATGTTCTTCCAATTTCGTGCACAAAATTGGATAACGTGGAGTGTGCGACATGTTTTTCGATTTTGTGCAAAACACGATAAAAAATGGATTGTGTGGACAGAATTGGAAAGCATTTCAGATTTTTGTGGACGAAATTCAAAACCTGATCCACGTCTGTGAACGAAATTGGAAAATTTAAGCATTCTGTGGACAGAATTGATAAACTTAACGATGTAGTGGACAAAATCGATACATATATTTAACAATTCTGTAGATCCCAATTTTCAATATTGTGGACGAAATTGATGAAAGCTTGCACTTTTGTGCACGAAATTCATATTATATTAAATTTGTTCATAAAATTGATAAACTGTTACAATTCCGTGCACATAGGCTAATTCAACAAGCTTGTCGGATTTTGTGAAATATTTTCAGTTTGGTGATTTATTCTTCTAGTTTCGTCCACAAAATCGCAAGTGTAGTTTAATTTCGTGGTGGGACTTCAATTTTGTAATTTGCTCTTAAAATTCTGTGAATCCTGTTGTTATTCCGTACACGAAAACGATAAGTAGGCCTAGGCCTATTACGATTTCGTGCACGAAATCAGTGATATTGTCCTTCCTGCTTTGTTTACTGCGGGGAAGCTCTCTTACTCACTTGGTCTGACAGTGGAGACCGGGAAAGTGGCGACATGATTTCTGAGTATGAGAGATATCATTAACCTCTTTGGGGATACCAATGCAATACGTGTATGGGGAAAATTATATGCCTTTACTGACTTGCTGATAATCATTCACTCAAGGCCTGCATACAGAACACATATGCTTTACAAACAAACAGACAGAACAGAAAGAAAATAGAAAACTTGCTCACTCAGTCATTCTGTGAATCAACTTTCACTCACCTTGCAAAACCACAGAAGGATAAATAATGAAACAACACAGCCTCTGATGCTTTGGATAATAACTCTATTGATAGGTACCAATATAGAAGTTATCCGGCCCTCAGACCCTGTGCTGTATGAAGAATGTCAGCCAGCACGAAGGTTTTGTTGGAATAACGCAGCATTCTTTTTGCTGGGCCGCCCAAATATGGAAGCGGGCTTAGCTTCTGACTACAGCATAGCCAATCCGGAACCAGAATAATTAATTACAAAATAAGCTTACTCATCCCAAACACAGCAAAGTCATGGCCTTGGTATTTCTTTGTTTCCTTTCAATCTTAATGTAACTTCCAATATTATGAAATTAAAACAAGGTATTTTTGAGTGACTTTTTACTTGAGAGGTCTTTATATTTTGCATTACCAAAATAATGAATACTGCCTTATTAATTAAGAATTAAACCATATTATAAATATCCATATAAACTAATCATGACAATATTACACTTTGTACCCATGATAAGGAGGTAGTTGTCACTCTCAGTTATATCCCCGGCCCTGTCCTTGACTAAGGACCCACAGTCGATCATCACACTTCATTTAAACTCAGTTTTGCTTACGTTCAGTGCCCATATCTTCCGATTTTTGATATAAAGTTGGTAGTGGGTACTTTCTCAGAGCCATGCACAGAAATCCAAGTCTTGTCAATTCATATAATCTGCATCTTCTTGCAGCACCCAGAATGCATCAACCAAAGTCGTTCAACTGGTTTTACCTAGAATCCCGACTATCTTAACAGGTTTCGTCAAAAATTTACATTCAAAATAATAAGTAAAGTAAGTAAGTAAAACTTTTATTGACAATCATCCAGGTCAATTCTGACCTATTTGTCATATGGTAATTAATACAATCATCCACAGTCAATCAAGACAATCATTTAAAATTATATGCACACATCTGGTAATTTACACTTATAACATATAGCGAGGTACCTCTCATTACAATTTATATTTATACAGATCTCGTCGCCAGTTTATGATATGGACAATCAAATTAACACGTACTCGCCCAATAGCCTCTTCTCCTTCTCCCTTTCACTGTCTGCTGTCTGTAACGTACTGTGCGTCTATCTATATGTTATCTGGCAGTCCAACATTGTATGTATGTATTGTCACTTTATGTACAAGAGGTCTTAATATAGGCATTGTGCCTGTTGACCGATTGTTTTTCAAATAAAATATGTTTAAACCAACATATAGCGAGATACAAATACAAATATCATAATCCAGTCGGATATGAATACCTAACAGACGCAGTAGTGGAGTTTGACGTTACCTGGTCTTTGTATTTGTCCACAAAATAGTAAGAATAGGCCTATGCTAAAACTTATTTAAAATTGGAATATTGCTCTCCAAAATGCACCAGGATGCACCAATGCAGCACTCCTTTCAACACATTACAGGATGAAAACGGGTACATTTTTACATCTGGTGTAAAATCAAAATAGGGTATAGGCCAAGTATAAAAATGTCTGAGGCACACACTCACCCTGATGTTGAGTATGTGCCCACCCACCCCCTTCCCGGGACGAGTGTCTGCGAACAACACCTTGGCCTGGTACGTCGCCTTCGTAACATTGGATAATGTAGATGACATGTTAGCTTACTGGTATGACTTAATTACGACTACTCTAAAACAGTTTATCCCCTTTTGTGACGTTATTGTTCCATCTTTACATAAACCCTGGGTTAAGACAAAAATAAAACGCTTAATGAGATGGAAAAACATAGCTTTGAAACTTTTCAAAAACGCAAAAGATCCTACTCATCCTGAATGCCTCTTGCAGAATTATAAACGTATCAGAAATGATTTCGTTTCAGCAAACAAAAGGGCCGGGAAAGAATATTTTAGGAAATTAAGAGACGAAATCGAGAGTAAAGAAAGTAACCCCAAAAGTAGTAGGCGCTGAGGAAGTCCGTGCTTGGGTGTAAAGTAGGCCTATAGGCCTACCAGTCCTTGCCTTCACTGATCGAGAGATAACTAACAATAATGAAAACGCAGATTTAGGCTACTTAATATGTGTTTTTCAGTCAGCGCAAGTTGCCTGCAGATGCATCTCCCGCGCAGATCTACCCGAGTTCCACCCACTTGCCGATTCAAGGCTGGAACCCTTTTTCTTCAACAAGCAAGATGTAGGCCTAAACAAAATTGTCTACTCACTAAATCTAAAGACATCCAGTGCCCCATGCCCCGACGGAATAGTATTATTTTGTTGAAACAAATGGGACCCAATATTTCGTTATCTCTTTGTAAATTATTTAATTTCTCTTTGGAAACCTCTCGATTTTCAGAACAATTGAATAAAAAATCTAACTTATGCCCCATACACAAAAAGG
The DNA here is from genome assembly GCA_964020975.1 of Hermodice carunculata. Lineage (NCBI taxonomy): Eukaryota > Metazoa > Annelida > Polychaeta > Eunicida > Amphinomidae > Hermodice > Hermodice carunculata. The sequence continues at coordinate 49,168,668 of OZ026620.1, read as the reverse complement.
AAGATCGCAAAACAAAGAGTAACATATACGCCCTATATACTTCTCTGTAGCATCTCCAAGCTAATGGAAAGACTGGTATTTAACAATTTTTTCGAATATTTAATAACACACAGCTTATTAACATGGAAAAATTCTGGTTTCAAGGAAGGTAATTCAACAGTGAAGCAACTCATAAGTGTTGTTCACATAGTGGCAAAGATTGCGGGAATCAAATACGCATGGTTTTCTTGGATATTTCAAAAGCCTTTGACAAAGTCTGGCACAAAGGTTTATTGTTTAAGCTTCGTACAGTTGGTTTTTGTGATAAATTGGTGTCTTGGACAGAAGATGAACTTTTGAACAGTTTCTGAAGAGTTGTTGTTACAGGGCAAGAACCCAGTTGGCTCCCTGTTGAAGCCGGTGTACCCCACGGGTCCATACTTGGTCCCCTTCTGTACTATATATTGTCAATGATATGGTTAATAGTATTTCTTCAGAAATTGGACTGTTTGCAGATGACACTTCCATTCTTGAAGTTGTAAAAGTCCTACAGATGTCGCCCAAAGATTGAACAGAGACTTGGGTATTATAGGGGCCTGGAGAATGACATGGGAAGTAACGTTTAATGCATTAAAATCCCTCTCTCTGGTCTTTTCTACCAAAAGAAACATGCCCTATCACGGGCCACTTTATTTGAATGGAAACGAAATTCCAGAAGGTGCAAGCCACACACACCTTGGCATCACTCTGTGTTCAAGCTCAAATTAGAAAGAGCATGTTTTATAAATTAAAAACAAGACTGGTTGAAGGATTGCCCTCCTTAAGCGATTTAAATTTAAGTTATCTAGAAATGTACTTTGTAAATTATACAAATGAAAGGTCCACCCCATACTCGAATATGGGTGTGTATTATTTGACAACTGTGGTCAGACCTTACCTGATCAATTAGAATCAATTTAGTAGGCCTATGAAGCAGCGAGAATGTGTTCGGGTACCTTCCGTCACACGAATCGTGCTCGTCTACGCGTTGATTTCAGCTAGGGACCCGCTGGCTATCCGCCGAAGATACTTCAAACTTGGCCTCTTCCATAAAATCAATAAACAGGTACCTCCTTACCTCTCCAATCTAGCCTCCTCTACATCTGGAACAACTTCCGCTCGCAAATTAAGAGGTCCTCATAACATAAGGCAAGTCAAATTTAGGTCACAACGCGTTAGCAAATCATTTCTACCATCATCAATTAAACTATGGTCCTATATGGAACAACCCCGCAGCTGACATTCGAGAAAGTCCTTCCATAACTCTCTTCAAAGCCAAACTCAAATGTCTATTATTTGAGCCAGCTCCTCCGGTCTGCTTTGCTCATGGCCAGCGTTTCCCAAATATATGCCAGACCCAGCTAAGACTTGTTCACTCAGCATTGAATCATCATTTGTAAACAGTGAATACCACTGTTGGTGCTTCCTGCGCTTGTAACTTACCCATCAAGGGCATAAATCACTTCAGGTTAGATTGTCCGACTCCTATAGGCCTAGATATGCCGACTTTCGTAAGACACTCCTGAAAAATATATCCTCAATTTTGGATCCGTCCCGTCTAATTCACCTTGACCATGTTGATCGAAATTATATGCTTGGCATTATGCTCAATGGCAATCCAGATCTAGGCATAAAAGCTAATGAAATGATAATCACTACCGTTCATAATTACATTTCAGAAAACCGACTCTAGTCTTTTGACCCTGGATCACCGGTATATATATAATTTATAGGCCTAGGCCTACACACCTTCAATTTCACGAAAACCTTTTTTTTTTTTCATGATGATATTACGTCAAATGCTAAACTCTATGTATTATATGCAGTCTTGGTACGTTGTCTCTTGTGTTTTCCTGTGTGTGTTGTGAATACTTTTATGTACGTTCTCTGTGTCTAGAGAACCTCTAGATTAGCTTTGTAAGCTATACCATGTGATCCGGGTGAAATAAATATACGTTTAAATTAAAATTAAAATGCAAGCTATAGCAACACACATAAGCACCAACTGAGAAAAACAAAATCAAAGTCATCGTGAAGATTAAGTTCTATTAATATCACTTTGCAATCTAAAATACACCAAGCTGGTGATTATTTACAGGAATTTTGAACAGACTGAAGATACAAACCCTGAACTGAAAGCTACATATGCGTGTGTGTGTGCGTGTGTGTGTGTGTGTGTGCGCGCGCGCGCGCGTGCGTGCGACTGTGCGCACACATGACATTTCATAAACATGGATCGGAAATCAAATTACCAACAAATTGAATCACTTGTGTGCATAATGAATTATTTTGTTGCATGGTATATGTAAGACAACAGGACAGATTTTTTTCAACGGCACGTACGCTACATTTGCACTCACTTTTTACCACGGGATACAATTGTTGAGTGTTGTCAGCACTTGGAGAAATGTTCCTCACAGGCACCAGCAAAGTGGAAGGTACTGAGGGCCCTCTAAAATTTCCGGTTGGACAGAAGGTCGCTTCGTAGGCAACGAGGTCAGTATCCTACAAACAACTTTGGCAGTGATTAGAAAAGAAAGTAACGCATTTTAATGCCCGTGTCCTCGTTGCATTTGTGTTTTTCTTAAGCCCCTATGATTTGAATAGTGGAAGATGTTCAGCTTTTTACAGGGCCTACTTTAATCTGTGCAACGTTTTTTTTTTTTTTTTTTTTTTTTTTTTTTCTTCTTTTTTGTTGCTTTTTGTATTTGATTTGTTTTGGGCTTTGGGGATTTTTCTTTTTTTTTTTTGGGGGGGGGGGGGTTGATGTCCAGAATTCTGAATATCACAAATTCTTACTTTTTTCAATTCATAAACAGCATATATGGATATGCCTTACAGTTATTGATCCAGTATTGAAATCTTTGATATTGACTTGAAGTGCGATAGTGGTGAGAGTATAATAGCGTGTTGCGCCATCAGATGAACAAGACATAAAAATGTTCAGGCAATATCTTTGCTCATATTTCATATTTTATATACAGCAGTAAATGTTCCGTAAGTAACGTTTTTCGTTGAGCCTTGATTCACTCTTAAAGTACCAAAATTGTATATTTTGTCAGAAGGAGCAAGCAAAGCTTTGATTTAACCGTTTAGCTACTAAAGACTTTTCTCAGGAAGAGTAGCCCACAAAGAGGCTGGGTTTGCACAGCCATTTGCTTATCAAAATAATGACAATATAGGATAACGATAATAGTGTGCTCCTGAGACTGGAATCTGCTGCTTCTGCAAGTGCAGACTTTCCTGTTCTGTACATATACCGTGTTCATGCTTACCAGTAGCTCACCAAGAGTTTGATATTACAAAGATGTTCGCCAGCATGACAGTCTTATCTTGAAATATCGCTTATGGTCAAAGTTAACACCAAAAGAAACCCCATAGATACTGCTTTATTAATGTTAAACAGCACACAAAGGGCTTGGATCCACCATTACCTGAATATAAACCAATATTTCGGATTTGGTGGGTTGGAAAAAAGTCTGAATTCTACCAAACACCATAAACGCATCCCTTGTCGGAAGCTGCATAATCATTGGATCATCATCTCTTTCACAATCTGGTGAAGGTACACTTAGGAAACACCTATATGTAAAAACAAAGCATTCTATACACGTTTTTACAATATTGCAATTCATGCTCAGTATTCCTCATGCAGTAGCAGCACTTGGCAACACATTTTACAAGGTTTAATGTCGTATAATGTTGTCAAAAATTAACATATCCTCATCATTTTCTCAAACTTTAATCATCTTTGGTCGTATTGTGCTTTGATAAAATTTGAAACAATTCTGTTGAATTATTCTGGAAGAGGTCGATAATAGCCTTAACACATACGAATTCATAAGAAATAGGAAAATGAATTGAAGCGCCACCTAGTAGTCACAATGTGAACTACGTGATGCCAGGAAACGCTGTTTGCAAGGTCTAGCAGTTCTCGAGAAGCCCATCCACCTAAAAAAATAAATAAGAAAAGAACATTTTGCAGCAAAAGATAGCAAAGTTGTTGCATCATCTTGTCATTTGTAAAGTTGGCAGAGGCATATCTGGGACACAATTGTTCGCAAAATCAAGCACTCTATACAACAGGTTTGATGGTATTGCAATAAATGCAGTGTATTGTTATAAACATGTAACGTGGTAGCATTTACCAACACAAGGTACGAAAGTTTGATATTCCATAACCTGCTCCTAATCATTTTCGCCAATTTTTAATTATCTTTAGTTGGATTATATTCTGAAAAAAAATCAGACGATTCGGTTTCATGTTCCGGACAAGTCCGAAAAATACACTAAACATAAAAGAATTCATATAAGTATAGAGAAAAATCGCGGTTCTAATTGGTGACCCGAATGTGAACTACGTGACTTCATGTTATTTGTTTTTTTCAAAGCAATTGGACAATTTTCGAAAAAAAAATGATTAAAATTAGAATCAAACAAAAATAGAACATTATTGCATCATCACCTTCGCAAACTTGGTGGAACTTTGGTGGAAGCTCACCTTGAGCGCGTCTTTCTGTAAAATCAAATCATTCCATGCATTTGTTTCAAGTAAGTCGTTTAGTATAACGGACAGACAGACGGACGTAAACAAATTATATAAGCTCTTCTGACTGACAGATCAGTCAAGGTAAGTCAATTTGATCGTAAAAGGCATACAGTTCGTACATTAAGAAAAAGTAATTTTGTGCCGTAAGGAGTCAAAAGTTGACTGGGTAGATGAAGAGGAAACGGGACAGAGGGGGACGCGGGACAGTATCCAATTACACCCATATAAATAAATTTTGTGGCCTGAATGAGTTAATGATTACTTTTGTTTGGAAAATTATTCATTCTTGCAACATCATCAACACCAGGGGGTGCTTTGGTGTTGACGTCACTACGTGTAGATGCAACGTGAAGTTGGACAGCAATGTGCGTGGGGCGTAAGACAATCAATAATTGTAAGGACTGAATGTAAGTGCTTGAGTTCTAACTGTTTCCGTAATTCCTGTTAATGACTCTGTCACGCCAGGTTCAACCCTGAAGTGAAAAAACAGGCAATTTATGGATTTGAAGAATGTTTCGACAAAAATTTGTCTTCAGATTTATAAAGGTCACGTCTCAAGGTCAGTGTCCCGTTCCCCCCCCCCCCCCACCTCATTATTTTCTTTGGGGTGAAACGGGACAAACCAAGTGGCAACATCAGGAACTAGATATAGTATGTGACAGAACATCACTTTGACATTTATCTCTTAATTTCATATTTTATTTGCCTAATATAGACTAAAAACCAAGATTTATAGATCTACCTTTTGGGTTCGGGCCCCTTATCATGGTATAGGCCTATTTTACACTAGGGAAGCCAACTGTGTTCTACCAGGACTGGCAGTGGCAGGAGCTAGCCGAGTGGAATAGGCCTACAGCTTCCCCAGTGCAAAATAGGCCTGCAGTAGGCATACACAAAGCCACCACTCCACATCAACGACAATCTTATCCCTTTATGTAATATTATTTCTGATGTTTTGTTATGCAGCTTAATAGAATACGGTGCAGCTTACACTTTATCAATCAGAAGAAAAGATTCTGTCAAAACTGGGATAAATGTAGGCCTCGGTGTATGTGTAGCCCAGGCCTATAGATTTAATACCAAAGCTTCAAATTAGGCCTAATATTAAATGAAGCAGGCTAGAGTAGGATTTTAAAATACGCCTACAGATATTATCAAAGATGATTGCGATTTACGATTGAAAATCCTTACTATTCAAGTACCAGTAGAATGTTCTATCACTGGTGAGGAAGGTCGCAATCAACAGCTTTTTAACTCTTTCAGTGCTAAATTTGAGACCGAGTCAACAGCTTTCCGGTGCCGAGGAAAGCTGTTTCCAAACAGATCTATTCCTTGTCTTGGTAAAATCACATTTATAAATATATGCTATATAATGACAAGGTTGGTTTTCATCTCTTTTTCCTAGGATATTGAGTGGGACCTTCGCTTATCGTAGCTGAAGCTCGCAATTATTTAGTGAATTTGTTGCCAATGGTTGGCTTATACTTTAATGTCCTTAATACACATGACAAACTCGAAATATCGATTGACTTAATTTCATTCAAGTTTTCAAATACCACGAGGCAATCATGTCTCGAGTTTATTGAAAAAAAAACTATAACTGGGCCAGGGCAACTGGCTCTTGCAGTTTCCCATTAAATAAAAACTTTTCAAAAGTTGCCTCCCCTGTTTTGTGTTCTATTAAATAGTCTGGAAGCCATTTCAATGTTTTGACACACCCTACAAATGAATAAGGACCAAAATGTCCAAACTTTGATTTTAAATTGTAGGATCTGTATGGTATTTCCAAATTCGTTTTTTTTGTACTTGTACATGAGGTCTTAAATATTCACTGAACACGTATCTTGAAGATATTTCATCGTATTATTATTTTTTCTGACAGTCTAAACGGTATAAAATATTGCTTTATAATGATCTATAATTTAACAATGAGCGTCCCGTTTCACCCCAAACTTTGGGGTGAAAAGGGACACAGAGATTTTTTTTTTGAATGTCCTGCATTTTTTTAATTGGCCAGAAATATTGAATATAATTTCAGTATTTTGCAGATAATTACTTGTATTTTGAAATCTTTATACCTACTATATTGTATATATTTTGTACATTTCGTAATTAATGTGCAAATGCTTAAGTGTCCCGTTTCCCCCTCATCTACCCTATAATAAGTACAACTTTTCGTTGATTTTCTTGTCCAGATTGCATCTTCATTTTCTAGGGAAAGGGGCTTTCTGTGGATATTTTTCAATGATGCAAAATTGTATTGTTGATGGACCATGCTCAAAACGCCTGTGTTGAATATATCTAATACCTAACTTTTTTTTTATTCTACAATGGCGCGAACTCTGCAAATATGGAGACAGTAAATTGTTGTGTTTGTTTGTCTGAAAATGAGCGACTTACGTTGAGCCGCCGTAAAAGTGACGTTCACTGATATATCCATGCACTCTCCACGAATTCAAAGAAATATCATGTGGTACACATGTGCTTAAAATATATATACATCGCCAAGTGAAGTTGCACCACAAACTGTAAAAAATATCTTGTGTCATCTGTCATATTTGCTTTGTCACGGATTAGAGAACATTCTTAGCAAGGTGCTTGCTAACACGCTAAATACTAATTAGAGCTGTGAAATTCATATTAACAAAGCAATACTCAAGGGCACAAGCTCCTCATTTAGGTGAAATGTATGCATCGACAACAATATAAATTATGGTTGAGTGATTTTGTGACAAAACGGAACATAGGCCTATAAATATTTATACGGCATTTTCAAAATATGACTTTTTTGCCGTCCAGTCGGCCAATTACCTAAACATACAGCGCACCTCGTTATTCCCTGGCCAACTCGTTGACACACATTGCCTTAATATTTTATTTAGGATTACGACATAATATATATATATATGTCTTTATTCGTACACAAAAGGTACACTGAGAAAAAAAAAAAAAAACAAGTTACATAAAAAGCAAATACATAATAAACATACCTGTAGAGAGCCGCCAGTGAATCAAATATACAGAATTAAAGAAGGAAAAAAAAGGACGGCTGTTATTGCTAGTCCATATCAAGGCATATATCCATTACTATACTGACTATACTGTACATAGATAGTGAATAGTCTCACACAGTTGTTGCCTGGTAAAAATGGTGTCCAATTTCGCATCTCTGGCCAAGCAAAGTTCTCTGATCATTTCGCTGTGACAGACGTTATAGTTTGCTTGCGATAGAACTGCTTTATCCGTAATAGATCGCAAGATACTTTGCAAATTTGATCTATTCAAATTGTATTTATCTATTTGATAACTGGATGAGACATAGTTTAAGGAGTTGCAGACTGAAGAGCAACTACCTCCAATAATAACATCTAACTTTTGAAGCTGTGAAATACTTCAACTGGGTACACCATGCCAGGCACATATGACATCAAGCGGTTTGTGCCAGTGGTGTGATTAACCCATTCAATGCTGGTTGTTGACCAGGCCTACAGTTTTTGTTCCGCGCTGTGGGTGCAATGTATTAGAGGTGCAGTTGTTATTGGTTCGCGTCTGGATTATCCAGGTTTTCCATTTACATGTCTCCATAGGCTGATTAATTTTGATGTTAAAATGGTTTATTTATTGTTATTGTTAAACGGGAAAGTGAGTGTATTTATATGTTATAGTTGTACAATCTCAAACTTCATTAACCAATTTATCTTACTTATAATTTATTCCATACATGCCACTAATGCTGACGGCTGCGTAAGCCTAACGTCGAATCTTTCATAGTAAACGTAGGATTATGGGTTATTAAGGTTCCAGTCATTAGTACCCTAAATTTTATACATGTACTGCATAGACTAACTAATTACAATGTTAATACGGCACACTCATTACGGTTATGGATATGGTGCATATAGTACGACCATGTTCATAAGTTCCATTGAGCACTTATATGATACATTTGTTCAACCTCACAGTCTATAGGTCATTCCATTTAATCCCAATTAACTCTATACTTGCCATTAATGTTAATTGCAACGTAAGCTTCTTCTTCTTCTCCCTCCCCCCCCCCCCCCCCCCTCATATTCTCAGCGACTGGGCTGTAACCACATACATTCATCCTGCTGGTAGACTCTATTTTTTTCTCCATGCTATTGATTTATCAATGTCAACATATTGACCACGTCTTCTCCTGTTCTGGTCTGTCGATTACATGTCGGTATTATATGCCCAGTAATACACCTTGTATGGGTTTATGCTGAACTGACAAAACCAGATGTGCTCCGGGACAAAACTTATCGTACCTCATAATGTTAAACCTGCAAGGAGTGACCTGTACTGCCCTTCTCATTAGCTGCGGTACCTTTGGTTCGTGTCTTTATAATTCCAGGTTATCCATGAACTGTCAAATCAATTCTATGTGTTTTTTTCATGGACTCTCCGTCCCTGTGTATCTTTTTTGTTACATTTGTTATTATTTTGCTGCATGTTCTCCTGTTTCATGCAATGACTAAGCCACAAAATATAATGCTCGCTAAAAGACTGAAACACATTTAGATGCTTTTGCGCCAGGCACAGGATAGGCTACTGGTGCTTGTTAGGCCCGTGACACCAAGTTTTGGGAAGGTCACAGTGATCCTGGTGATGTTTTTAAGGTATCTCAAAGGCTTTATGCAAAGTGGATCATTCATCTATTCTAATCACAATGGGGTGTAGCACTGAACAAAATAGAGCAGCCATTGGCCTCTTCATATCTATTCTTATTTCAGGTATTACACGAGTTATTCATTTCACTTGTCCATCAATAAGTAATCAGATCACCACTTTCCATAGTGTGTTAGTAATAATATTTGTAAATATTTGTTTCATTTGATTTTTGTGTTCACGACATGTTATTGATATACTATGTAAACACTTTGACTTATCCATTGATGTGCATTCCAACCCAGGACCCAATGACAGTACACTTTCTGTCAACCGTCTTAAGGTATGTCATTACAATGTTCGCAGCATCAAAAGTGATGGCAAACTTGATGAAATGCAACCTCTCGCACAGTCTGAAAAATTTAATGTAATTACGGTCACCGAAACCTGGCTTGATGCAAGCTGCCCAAACCAACTCCTACATATCGACAATTTTCAAACTCCCTTTAGAAGAGATCGTTCGACTGGTAGAAGTGGTGACCTAACTCATGAACATTCATGCCTACCATGCGCCAGGCGATCTGATCTAGACGACCAAAACTGTAAATGCATATGGGTGGAGATATCAAGCAGACGCATGCCAGTTTTGATCGGGAACTACTAGCGACCACCCGGCCAACCCGCAGAGATCCGTAATGCTTTCCTTGATTCTCTACATAATTCCGTTTCTACCGCTATAGAGAGTAGCCCTCATTTACTGATACTTACCGGGGACTTTAACGATAGATGTGTTGAATGGAACTCCACTCACTCTGATAGCGAACTTGGTATGTCTCTCTACAATCTCGTAGCACAGTTCAATCATTTCCAACTGATACATGAACCAACCAGAACAAATGAGCATTCAACAAATCTGTCGGATCTTCTAATCACTAACTCACCTGGACTTATTTTGGACAGCGGCGTTATGGCTCCTATCTCAAATTCTGATCACTCAGTCATATTCTGCTCTCTCTCACTCTCATACCAAAAAGGCCACTCTATCAAGAGAGGCGTACGGAATTTCAAAAAAGCCTATTTTCAATGCCTTAATACTACTTTATGCTCCGCTCCATGGGGCACTGCCCTCGACGTGTTCGAATCCATTGAAGACATAGTCTGTTATTGGTCTGGCCTATTCTTAACTACAGCAAAGCAATTTATCCCATATAAAGAAGTCACCGTTAGGCCCAAGGGCAAACCTTGGGTAACAACAGACATAAAAAACCGTGCCTGGAAAAAATTCAAGAGGCTATCTAATATGCCCTGCCCTCTCAATCTGGATGCCCACGTTCAGATTGATAAGTTTCACCAGTTTTATAAAAAGAAACGCAACAAAGTTGTCGATACCCTAAAGGGTTCGATTAACACCTACTTTTTGAAAATTACGAAAACAACTGGATGAGAAAAATATAAATCCCAAACAATGGTGAAACTTGTCCAAATCTATACTCGGAAGCAAGATTCATAAAAGACATACCCCACATCGTTGAATATGGGAAGATTATTTCTGGTATTACTGAAAAGTGCAAAGTATTTAATGCATACTTTACCAGCCAGTGGGTTACTCACGCCGACAATGATGTCCCTCCTTTGCTCGATCGAACCTTTCGCACGGATGCACGCATGGGTAAATTCACGATCAAAGCATTAGGAAAGTATTATCCTCATTGAGACTATCGTCTGCTCCAGTTCCTGACAATAGGAAATTATCTCCTTAAAAATACTGCGAACTCCATCAGCAAGCCACTGGTGAAAATTTTCAACATGTCCGTTCGTGTATCCAAATTCCCTGATTTCTGGGAGCGCTCCAACATTTGTCTCGTGTTTTAAAAGTCGAATAAACAAAGCAAAAGTAACTATCGTCCCATTTCGCTGCTCTGCAATGTTTCCAAAGTATTTGAAAGACCGGTTTTCAATTTCCTGTATGAATTCCTGTTAGGTAACAATTTATTCACTGACTAGAACTCTGTTTTAAAGCAAATGACTCAACAATCAACCAACTGGTTAGTATTCTCCACAACATGTACAATGGACTCGAAAATTCAAAGGAGGACAGAATGGTGTTATTAGACATATCTAAGGTCTTTGATAAGGTGTGGCACGTTGGTCTCCTTTTCAAGCTGCAACAGTTTGGCTTATCTCAAGAGATCACTATAGATGGATAGACAGTTATCTCTGTAACCGCCTTCAGCACGTAATCATCCATGCACAAACTTCTTCCTGGCTTCCTGTTCAAGCTGGAGTACCGCAAGGGTCCACATTAGGTTCGTTATTATTTCTTGTGTACATCAATGACATTGTAGATGATCTGACCTATGATGTCCGTATTTTTGCTGATGATACCAGTATACTCGAAATAGTCCAAAACCCTGGAGACTTGAACCAAAATCTCTCTTCTATTCACCATCGGGGTAAATTATGGCGCATGATTTTCAATGCAGAAAAATCCATATCAGTCATTTTTTCTGCCAAGACCAACAAACCACAACATCCTCCTGTCTTCCTTGGCGGTACTGCCATACCAGAGAAAGACACCCATACATACTTTGGCATTACTTTATCCAGCAATCTCTCCTGGCGTGCTCACCTGCACGTAACACGTATTACAAATAAAGCCAGTCAACAGATTAGACTCCTACGAAGATTTAATATAGGTTATCCTGAAAAGCTCTGGAAAGACTATACTTTTCAATGGTGAGGCCAATTATTGAATACGGTTATCTTCGATAGTTGTGGACAAGGTCTGTGTGACCTTATTGAGTCGATCCAGTATGAAGCAGCTAAGATATGTACGGGGGCACTAAGACACACGTCACATGCAAAACTCTTAAGTGAACTTGGTTGGCCATTGCTTGCTTCCTGACGAAAATACTTTAAATTGCTTCTCTTCTACAAAATGTTTCGTAACTGGACTCCAAGGTACCTATCCAATTTTGTACCTCATGCTTCTGCACTTGACAGTCCAAGGCTCCGACATGGGTCTTCTAGCAATCTACGTCCAATCAAATGCCGAACAAAAAGCCTTGAAAATTCTTTCCTCCCTGATGCCATACGACTGTGGAATAACTTCCCGACTGATATTAGAAATTTTCTTTCCCTCCAGATCTTCAAGTCTAAGCTCAAAGCCACCTTGCTTCCTGTTGACCGCATACCAAGTATCTATTCTCATGGTCAGAGATTTGCTTGTATTTGCCATTCACAGCTTCGACTAGGTTTCTCTCAGCTAAATTCTGATCTTCACCAAGTTAATATAGTGCAGTGACCCACATGTATCTGCTCCCATCCAAATGAGGATTTTGAACACTTTTGCCTCCATTGCCCCAAATATGTCCAGGAAAGACAGGGACTTCTGAATATCATTGTTCCATTGTTAGCCCCTGGGGTCCATCCAAATTTAATCATACATGAAGCAAGTGACCGGGTAGCTAACATACTTTTATTTGGTAGCAAGTGTATTTCAAATGATAGTAACACAACAATCTTTGGAGCAGTGCAAAATTTTATCGTTGAAACGAGAAGGTTCATCTTGTAACTGTGCATCTTCATTTGTCATATTATTGTTACCACTTATATAAAAACTTGCCAGTACTTTTGGACCTGTATCCACTATCAGGGCAACCTTCTCAATTGAGCTTTGTCTGTGACGCAGTGGGCCGCCTGGCACTCAGCCAATTGCTGACCCTTATTTTATTGCCTCATGGCGACTTCTACGTCTGATACAAAATACTATATCTGGGGCCTACAACTGATCACTGTTTGTCGTTGTATTTTCATTTTCAGGTAATGCTCACTCTGGGAAAGTCCCACTATATATTGTACATTAGATTCATTCGACAAATTAACCCTCCATAACACTAATCACACATATCTTCTGACGCTACCTCTTCAAAATATCCAATCGACATGCTGCCATTGTGAAAATAGTTAGTACCGCACCCAATGCCAATGGTTTGTGAATGAGCATTGGGATGATCTTGCCGAATGGGGGATGGGAAGAGGGTTAAAATATATGAAACCAAAAATATATATTTTGCAATTATTTCAGACCATCAATAATGATATATATATATATATATATATATATATATATATATATATATATATATATATATATATATATATATATATATATATATATATATATATACATATATGCTGTAGCCGCGATTCACGTTGATATCCAAATCAAGGGTACTTTTGTGAGACTCTCCCGAAATCAATGCATTAATTGGGCAATGTTCAAAATGGCGCTCGAGCGTGCTGTGTCGCATTTGGATTTGTAACTAGCGATGATAACTGCTTCAGACACAACCGAGCAGGCAGATTAAAGTTAAGATAGTAAGTCCTGTTTTAAAAGTACTTTACCGTTTGCCCTGGTAACTCGGAGAACGGACACCTGGAACCGTGCTGAAAACATGTGGCCACGATTCGCTGTGATTTTCCTTTCCCACAATGCATTGCGCCATGTTTAAATATGCGCAAAATGTCCGTGCATTATTCAGATGCCTTCGTGTCGCATTTGGATTTATAACTAACGATGATAACTGCTTCAGACACAACCGAGCGGGCAGATTAAAGTTAAGATTGTAATTTATCTTTCAAAAATACGTTGACGACTGTTTCCTCTGGTAACTCGGAAAACAGACACATAAATCCTAGCAATACCAGATACCGATACCGCACCCGTCGTGGCGCTATGCTTTTTCCCCGGCCCAAGTTGACCGTCCAGACAAGTTGAACTAAAATGCTGTGTTTGAGTTCACTTTACTGCAAAATAACGGCACACGTTGGCCAGCTTTTCTGTTAGCTTTGTCTTACAACTTTGTTACGGTTGATTTGAACAACCGTTTTTTTTTTACGGGTGATTGTTTGTGGGGGTGATTTTGCTGGTCGGTCGCGTCTTGCAGCTGGTCCAAGTTTGTCCAACTGGAGCATTGTAGCAAAACTTTGCATAACAGTTCTTGAAAAATGGTACAGGATTTTGCCTGGTCGGTAATTGCAGGTACTACTGTACCATGATTATACCTATTCCCATGAAGAACATGCTAGGGTATATCAAATAAATGTAAGAACATTTTCAAAAATAAGGTGAAATCATTCTTGATGCATGAGATGGGAGTACTGGACAGGGACCGCCTTATGTATTTATAGTTTAGGTATCTAAGTGTTATCAGGGACCCGCAAATTATATACAGCAGGTCCCTGGAGTTATGAAAATTACGCCTTTGGTGCTGATATTTATTTATATATTAATTTGTTGAAAATTTAGATCAATCTTAATTCATAAATAACCAAAGCATTTCAGCCACAAACCTGTGCAAAGCAACTTAATATTTTTCCCGATTTCATACTTGCATTTCTGCTATTTTCATGTTGTGGTCCACCATGGAAAATAGATAACATGGCAATATTTTTTTAATTCATTTTTTACTAATTTTCATCAGATCTTTGTGCAATCGGAAGGAAAATAGCCAAATCAGTACAAAAATTACCTAAATGTTGTGATTTCGTCAACCATGTGAAGACAACATACTCGAAACTCCCCAGATAACCTATTTTCCATGCTCAAATTCAAAATTTTGGAGAAAAAAAATTACGGACATTTTTGGACCACTTGGGTCTCTGACTGAACTGGCCTGGGTCGACCACTATTTATTAGGGAAGAGTGGCTTAAAGGTACTTTTTCTTTTTTTTTTTTTGGTTCCATAAATTTTAGGTAGGTTCTGTCAGGCTACCGGAACCACACATTTATTTTTGTTAGGCCTTGGGTAACATGGACATTTGTTGAAACATGTTGAAAATGTATGTTCTTTTCCCTTTTACACATTACCTCTTTTGACGTCAGTTTAGTTTGTTACCTGGGCACAGCGGAGGCACTTGTTTATTACAAATTGCGCAACACTGGTCTGTGCGAACCCTTTAAATCATAGAATCTGTGTCTTCCTGGCATGGTATCCATAGTGTCTCATTTACATACACGAGCCTGTTTTTTTATTTGTATTTTAATTTTGGCGAAATGCCTTGCGCTCCCATCGGACCCCAGTGGTTGACATCCGCCAGGCAGGGAAGGAACACCCGAGCTGCTGGGTGCAATGGTGGCTCCACGGTGGCAGCGTGCGTATGCCGCCATGGTGCATCGGCCACGCCCAGCAGTATGCATTTGTGCATCTATGTGTCGCCTGACCCTCGGCGGGCCATGCTGAGGAACGCCGGGAGAGCAGACGGATAATTGTCGGGCCAGTATCTCCCTTTCAGTCACCACCTATGGTCATTACATATGGGTGTGTAAACATGTGCGTAAGTTTGTTTGCATGCATCTGGGTACACATATTGTTCAATTGTTGTATCTCAATTCTAAATCTATAATATCTATAGACTAATTTATATCATGCACGGTCATCTCATAGTCATATTATCATGATTTGTATTGTCCTGTGAGTCTTGTATATATTATTGTGCCTCTCCGTGTCTGGAGAAACCCTAGATTAGACAAAGTTTTGTACTATTGGGCAATCCAGTATAAATAAATACGTTTAAACTAAACTAAACCAATGTGCTGATGGCTTGTCACGGAAAGCTGTTTTTTGGACCAAATTAGCAACAATTGATTCCGAACTAGGTATAATGGTACTCCAATTAGTGGATACCCTATTAAAATCATATAACAGGTTAGTATAGGGATTTATTGTTGACGCTCTATGTGTTATTTTTCAAACAATCAAATTCTCCATGTTTGGATCACATTGCAATTTTCTAAGCCGGTGCGGCTGGGGATCACACGATAAAGGTCTATCATCATCATCATCATCATCATCAAATAATGGGCTACATTCATGCCCCGTAATTTGTGGACCATGCAAACAAGGCATAATGGTGATCCAAACGATCAATAATGATCTCAAGGATCTGTATCAACTCTCGGAAATAACGGTTATGCAAGGCACTGCCTATGGTTAACGGTACCAAGGCGTTAAGGCTTTCGAGAAGTTCATATGACATTCCACAGGTCTCAACAAACAACATATGGAAGCCCATCATGACCTGAATGAACATTATGCTTTAGTGGTGATCGGCAGTCCCAATCCAGCATGATAACTACAGCAATGACCTGGCTTTTAATGGCCACGCAAACATAAAAGTGTTAAGTATCAGATTTTGTTGCTTAAGTCCTTTGCCTTGAGGTTAGGCATCAATTGCAATTCCAAGTGAAATCCCGCATGTACCGATGTAAAAATCCTGAGCAATTGTTAACTTTTAATAAAATCATTCTTGAATTATTGCGTAGAAACTATTTTTGTCCCAAATGGACATGTGACTTTGAGCTTGAGACCAAAGTCGGATCACTCATCACCAATTCAAGGAGAGGTCATATAAAAATGTGCACAATTTTCAGCAAAAGGAAAAACAGTTCAAAATTTATTATCTGGAAAAGGGACTCCCTATGGATGCCTTAATTGAAACTTTAAGGTTTCCAACATTTTGCATTGAGTACCAAAGATAAATTGATGGCTGTATACTATGGGAATGATTTAAGTTTCCTCTTCCATCTGATAATAATGGTTAAGTATTGGCAAGAAACAATAATGCTCAGAACAAGAACTTTGGGGCAGATATTCTTCCATTATTTTTTAATCTCATCCTCATTGTTGAATGTACACAGGACATAGATTAATCTTCTTGTGTGTAAATAGGATGGACGGCCAGCCTAAATACTATCATCATCATTGTTCTATTTACACAGGGCATCGATGAATCTTGTTTGTGATATGTCAATGTGGGACCTCAATAATCTCCTAGAACAGACTAAACCTCTCAAAAAGTTCAGTCTTCCGAACCTTGAACCTACGGCGTAGCTCTGTTCCTTCCTTGAGCAAGAAAACATGATAAAATGGGTTGTGACAATGTAAAGGAAGTCTCTTGCCATTCCATTATTCTGTTGCAAGTGACTGAGACACTCCTGCTCTGATGTGTTGACAGGTATAATGGATCAGGAAGTCTCTTGCCATTCCATCATTCTGTTGCAAGTGACTGAGACACTCCTGCTCTGATGTGTTGACAGGTATAATGGATCAGGAAGTCTCTTGCCATTCTATCATTCTGTTGCAAGTGACTGAGACACTCCTGCTCTGATGTGTTGACAGGTATAATGGATCAGGAAGTCTCTTGCCATTCCATCATTCTGTTGCAAGTGACTGAGACACTCCTGCTCTGATGTATTGACAGGTATAATGGATCAGGAAGTCTCTTGCCATTCCATTATTCTGTTGCAAGTGACTGAGACACTCTTGATCTGATGTGTTGACAGGTATAAGGATCCATTGTGTGCATGTAGTGCGAGTACTCAATGTTAGAGCCAATCTGCTCTAGCGTAGACACCACGCAATCTAGTCCCTTTCCACCTGCATGAAATTGTTTGCATGGATGCATTGTTTCATATTTGCCACCTAGCCCTGTAGTAACAATGATGATATGCACAAGTCTTCTCACTAACATATCCTTAAAAACCAGGCAATACCAGCAGCACCAAGCAATGAAGATTCTCACTGGAGAACGAGTTTGGCCACTTTCCCACAAAATGTGAAGATAATCCAACATGCACTTTGGGATAAAATAAAAAAAAGAGTGCCTCCAAAGCAGACCAAGTTCCATGTTAGATCTACTCAATTTTAATAGTCCGCACTTCTTTGACAGGATTTTATTTATAGAAAGGGAAATAAAACTATATTGTAACCCTCCTCCTAGACTGAGACACCAATCAGGAATAGAAGTTGAACCTGACTTGAAAAAATCATTTAAAATCAGAAATGCACAGCAGTGCAACCTAGTGAACAACTTTGTTTGACCCTTTCACAAGGATTATATATCCACAAAGCTTCAGCATAATGTGAACCATGGTTCTAGAGAAGTCAAAAATATGAAAACACAAAAAAGTATAAAAAATGGAAAAATTGCAGTGCCACCTGGTAAACAGACTTGGAACTAAGAGCTTCTAGGAGTGTTCCTGTGTGATATCAAAGCAATTGGTGAGCAGTTTCAGAGATGAAGATTTTTTAAGATTTGCCTCAACAAAGAACCAAAAAATCATAAAAAATCCAAACATCATTGGAGCATGACCAATTGAAAAAAAACTTGGTAGAGACCCACCCAAGGTACATTGCTATCAAGCTTGAAGTAAATCTGGCTGATGGGTTTGGAGAAGATGTGAATTGTGGATGGCCAATGGACGGACGGTGGATGACATACCCTCCTGGAAGCTTAGCTGACTTATCAACTGAGATAAAAAATTAGGAATAAATTGCAGCGCCACCTTGTAAACAATTCAGAACTAGGAGTCCCTAGGAGTATTCCTGTGTGATATCAAAGCAAGTGGGTGAGTGGTTTCAGAGTAGATCTTTAAAGATTTGCCCCCCAAGAAACAACAACAAAAAATAATAAAAAATTCAGAAATCGCTCGAGCGTGCCCAATCTAACAAACTTGGTGGAGACCCACCCAAGATACATTGCCACCAAGTTTGAAGTGAATCTGGCAGACATTTTTGGAGAAGTTGACTGTTGACGATGGACGCCAACAGACGAAGGACCATAAGATAATCTTAGCTACTGACAAGTCAGATGAGCTAAAAATTCATTAAAAAAAATGCTAATGCATAAAATCTGTCCAATTTGCACATCATAGGTTAGGTTCTCTGGAATGATTCCAGTGATATCAGGATACGAAACAATGTCAAATTTGAATTGTTCTCGATTGTCAAAAATCTTTGTCACATACTGTTTGTTGTCAATCCCTGTTTGATGATCAAGGAAAGTTGCCTTATTGTCACTTTCATTTTCTTTTTTCAAAATGAGTTCTTTTCGGTAAATTGCCTTCCAATGTTTCTTGATCTCATCCTTGCTGTTAAGAGTACATAGATCGGTGATGAATCTTCTAGTATGTGAATAGAATCTTCTTGCAGCGGTGTAGTTTGTTTTTGCCAATTCTTCCATCCATTTGGAATCGTAATAATGTAGATATAAATTGGCAAATTAAGAAGCTGGATCAGTTCCCATGGTATTCCCACTGTTTGTCGATATACTTTATTACCAAAGCTAAAGTATACATTGTTGATAATATACTTTATCAAATCAGAACATTCTTCTTTGATGTAAGACTTTCTGTTATCCTTTCCTTTGTTAAATCTTGCATTAGTGTTGGAAACTTTAAGGACAGGTGAGACACCAAAAATTAATCTCACTTTAATAAATCCTAGATCAAAATGCGTTTGCGTTAGGATAACAAATCATACACATCTGTAATCGTCATACTCCAAAGAACTTATATGTCCCGTATTTGGGTGTCTGTGATGTTAATTGTTGAATCAACAATTGAACGTTGACCGAAAAGCATCCAGCCCATAAATGTCGATATAAGTCACTAATTATTAGTGATAAAATCATAATTACACTTGCATCTTAATCCTGACATATTGGCAACAAAAACGATCCTGTGATTTTTTTGTTTGGTTTAGTTTTTCTGTTATCCATCCTCAAAGTTTGACGTTTTAATTTTCCCTTTGATTTCCAGGAAAGTTGTGTTGCCTTGCTTCGGTGGGCGGCCTACGGCTGCTCCTGGTCAGTTGATGGATGGCGGGTTTGGTCTTCCGCCCCCTACTTCTTCATCCCGCTTTTAGGGATAGTGTTTTATTGTATTTACTCGCATCTGTATACTTTCTTTAGTTAGCTTGTTAGACTTGTCTGTGCACTTTACTTAGTTAGCTTGTCATTATTTTGTAGTTGTTATTTTCTCAAGGAATTTTATTTCTATATTCAACCTGAGTTTTGTATCGCTATTTTGTGTTTTCTCTTCTGTTCACGTTTATGCTTATTTGATCTGTTTATTTGTACTTTTATTTCCTCATCCCTGGGTTTAGATAAAATGTTATGTACCTGGGTATTGTTGATTAAAGTGTCAGTTTTTTGTTTTTTTGTTTTTTGTTTGTTTGTTTTTTTTTGGGGGGGGGGGGGGTTCCACGTCTGTCTTTGGTGTGCAGGACCAATGGGGTAATCCATTGCGGCACGGCCTTCGAAGGGACATAGTCTGACGATTCCCATTCCTCTTGGAACATTTAAAGTCTCCCTTCATTGGAATGCAAAACAAGCAAGATAACTATAAAGTAAACCACTAAGGCTATGATATGTTAGCATGTTTGCATCTTTTCCCTGCCCACAATCATACTTTCGGCATGCAGCCTGATTTCGTGGTGCCGCCGTGATACCACTTTTTTTGCCATGGGCCGTTGCTACTTGTAGCCACATGACAGACTGTTAAGTATGATTGATGAGCGGAAACCAAAAGAATGACACATGGACGTTCGGATGACCACATGCCTGTGTGTTTCTTGGCGTTTTTCTCATATTTCTACTTTAGTTAAAAGCTTGAAATTATGACAACTTATAGAAAGGACATTCATCTTGTAAAAACCGTTAAAATCTCAAAATCGGCCATGCAAAAGTTTTTTGGTGTCTAAACTGTCTGTCCTGACATGTTCTATCTTTGAATGCCTTGTCCAACACTGAAATAACCACTTCCTTCAGGTCTATTAAGTCGATCTTTGTACACAATGTTGAAAAATCAAAGGTTTGAACAGATTTGGCACCTTCCTTGTTGTTGATCTTATCCATGTCCTGTAAGATATCCATGGCACTTGCAGTGATCCACATCCTATTCACTCTTGTGTATGTATGAATTCTTTCATATTTAATTAGTAATGGATTTTTGGCCAAGATTCAGAAGTTGAGTTAGTATCTTAGCAACTTGTTTTGAAACTCACTTCTTTGCTCCGATAATATACCTAAATTTGACACGTTTCTTGCGCATTTTGACAATTGCACAGCTGATCGGTAATTTCCTGTGTTCATTTGGTATAACACATTTCAAAACTTTGTTGTCTACTTGTTTGTCAATAATTGTTTCAGTAGATTAATCTGCTTGCTGATTAGTTTCACTATTTCATTCTTGTAGTATGTTGTTGATATAGTATATGTCTTGCAAGTAAGTGCAGTGTTATTACTGGCTTTGTCAATAGGTGCTATGACAAATTTGTTATGTAGATCAGGTAATTCTTTGCTGCAGTTATTATCTAGAAGCACTTGTTTTGTTTGTCTCCATTTTTGAAGAGGTCCATTCCTCAAGAACTTGATTTTTTCATCAACTTTCTCCATTATTCTGGGATTTTCCATTCATCAAATACATCCGTGCAGATTCTTTTCTTGTTACTTTGTTTCTCAATGAAGTTACTTAATCCTTCGTTGATTTCTCTCCTTGCTTTCCTAAAATTGATGCTACGTCTTTATAGTCTGGTCCTCTTTGCAACAACTAAGTTTCCTGTTTATAATAATACTGTGAAACCTTTCACTTTCGAACACCCTAGCGGACTGAGTGAAAGTGTTGGGTTGTGAGAGGTGTTCAGTTGTCAGAGGTTGGAGTGTTCAGCTGCTGGGTTATAAACTTGACATATTCTACATGTGTATAGCTATTTCAGCAAAAAAGTCCATTCACTCTTCACACAAATGACACTACATGCACGATGCATACTAATAACACGAATTATATCTGTACTGCCCCACTTCTTGCCATCAAAACATCAAATTGTTTCAGTCACAACCAGTTTCACTCAAACATGTCAACTTATTATGACAATGTGTAACTATTGGTAAGATCACATACACTCAAGAGCAAGGTGAAATGTCACACCAAAATGCTATGAAAACAATACAGTTTCTACTGTATTTGGAGACAATTCCAGAATTCAGGATTCTCAATTGCCTGCTTAGCTTCCTCAATGGACTGTTGGTTTTGATGGCTGATTGGTCAGCAGAGATACCAACCAAAATCGGTTCTGAGCTAAGGCATTCTATCACAGAAGATTTGACAATTATCTTGATAAATAGGAGATATGCATTTCAAGTTCCCGCCCCAACTGCATACCTGATTGCCTAGTCTCGTTTGGTGAGATATGGCGAGATACGGGTCGGTACCTGTGGGGACAAGCGGGATATTACTAATATTTTGGGAATACAGAATACTTATTAAAGGCATATAGAAATTTTTCTTCTACTGTGAAAACTCATTATACTAACACCATCTGTTCTCTTAGAAATGTGTCATATAACTGAATGTCAGGTTATTGAATCAAATAACAAAGAAAATAAACTTTTTACCTTGAAAATTTGTCATTATTTTGAATATGTCGGATATCCGAGCGTCATTATAATGAGGTTTCACTGTATATGGTGCGGGAAGTACTAGAGGAATACCAGTTTGGTATTTGTGCAGTTTCTAAAAAAAAAATGTTTTTGTGAGAAATGAGCATATGGCTGGTCTGTGACAAAGATGCGACCCGCACGTCCCCCATGATCGCCAGGCGTCAAACCTGTGCTTTGTGGTGGGAAATCAATATGCATACTGCGAATTGAACCAACCAAAGTGTGATCTGTTAATCACAGAGACAGGGTGGGAAGTAGGGCATAACAAAAGCATGTCTTACCAGCCTTCCTCTGTGCACCCAGCATGCATGCAATGTGCCAGCTTTTATCCTTAGTGACAAACAACCAGCAACTGACCTTGGGCCTGGTTGTGGCTGGCAGCGAAAGCACATATTCTGTAGTGGGAAATTCATTTGTGGCTTTGGGACTGACAAAAGGTGTTCAGTTGTGAGAGTATATGAACATCCAGGAACACCCAGGTGCATTTTAAATAACATGTAAACATTTGGGACTGAAAAAAAGGGTTCAGAAGTGAGAGGTGTTGGGAGGTGTTCACTAGTCGGTGTTTAGTAGTGGAGGTTTTACTGTACTTTAATCTCCTGTGATAATGTGTTTGTGGTGTTGATCCATGTATTCTTTGAATATTGAATTACATTCACGTTTGGTTGTTCATACCCCAGGTGTCCAAGTCATCTTCATTCATAATCTTATCGCAGTTGAAGATTTTGTTGCGAATGCTGTTAGCATATTTGCAAGTAACAGTAATATTATCCTTAACATTTCTGTTGACTGAGTCTTCAATGTTCTTGAGTTTTAAAATACTTTGTAGATTAATGTATCCTATTGCTGGGTTTTCGTACAATATCATCACAAGATTCAAGTTTCTGTTCTTCTTTTTGGGGGATTCCTTTTTGAGTTTTAATGTATGTTGTATGATGCCTTCAACTAAGTTGACAATCCTATCTGTTATGGGACTATTTTCTGTGATTACAGGACCTGGTGCTTTTAGTAACTGCCCTAGTTGTTGCAGTTCTTTTTTCTCCATTTGTGGTAATGTTATGTTGATATAGTATGTACTATCATTACTTGGAATCTCCTTGGGTTTTGTAAACAAATTGCGCAGTCAGGTGATCTTTGCATGCAGACTGACGCAAACAGACTCCAATAGCTCTGTAGACTGGCAAGCTAAAATCAATGGACCATAACGATTTGTCAAACTTGGTAGAGACCAACCCAAGGTACATTCCCATCAAGTTTGAATTAAAACTGGCCAGTGGTTTTGGTGAAAAGTCTAAAATGTGAATTGTGGACGCTGATGGGCAACAGATACCGAACCACCACATAAGCTGAGCTAAAAACATTCAATCATATCCCAAGTTTGATCCTTAATATGATAAGATATATACATACACACTAACATACAAACAGAAACAACATGGAGAAAATGATCTAGCAGTAGTATTGAAGCATGAAAATGATCTAGCAGTAAGTATTGGTGCATGAAAATGATCTAGCAGTAAGTATTGGAGCATGAAAATGATCTAGAAGTAAGTATTGAAACATGAAAATGATCTAGCAGTAAGTATTGGAACATGAAAATGATCTAGCAGCAAGTATTGGAACATTAAAATGATCTAGCAGTAAGTATTGGAACATGAAAATGATCTAGTAGTTAGTATTGGAACATGAAAATGATCTGGCAGTAAGTATTGGAACATGAAAATTATCTAGAAGTAAGTATTGGAACATGAAAATGATCTAGCAGTTAGTATTGGAACATGAAAATGATCTAGTAGTTAGTATTGGAACATGAAAATTATCTGGCAGTAAGTATTGGAACATGAAAATGATCTAGCAGTAAGTATTGGAACATGAAAATGATCTGGCAGTAAGTATTGGAACATAAAAATGATCTGGCAGTAAGTATTGGAACATGAAAATGATCTAGCAGTTAGTATTGGAACATGAAAATGATCTAGCAGTATTGGAACATGAAAATGATCTAGCAGTTAGTATTGGAGCATGAAAAGTGTTAGGATATACCAATTGAAAGTTATGTTTACCAGAGGATTTTATGTACATACAATAATTATAGCACTTGGTATTGAACACTGTTGAATGTTATCTTATCAACAATAAAGCTTGAGTATAAACTATTAAAGTAAAAGTTGTTGATGTCAGTTGATGTAGTAGTTTTTATGGATATGCATCAGGGATGCATGCTGTTAACAGTAGTTACCATTATGTGTAAACACTTTTGCAAGACTACCTACTAGTTGTTTACCGTGAAGTAACTAAATTAATGAAATGGTGTGCATATGGAAGAGGGAAAACACCAGCATAGATGCAGTTGCAGCTGCATGTTGTAAAGAATAAATGTGGCATGTGTCCTTTGGTGTGTGTTGGTTTTGTTATCCATTGACGCAGACCAAATTTACAGGTCATTCTAATAATATAGGCATCATCTGAAGTTAAGTTATATTGGGATACATATACATGTACTGTCTTCTTCCCTGCATACAATGCTTCTTTGGCACAGGTCAGTGTGATCTTGAAAATATCTTATGCTTAATCTGTTCCTACATAGGCATTCTGTTGCAAAAATTTGATCAAAGGCTTTAATGTCTCTGTATACATAACTCAAAATGTCCCAAAATGGAAACGTTCTTGGGTTCTGTGGCCTTGTAAATAGGTCAAGGAAAAAAAATAACACACAATGCAAATACCCCTGGAATGATGTACTTCGAGTATAAATTCCATTATACTGTAAATTGCTTTATTTTCGCGTATATAAATTTTCACGGTTTTTGTATTTTTGACATTTCACTGTAGTTTTAATTTCACTGGTTTGGACATAATTCCCATTCAAACAATGTTAAAATACTATTTCAATGTGTTTTTATTTTCACGGTTTTGTGCCATCAGCGAAATAAGCGAAAATAAGAATACAGCAAAATTAAAGCAATTTACAGTACATGTACTATCTTGAAAGGTTCTTAACATATGATGCCAGCCAGCCAGATGCACAGTCAGCCCAACAGACATACATATGCGACCCCATCCTTACCAACTCTATGCCCGTATGTCACCTTCAGTGGCAGGGGACAATAATCAATGGTGTGTGGCCAACTGAACGACATGGTACACATCCACCCAAAGTAGATCCCAACCAAGTTTGATGAGCAACTGGCCAACAGTTTCAGAGATGAAGTCAATTGTGGACACTGTATGCCAGATGCCAGACCCACAGAAATGCTCAGCTGACTGTGTGGCTAGCTGAGCTACAAATATAGAATTGGGCAAATGGATTAAGAACCAACACCTACGCAAGATAAAAATATTAAGTCAGAGTTTCAAAATATCAGCTAAGACTCTTAAAGTTTGCAAAAATATCACTCCTTTATTGGCATCACTTTCACCTCATTTGTTTCATCTACAAACACATTTTTACTCTATGGATTGTTCCAGCTCCATCTGAAGCACATGTACTGCAAAAATATACTTTAGTGAGAGTTCCATCATCTGAACTGACTTAATTGTATTAGTCTCACCTCTATCTAGTAAAAATGCACAAAATAAATGCTTTACTGGTATACCTACCACAAAGTTAAATCAAATTGAATAAAATCCTATCTCCACAATTTAATGCATGTAACTTTCTAATACTTAACTGGTATTCTCAAATGTATCACATCTACTAGAATTTAAACCTTTTCACAGTGGACAATTTCACTTTTGTCTATGAACATAATGTAGATGTACTTCAATTGTTTGACAAGTCTACCTCTATACTAAGAATTTGTGCATGCTTCTGGCAATTTTTAGTTCCAGGATATATACTTGTATGAATTTTGGTGCAATGTTTTTCCTGACACCAACTGATCACACATATGATTTCAAACAGGGTGTCAGGAAAGTCATGTTTGATATGCACATACTCATACAAATGATATAATCAAAATAAAGCATACAAATTTTCTAAAAAAAAACAAAAAAAACCCATTTCTTTGATTACTCTGCACTCATAATCAATGTAGAATTTGACGATTTTAAAATACCCACCTCCTTGATGGATGTAAAAAGTGTGATTATCTTTTCCTTTTGACAGATACAACCTAGACTCTAGATTTTGCAACAATGGAAAGACTGCATATTGGTCAATGTTTTTGTACTTGTTTGGAATACAACAGGCTCCTCCTAAATAATGTCATCATGCTGCAGTCATAAATGTGTACAATGTCGAATCCCAAAACCTCAGTGTGATTATGTACTATATAATTTGTTCCCTTAGGTTTTTGCACTCAAATGTTCCATGTAATACAGTCTGTTGGTTATTGACACTTTTAATTAGTATAAAATGCTGCTGAACACAAGGTGGTACAGTTTCATGTATCAAAAATAAGTTGGTGTGAGGTTCCTCTTTATATATCCAAAGATGTTCCTCTTTGAGCTTCTTGTCTGGTCTTCTAACAAAAACAAAAAAAAGTTTCTCAACATCGCTGAGTAGTAGAATTCACCAATAACTCTTGAGACTTCAGTCCCTCTAAATAATGTATCAGGGTTTCACTGCTCAAGTCAGCACTTCTGAAACCAGTTCAATATACATTTCAAGTTTACTGAGGGACAACATGACATGAAATATATGTATTGAAAATGCTACAATATTCCATAGTCAGCAGAAGCAACACTGCAACTTGTCAGTATATCAATCACATTCAAAAGGATGTTGACCAAAAACCTGAAATTGAACTCGTAACAATCTGACAAAAAACGGTAACAATGTGCAAATCAAAAATGGTAATAAAATGGTCACACAGTGCACAGAAATATTTATAATTATTCTCAATTATTCTTTTGCTCAGTATAAATCACTGCTGTCTAATTCCCAGCTATATAGGACTTTATAGAGAATCATAAACATCACGAATACTGAACTCCATAGCCATTAATGATTCTCCTTTTCTCTTTCCTTATTCATTATACTGACTTGTGATCAATTGTAACACTGTGTACGCCATACAAACAAGATAGCACAGGAAACTGGCCTGGACCTGGAAGTGCAGTGCTTGTGTTCAGGTCCACAAATGAGACAACATATCGTAAGCGTCACAAGCCAGGCAGACTTTCCAGATGATTTCTTGCGAGGCTACTTCAGGTTCCCCCGTTGGTACCATGTTTGTCTATATTGGACTTCCGCAGTGCTGTGAAGTGATTGCCATCCAGTCTGGGTCGGAGGTTGGCACCCCTTGTGACCTTGACCTTCATCCACACTGACTCACCACAGAAGACGCAAAAGAGCAACATCATGTCAACCTGCAAGCACAGAAATATGAAAAGTGGAACAATATATAATGTAAGACTTCTATACAAGTGGAGCCACTTTCTCACCTCTACAGTCTAGAAAACACCCCTTTACTACGATAAGCCAACTTCATTGTACTTTTCAACCTACACTGAAGCAAGCCTTACAAGAATTCATATAAGCTGAACAACAGACAGATATGAAAATGGAAAGTCAACATTCATGTCAAAATGTGAGCTCACATTACTCAGTTGGGCACATGCTTCTTGTGTCACATGACATTTTCACCCAGTCAGTGAAGCAGGTTCTGTTATGGAATAAAGTGATGGCTGCTCTACATCAGAGTCTTTGGTTTCATTACTTATTGAACCAAAAGCTATGGTGTATTACATGCTACTTTAATGTGCTTAGTAATATTTTCATTTAATGTAGTACTACATGCATTTTGTCTTTTCCTTTGGAGCTGGGGAGGAGGGGGGAGGAGAGGAAAAAAAGGTCATATCTTTATAAGAAATTGTTGACAAAATACATGTATTTGTTACAGTCTAAAAATATTTCTTGTGTTAATTTTGAAATCCTAACACCTCCTGTCTTAGGTAATTGATGCCTGTTCCCATCACATCAAAAACCCCTCAAGAAGATAACCCTGAATTCACTAAAAAAAAAGTTCTTTTTCGATAATGAATATGCTATTTGTTTAGGTCATGGACTTGTGTAAATACAAGTACAGTGGTACCTGTCTTGAGAGACCCTTCCAATGAGAGATCGCATATCTTTTTAAGACTGCTCTCTCAGAACACTGTGCTATCTTTTCCATATTTTTATACCTCTAATGAAAGACCACCTGTTTTGAGAGACCATTTTGACCTGCCCTAGGGGCTGTCTCTCAAGACAGGGACCACTGTATTAGTATTGAACATCATGACTTGGGACCTTAGGGTCTGCATGAAAAGACTGGTAGCACTTGATCTGTATATTTGCCATATCGGCTATTAGCTCATTATGGCACATGCAGAGAACTGCCACCACTTCATTCCAAACATATGCTGATATAATTATCAACAGAAAGGTCATGCTGTCAAAATAGTTATCTGCTGACAGGTGTTGCAAACTAGTGTATGTGTGTGAAATGTATGAGTGAATACTTGGAACAATAGAAAGTCTAGTGAACTTTGACAAATTTGAATAAAATGTATATTCCACCATTGACTGAGCATTTCAGAATTAAAGTATGTAAAGCACTAAGTGTGAATGAAAAACTTTCTTTTCAACATTTTTCATACAAAATGTATCCCTGGTATCTGTGGGCAGTTTTTCGGGGAAATTTACATCTTCCTAGTGTATTTCTTTGTAAAACAACCACACCCTTGCAGAACATCAGGCAAGACCACTGGGGTGTGACTTGTATATTCAGTTATTAACACCCAATTAAGCCATTGTTCTTGTATACTGGCACATGGGTTAACCACCCCACAGGTGTTACATAAACCAGTTATCACCTCTTCACACAGTGGAAAATCACCTGTGTTTAAATGATGGTTGTACTTCCTTATCACAGCTGAATAGAATGGTACCTATATACGGCCAGCCTTTCTGCCAAGAAAATGTGGCCATGCACAACAGGTGACCTGTCACCACAGGCAAATTTTACATAGAAATTGACCCCTATGTCCGAGCTTAGTGACCACATAGAACAATATTATTGATACAGCTGGCACCGGGAGTGGTTGCATACAGCAGGTACCACAGTATATATATATATATATATATATTCTAGAAATTTTCGCACTCAACTGAATTTAGCACTATTCACGCACTCACTGCACGTACATGGTAAAATAATATATGCAAAATTTTATGCCTGTTGAAGAAATTGTAGAGTGGTAACCACTGATGCATCAATTTAAAATGCGCAAATTTGTTTCCAAATTAAGAAAATTACATATACATGAAATAAAGCAAGTGCAAAAATTTCTGGAACTACAGTATTATATATAAATTATATATATATATATATATATATATATATATATATATATATATATTTATTTATTTATATATACATATATATATAACCCTGTCTTTGTCAAAATGAGACTGGGTCAATAGTCTTCTTTTATGCAGGTTGGGTGCAATGTGCCTACCCCGTCCCAAGAAAAACCTGCTGTGTGTAATCATGATGGGTCTCATCTACAATTCTCAGCAAAACTCTTTTTACAACTGTAAACTGCTTTATTTTCATGTGTTGAAGTTTCATGCCTTTTACATTTTTGACATTTAACTGTAGTTTTAATTGCACCAGTTTGGGATAATTCCTATTCAAACAATGTCAAAATACTATTTTACCGTTTCTAATTTCACTCTTTTGTGCCATCAGCAAAGTGAAAATAATATAAATACAGCAAAATTAAAGCAAGGCATACTGGAAACTAGTTAATTTTAGTCACTGTCAGGCTAGTGAAAGTTCATACAAAAACCTATTTGGGCTTTCCAGGTCTGTTATATTTATTGCCACTTTGGGAGCTTTTTTACTTATGAGACACATATTACTATGCTTGTAAGCACAGCTTTGTGCATGCTAAAAGCACTGCAAAATTTCAAATATCAGAAGTTGTGATTCCACATGGGCTCCTCTGGAGATAATTGGCAGTGGTAGCCACTGGGTCCATCAAACTTCATTTTTGTATTTGCATGGTAAAAACATTTTTCACTTTTAAGGTTCTACATAAATGACAAAATAAAAAAAATTACGGTTTGCCCGAACAACTCTTAAGACAAGTGTAGACTCAAATGTACATTTTGTGGGAAAAGTGAAAGCAAATATTTCATGTGGGAAATTCATATGAAAGATTCAACAGCTTTCAGTAAATACTGACCATCATTTATCATGTTTATGTCTGTGCAATGCAAACCATGAACATTATCCAGACATAAACAGTGTACAATTACGCTTGTCATACTTACGTTCCTGATGGCCCCGCAGCGAAAAAAATTTGCATCTACAGGGCATCCTGGATGGCTTTTACTACCACTGCCGGGTCGGGGAATTTCAATTTACGTGGTGGGCCCTTCTTAATGCCAGTCCACACCAGCACCTCTGTGACATAAATTCAAGAAAATATGAACCACATGTACTTGTGTATTATTGTTACACTTTCCAGACAGACTGCCATAGGATCTTAAAAAAAAAAAAAAAAAGAACAACAAAACAAAATCAAAAACAACCCAATGAACATGAAATTTGCTTAATGTGATCATTTTTCTTCATGACAGAATCTCTTTTTTTGTGAGCATCAATATTTTCCTCCTCAGATTCACACATTTTCACCACAACACGTTTACCTTTTAAATGCAATATTGCATACATCATGTTTGCAAATTTAAAATTTTAGGTTGCCTGGGATACAAGTCTATACTTGCAATAAAAGATCTACATGTGTCATTTCTATAGTTCTACCACTGTAGTGTGGCTACAGTCCAGAAACACAGCATTTTCTTTGAAACTGTCTATCTTTCCGATAACACTACTTGTACACATCATGAGCCAACATCCAAAATAGAACAGCCCAATTGTTCACCAGGAAATCAAATGTCTCACAGTGTACACCTTTTAAGTATGCATATAATCTGATCAAATATGACAAGGTTCCATCACCTTGAGATTTAAGTCAAGGTAACCCATATACAATCCCAACCTACATTTTACCAAGGTTAACATTCCTACCAAGTTTCATTAAGGGTGCAGCCTATTTTATTACTCTCATACAATGTTTATGTCTGTGGTTACCACAAATACCTTTAAAAATATACATTTTCTGAAAGAATACAGAACATCAAGTTTGATTCTGTTGATGTTCTTAAATTTTGCATAAAATGGTTATCGGTTATAGACAGCATTAAAAAAAAGAAGAAAATATGATGAAGGTTATATTGTCAAATGAAAGAACATATAATGCTCTCCAAAAACCTTTTTTTTTTTTTTTAAAAGGCTTAGTTACAATCTCATTGCTGTTTCAAATTTTTAAAATTAAATTTTAACTTGAATTTGAACATCCTGTAAATGTGAACTAAACCCTTACCAGGGTTCCTGCAGCCTAGAGACATTGAAAATTAATGACTTTTAATGACTCATTAACATTTGTTTTTAATGACAATTTGTTTTTAAAAAGTATGCATTTATTGTTGTTTTCAACTTTCAAGGAAGTGCGACTGGACTGTCCTGTCCTGAGTCAAAAAAACGGATAAGTACATCCATTTGTTTCATCTTGTTCTTTTTGTTCAAACATTTATCGAACGTGATAACAAAGTTCTGAGCACTAACTCCAGTCAACAGTTCTTTCTTGAAATGTGGTGCTAAGCCAAAACGAAACATGTAACCAGTTTTGTCCTGGCCACATGTGAACAATTTTACTATGGCACTATCTTGAAACATGGTCTTGAAACAATCCTCAATGCTGTCATTGGAATTGTAAGAGTGGTGACAGTATGCGGTTCTCATCGCCCACATGAGTTCAGCTCTTAGCGTATCGGTCCCGTTGGCTGCTACACTGGATAAAGTCATGGCCTCCACAGTTGCCATTTTGCTGGCCGATTGCAACTCTGCATTTCAGTTAGTTGTGTAGGCAGTAATCTTCCTCCCAAAGCTCCTAGTTTTCTCAGCTTCCATTAACTCTTGGTGTCCCTGGCCTTCGGCATGCGTGTGCAAGGCATTCTTTCCTATATTGCTCAAGCTGCAACTATAGCGCGAGTCTTCTTGCAAACCTGGCAACGATGGAATAGGCCTGCCTATTTATCACCAGCCACAGGTGCAAGCCACAGAGTACATTCTTTATCACTTAGCTAAGCGTCACTGAAGATGCACTTACCCATTCTCTGATACACAATAACACAAAACGCAATTTTACAATGTCAAAGTTCACGTTGATAAACGGGTCACTGCACAAAGGTTCCTGCCCTAGGCGAGGCAGACATTTGCAGAACCTTGACAGGTGAGGTCTTCTGCGCATTGCGTTTTGCGTACCTACAACTTCCGCTTCCTGTTTTACGGCCAAGCCAGTCAACAGCCTGCGTTTGGACTTAAGACACAGATTTTGACCAGCGATCATCGGTTATCAATATTTAATGACTTTTAATGACACATATCATAAATTAATGACTTTTAAGGGCCTTAAAAATAGAAAATAAAATTTAATGACTTTTAATGATGCGCGGGAACCCTGCTTACCCAAAATTGAAACCACTGTTTTGCTGCTAGAAGTGTACGGTTTCATTTCCCATAAGAAAATAATGAATCCCATTTTGGGCATTTTTGCTTTTTTTTTTTTTTTTTTCTGCAAAAACAGGTAATTTTAAAAAAAAATCAATTTAATTTTTAAATTTTTTAGCACCTGCAGATGGTTCACTACATGTATTTCTAGTTAAATCCAAAAGTATACTTTTAGAAAACATATTATAGTTTACATGGTCTCAAATAAGAAGTCTAGTGTATATAAAGACATGTTTGGAACAAAGGCGTATATTCTGTGTAAAGTGCTGTAAAAGTGTACATTTGTATCTAATCCTTCAATACAAGGCTACAATTAAGCTATTTCTTCTTTAGTGGGAGCAGTTTGCTCCTACACATAAATATTGAGGAGCAGTGGGATATATGATGAACACCCACATGCCCTCCCCTGGAAAATTTGAAAATTTAACATGCAAAATGGTATATTCTCAGCCATTGTGGACCTGCAATTCTTTTAAAACGAGTTCCTGCATCCGCTGTGGCCATATTCGCAAAGAATTTCATATGATCCTGACTTTGATCCTAAAATTAAGTTGGTGCCCTCTTGACCGTGATTTACTTAATCCTTACCCTTTAATTGTTCTGCATTACATGTACAAGACAAACTCTCTTTTCAACATTTTCATTTTATTGAATTAATTTCAGCCTCAAAAATTACTTTATTTTTTAAACTGGATCAAAATCTGGATAAAGTTAAGACTAAGCCATAATTCTGAAAAGTTAATCAAATACTTTGAACAATAGCCATGAAACAGATTCATGGTCCACACTAAAATTGTTCATGCCACCCAAGATTAAAGAACACGAGATCAAAACAAGTTGATTTTACCGTACTCGCCGGCATATAAGTCGATTTTTTGGGAATAAATTTAAAACTGAAAGTCATGCTGCGACTTTTACGCCAACCACAGGTGTAAATTTGCGATTAGACCGCTCTGTGAGACTCCATTCCTGATCTCCGTATTCAACGGCGCCATATATTGTTTTTGCCGGTAATCGGCAGCCCATTTAACATTGATGAATCTTGGCATATAAAAAATAAAACGTACATTTTTTGCTTACCTGTTAATATTCTTTGTGTTTTTGTCATATTTACTTGAGGAAAAAATGAAATCTTTAATGATTTGGTTCAATGTTTGCTCAAAGCAAGTCGTGGCATTCATGATTGAAAGTGATCGTAAACACGCTGTTCACTATGACTTAGATTTTCTTCGATGCGATTGGGCCACATTGCCACCTTGTGGCAAGATATGAAACTAGTTTCAAAATGCAACATGAAGATGGCACCTGGCCACGTCCTGGTTATGAGTTAAATTAAAGACAGCACAGGTGAAACTTCAATTTTCAATGTTCAAATTTAATTCATAAGTACCCATGTGAACATTTTATGTTGATATTTTACATCCGTTGCTCATTTTTTGTCACCGATGAAAGGTTACCGATAGTTTCCTCGTTTATCGTCCACCCGGGCACCCGCCATTTTCGATGACGATCTTGAATGTCTTTCTTTTTTTTTTTTTTTTTTTTTTTTAACATAATTTTTATGGAAAACACAAGTGAGACTACTGTCTACATTCATCTTTTAAGTATTAAGTTTCCAACAGAACTTTCTATGTACTTTTTCAATCTTAAATATCAATATCTTTGTCACCAGCTGGATGGTTACCGATAGCTTCTTGTGACCCTTGACGATCTCGCCTGGGGTTTTGCGTGGGGGCATTTTTCGGTTTTTGGGGGGCGACTTTTATGTCGAACATGTCTTTGAGGAGGCTTTTCCCCTCTCCAAAGTTAGGGGTGCGATTTTTACGCCCATGCGACTATTAGGGCAGCGAGTACGGTAATACTGATCCTGAATTTCTTATCAGATTAAAATTCTTAATGAATATGGGCTCTGATGTATATTTTTATCCACTTCTATTATGTTTGCATTGTAAATTTGGTTTATTTTTGCTGAGGGTAGGTCCAAGGGAGACACTTTTATTACAGGTGATTATTCTTGGTACAGTGTCAGGTGTGGCATGCCATAATTCCCTGTGGTTGCTGTACATATTTAGTCTGGATGCATGTTGTTCAGAGGTACAGACATGAAGACATGTTTTACCGGTCTCATGTTTATCAGTTTTCAAGCACAAGTAATCTTGGAAAATGGATCCTCGTACAGTATTACAAGCGTTGTAATAGCTTGTCCTTGTCGTCCTCATCTTCATCGTCGTCGTCAAAGGAGGGAGCAGTAGAAACCTGAACAAAAGTAATATGTCTCCCAATAGTACACAAGAAGGCATGATAAAACTCATTTATGCTTTGTGTGTTTGATGATTGCGAAGATACAACCAACACCTCTGTCAGTTTTTCCCGTACATGCACTTTGTAAACTTACCAGTTCCATCCTCCTTGACAAGAGAGCACTCAAAGGCATTACGACGTGGTGCTTTGATGTTCAGGTCAATATCAATTTCCCCGAACACTTTGCGCAGCTCCTCGGACAGTTCCGTGGCTCTGCGCTTATACGTCTGTCAGGACTTGCTGAAAAATCATAAAGAAACCAATGGAGGAAGTGACACTTGTGAATCAGTCCACATGATTGTGTTAACAGGAAAAGCATCCCGCATGGGAAAACTATTTAAGTGACTGGAAAATGCACATCTAAATCACAGTGTGAACATGATGAAGCACTTCACATGCCAATGACAAACTGCCCGCTGATCTGACTAAGCTGCATCTGCTTTAAACGATGTGCTCATCATTGCTTTACTTTATTTTTGTCTATCTGGACACCTATAGGTCCATCTGAATGCCTACGATAAATAAATATCTTCTTGGGACAATGGATAAATAAACAGCTTCTTGGGACAATGGATAAATAAACAGCTTCTTGGGACAATAAAAAAGTTCCCAATTATCTATTCCTTGTCTGCCTGCCCTGCTCACTCAGTAACCTGGTAATTAATGTGAGTGAAAGCCAACAATTTTTGCAAAACGGAAAACACCCCTTTAAAATTTTTGGCCCTTGCTTCTTCTTTAAGAACATATATCCTGATTAAAATGTTTTTGCAAAAGTTTTGCTCAAAACAGAATTCTGAAAACTTTCACCCATGTGTTAATTAATTTTAGCCAATTAGCATGCAGTATGAGGGTATCTGAGATCTCTGAGTCTAGTAGCCAAACTGCTACTTACACCAGAAAACTGCAAATTGGCAACCCACAACAAAAAGGAATATTGTATTGTGAATGGGATGTGACAGAGGTTTGTTGCTATTGGTCTCCCCAGGCCTGCAGTGTGAAAATGGTTCTGCTTGACCAGTCAAACCTCTCTGGAAAGCTGATCCCCAGGGATGACCAAATTGTGGATTCTCAAAGCAGATGGCCTTTCATGGTAGGTATAGACAAGTTGAAAAGTACAGTAGAATCTCTAGTTTTTGCCATCTCTGTAAAAACACAATTTCCACACATTGAAAGCGCCTTTTTATCCTTTTGATAATCAAAGTCTCATATTCAGACCAATTGCCCAGTACCTGTATTGAAAAAATTGTTAAAAATCAGGAATCCACAGCAGTGCCATCTTGTGAACAAACTTGTTGGACCCTTCCACAAGGAACACATCCACCAAGCTTTAGCTTAATCAGAGTTACTGTTCTGGACAAGTCAAAAATAGCCAAAACACACCAAAAATTCCAAAAAAAAATTTGAAACAAGAGGGCTGTGTGAACCGCCAAAGCGTCAGCTGATCTTGACATTCATCACACTTGCAGCTCTATGCACTTGGGAAAGGATCAAGGACACCATGTTCTGAGTAAGTCTGACCTTTATAGAAGAACACTTGCATGTGCAACATCAAAGTTCAAGTAGTTCTCAAGTTATAATGAAGAGTAAAATTCATGTATGTTGCACTGTGACCCCACAAACAAGGTCAAGGTCATTCATGTACTGTCTCAGCATGACTTTCATACAGAATAATTAACATGTGGAACTAACTCAAAACAGATCTCAAGTTATCAAGTAAACAGTAAATTTCGTGTCAGTGGTCTTGTGAATTAGCATTAGAATGCCTATTGACTTACAAAGTAATCAATACGAAAGCTGCATTGAACGATAAGTACCCGAATTGAAAATCCTTAAAAATCAGGAATTCAAAGCAGTGCCACCTAGTAAACAACTATTTGACCCTCCCACAACAACCTATCCATCACATTTCAGCTTAAAGGGCAGGTCTTGGAAAATATAAACATGCTGCAAACGTTTTTGTTGCCCCAGACGTAAGATTATATATAAAAATAACAATAATGAGGTACATTTGTTACACATATGTGTAATGGGTTTTTTGGTGCTTTCAAACATAGCGCCACCGAGGATGTCCGAGAAAATTTCAATCGGGAAGATCCACTTTGGTGACGTCACAGCAGGAACACGTTTGTGAATCTGGCATTCGACCTGGGTAGTCGTGGCCATTTTGTGATAGGACACACATTTTTGTCCCGACTCAAAATTTTAGATTATCTCTAAATTTTATGCGCGAAATATCGGTTTTGGCACCAAATTCATATTTTAGACCTAGCTTATTATTTTTGTCACTGCTATGGCACATCACTCTGTGGTAATGTGGTGTGGCAACACCAACAAGATGGGCCGCAGGCCTAGCCTCCGAGCGGCATGGAACAGGTTTGCGGTCGACTAGAAAGACGCCTCCAATTATAATTTAAAGCATGCTATGTGCTATATATTTTGAAGACTATGTTTGTTGGTGGTATTATATGATGAAGGATGCTGGGTTTCGATACCACATCGACATTCCTGGTGCTATGCCCTCAATACAGCCACAGGCACAGCCAACACCTGAGCAGTTGGGCAGTGTCCTGGGACCCAAGAGCGGTCGTGGTGTTTCTGCCACAAAGTTGACTCCCGAGTCCAGACGTCGACGCGTGAGCACGGCAGTGGAGAAACTTGGTAGACTAGAAGCCGTGTACGTTTTACAGGATATATTAAAATACAAAGGAATGCAATATTTTGTTTCTAAAACGTTTGGAATTTTTATACCTGTTTACTCTTGGTCAATATAAAGATAATCGTCTGGCCTAGGCCCATAATCTGAATGCACTTCCCTGATTGATTTATTCATTGACCGTATATTAGGCCTAAGCTTCAGTGGACTCTTTTTACAATTGTGCAATGAAAACAACAAGGGTTCATTTAAAAAAATCCACAGATTGAAGTGGATTTTGGAAGTGTTGATTCAACATTTTCATCATTTTTAAACTTGAATACCTGTATGCATGCACGGAGAAAGTTTTCACACTCTATCAATGAGAGGACATTCAGCACTCAACCTTGCTAAGAGTAAGAGGCATGTTACTCTTATTAGGACTGACACGTTCAAATACTTTTTCATATAATGGATCGGTGGAATTCTCTTCCTGAATTATATGTTGTGTCTGCCCCCTCTCTGTCATCTTTCAAGAAAAGACTGAGATCCCTGAAAAATAACCAAGAGGGATAAATTTACTTTATTCTTTCCCAGTACAGCTCCATCCGTATGCAAAAGTAGAAGCACGTTTTTTTTTTTGTTGTTGTTGTTTTGTTTTTGTTTTTTTTTTGTGTGTGTTTTTGTTTTTGTTTTGTTTTGTTTTGTTTTTTTTCACAGAAAAAATGGAAGTACTGAATAAGTTTGTTGCTTGTTTGGTTCTTTTATTGATCTGATGTTAAGAATATATATATATAGTGAAGTTACAGTATTACACTAAATGCATCGCGTAAGTTTCATCATTTATTTTTTCATACCTTGTGTGTAGGTTTTAGTTGCTAATTCCAGGGATGTTGCCCATATCCTTGCTATTTCGAAAAAAATCACATACTAATTTGACAGGCTGCCACGGATAAATACATATACTGGTCAGAAAAACAATGCATCACCATGATGATAAGAAAAAAAGTTTATTTGTGACTTAATTTTATTACATGATTAAAAGCATGCACCTGCAGTGCATGATTAGCTGTTCAATTCTCTGTAGATTGTCTTTATCACATTGGTGATTGAACATTTGTAAGGGGCCATCTCACTCCTATTTTTATGTCTTTGCATGATATTTGTGCACATCATAATCCTGATCATGTAATGATCTGTAGAGTGTACATTTTCCGTGAAATGAAAAGGGTGCAGGCTGTTGTCACGTCTTTTCCTTATCAGAACTCAAGGCGATGTTATAGGGCCTACCTACTTGCCCACTAACAGGGGTATTTTCAATCTTTTCTCACATGCGCTCAGTAACAGACTACAGATCACAGAGATTGTTACTACCCAGTTGCCAAGATGGCAATGTTAGTTTTGAGTGATTGATGCACACACTCTTTTATTCAGACAGAAATATTTAGACAGGGAGCCCGTGCTTTTAAACTTTGTTGTGAAAGAAACATTTTGGGATAAGAAAATGGTGTTAAAACAGAATATTTCAGTTTTGCAACATTTTAGGTTCCTCCAGAACTAAAACTTGCATGTAAGTGTGACAGTGTGGCATGTACAATGCTGGTGGCCAATTTGCAACTTCACAAAAACATCATGTAAGAAAACACTTCTGCATGTTCTGTGCATGTACATGGTATATGCATAAGGTAGTTTAATGCAAACTGAAAACATTCAAACACATATACAGTGGTACCTGCTGTATGCAACCACTCCTGTGAGCAGCCGAATTGCTTTTTGTGGTCACTAGGCTTGGACATAAGAGTCAATTTCTTTGTAAAATTTACCTGTGGTGACAGGCCACATTTTCTTGGCAGAAGGGGTGGCCACATACAGCAGGTACAACTGTATATTATCCCATCGTTCAGCATTTGCCACCTCATATCAAGTTTTCCTGCTTAACAGACTCCAGTGGTGTGCCTAAGACTACCTTGCCCCTCCGCAATCTGTTTGTACACTGCCAGTTAAAAAATGACTCGTGGTCCTACACTGGATGAAGTGCAGTGAAGGGCATCTTTTGAGTCCTGTTACATTGAAGTCCACCAGCTATGGGTGCACCAATCAGTTGTCTAGTCAGCTGTTAACTGCATTATTTCTAAAATGCCCTCATGCAACATTTGCATTCATGTACAAAGCTGCATTTGATGTTGCGCCCCACAGCTAATTTGTGAAATTTGTACCTAGTCGTGGATATGTTGATACACTGCATGGGCATCTCAATTTTTTATTCATCATGAGTGATGATTTGAAACAACTTTCAATTTCAATGACATCTCTTTTCCCTTGCAAGTAAAACTGGTGTCATCAAACGAAAATAAAAACATAATGAAAAAAAGTAAATTTACGGTGCTGCCCAGTGTAACCAAATGCTTGCCATGGCAAGATATTTTAATGGTTGCTTGTGTTTAAGAATCATGGACATTTAGTTTTTCTTTCTTTTGCTGACAGCAATTTTGGCTACTAGTTGAGTGATAAGTCTTCCTTTGGTTTGCTCATAGCCATTTATGCTATTTTATGTCCATGTAAAAATAGGAGTTCTAAAAAATGCTTATCAACAGGAATGGAAAAATTATCCCTCCGCTCCCCCCCCCCCTCCAAAAAAAAATCAAATCCAAAAATCATTGGAGCATGACCATTTGAACAAAGTTGGTAGATACAGTACTGTTCATTAATAACTGCTCTTTTTGCTCGCAAATTGCGCGCATATGAGCGCGAATTTTGCGCGAGGCGCAATCACGCAAATCCATTTTAACGCGCATTTTACGTATTAAAATGCTCGCAATTTGCGGGCTTTTTTTAATCAAGTTGCGCGCAAAGCGCACTGTTAAAATTAATTTAACTGTCCAAAATGGGCGACATTTTGCGCGCAAACGATAAAAAAAATGCCCGATCTCAGTAGAACTGCGCAAGGTGCGCGCACCCGCCTCTCAGCTGCTTTGCGGACTCATCTGTCAATCATACGCATGAAGCCATGGCATGAATCATGATACGGTGCTTTCCACTCATTCTTATATAATATATTAGTAACGTTGACTAGATGTGTCTATAATATTGTTCACTTTTTAATTCTTTAAGAGCCACATTAATTTTTATTGACATTCATTGTCGCTGCCAAATTAGTTTTCCATCGACGCAATTTTTGTAATGTTTGGAAAACATAATGCCGAAAGAAAGAGCGCCAAACTTGGTCTTTATTATTGTGAATGTGATTGACAAAATGTTGCAGTATTTTCAAGTCGATCTCTTGCTGCCACATAAAAATATTAAATTTAATTAGACTGAGGGTCAATGTACCTTGCCGATGTTTTTTAGCACTTTCACGGTTGAAAATTGGCAAATGAATGTAAAATACGGCGGTAAAATTGCACTCCTTTCTGCCCTCTGTAGCACTGGATCGCTGCCGGTAAACACCGCATGTTTGGGATCATTGGGAAGTTCAGAACTTCGTTTACATCAGTAAAATCCTTTCTCATTGGCTCAAATGTGACTGAAATGCGGTTAATTTATGCCAAACGTCCCTGTATCAAAAGTTAGAAATGTTATTCAGACGATCGTTTCTATTGGCTGATGATGATGTAGGTGATCGTCATATGACCTATTTGAATAATTAACCCGGAAGATTTTAGTCACATGAACCAATAGGAGCATGGAGACTGCCAGACAATTCCCTCTTGAACTTCCACCCAGGTCTCAACAACGTGCGGTGGCGAAAGGATGGATACTGGGCACAATTAAAGCGGCAAATCTGGCTCTATTATGCTGTTAACGTGTAAAAACTTTGATATTTTCATGGGATTAGGACGCTTTCTGTTACGATTGCAAGACATACGCAAGGATAGTCACTGTGCCGCTACATTTGGTACCAATGAATGAAGCTATTGAAGGCAACGTCTGGACTCTTGACCTTGTGCCGGGCCTCCATTTGCACATCCACCGGAAGCATTTTTTTTCCCAAACATGTCAGTTTTGCCTTCAATAAAACTAACCGCTAATTATAAATAACTTATATTTTCATGGGATTAGGACACAGATAGTTCTTCTGAAGCTTTCTGTTACGATTGCATGACAAAGGCCTACGGAAGGATATTTGGTACCGATGAAGGCAACATCTTGTACCCGGCCTCCATTTGCATACCCACCAAGAACGCACGTTGTTTTCTTCCAAACAGAGTTTTCCCTTCAATAAAACTAACCGCTAATTGTAAATAACATGTTTTATATTATAAAACTTTGCTTCCTTTAGGCATGGACATATTCCATGCTTTAGGTGAATAATTCTCCGTCTGGCATATATGCTGAGCTTGCCCACAGTGATTTTACAGGATGGTCGTTGCGGTAGATCTGAAGTTATGTCATCAGGAAAAGGGCGGGACCAGTGAATCATTGCTGCGCGCACACAAGACTACATGCCCAGCTGTTAATATTTTTTTTGCTCGCACTGAAATGCTTAATAATTGCGCGCCTACTGTTTGCGAGCAAAGGGTGTGCGCGCAAGTTGTTGCGCTACGGGCGCGGCATCGTTTTTTGTAACGGATGAGAATGCGCTAAAATTTGTCCGCAATTTGCACGCCTAATGCGCGCAATCGGAGGGCAGTTATTAATGAACGGTACTGTACCCACTGGATGTACATCCCTACTAAGTTTGAAGTGAATCTGACATATTAATTATTCTTACCTGTAAACTACATAGAAGCCCACCCACTCTCCCCCCATCAGATCATTCTTCGCGACAAGTCTGTGAATAGAATAACTTATGTATACAGTCAAGGCCAGAGGTCATATTGTCAGATCTACATGTACTTGTGCTAAGGAAAATCTAACAAAATTTCAAAGAGTTCTGTGCATATTTTTAGACAAGAAGCTGAAAAAAGCCTTAACACACAAAACTTCATTAAATAGTAGCAATAAAAGAGTATGACCACCTGCTAGCCAAAATGAGAACTAAGTGACCCCTGAAGACCCTACATGCAATATCAAACAAATTTGGCACGTAGTTCTTAAGAAAATAAACTTTTGATTTTTTTTCGTCCCAA
Source organism: Hermodice carunculata (assembly GCA_964020975.1). NCBI lineage: Eukaryota > Metazoa > Annelida > Polychaeta > Eunicida > Amphinomidae > Hermodice > Hermodice carunculata. The sequence goes on along the minus strand of OZ026620.1, from coordinate 49,125,618 downwards.
AAATTATTCAACAATTCATAAAAAATCGAGAAAATGTTGGCTCCTCATCTTGTTTGTACAGTTGGTAGAGGCTGACTTGGTGAATCTTCATGTGTAAAGTAAAAGCATTCCACAAGACCGTTTTTGAAAAGTGGAAAAAGTAAAAAGTTAACATATAGACGCAAATGGATGGCATAAACTCTGCATACTGACAAGTCAGCAGAGCTAAAAACCATAAACGGCAAAAAATAACATGTGATGAATGTATAAGGCAAAGTATGCTGAATGGATGGTTTCTGGTTGGAAACACAAATTACATGCAATGAATTGGGCTGAAAAGGTGCCCTTTCAGGACAGGTGGTCTCGCAGTGTAGTGGTCCTAAAGACAGGGACAACCATGTACTTGCAATCTACAATCCCTGTTAAAATATTGTGCAAGCAGTGTATGCCTCACATATTGCGGTACATGCATCAGGTGCTTTGCTACAATATACATATAGTACCGTCTTCACTGTCAGCATTAAGTGACCACTGTTGTTCTAATTATTGAAGGTTGTCCATATAATAGTGGCTTGCAGATGTTGCAGTTTGAACAACAGCTCTGCAAGTTTCAAGCCCATCTTGGTACATCAGACTATCTTGGGGCATAGAACTTGTCCCCCAGTAGACTCAGCTGCTGATATTTCTAATGTGTCCTTTGGCTGACCATTGTCCCATGATCCAGTTCTAACACTGCAAAAAAAGAAAAAAAATGATAAGCTGTAGTTACCATGGTAACAGATTACAATACACCAGGGTCCCCATGCTGCTACTGACAAATACGATTCCTGACTGTTGCGTAACTTGTGATTCAAGTTTGGTGAAAATTGAAAAATGGAACTGGAGCTATCTACATTTATATCTGAAAGTGTTAGTTTAATTATACTGCATTAAGCTAGATTCAGTTTGCGTATCAAGATCTAATTCCATGCCCGTCTGTAATGTATGGCTAGCCCTGTTCAAACTGTAAGACAAGACCACTCTGTGTCTATAACCATTATGTAATGTGAATAAAACACTGTGTACAGCGAGTCAGCAAATGTAATTACCTTCAGCCAAAGCCAGCTAAATCAGTGTTAAACTTTGAAGTCAAACAATGGCTTCCAATCCCATTGTCAAATTTTGTAGCATAATTTTGTCTTTCAGCCAGTGAGTGGTTGTTGGATATAGCACCAATCCACTTTGAACTTTTAGGCCTATTGAAGAGGTCATGGTGACAATTGTAACAGTTGCATGTACAGATCTGTGTATTCAGTCTTTTCAGATAAATATACAACGCAGTGTGAGTAGTGACAAAATTCTGCCCTGGCCCGGGTGATGGTCAAGCTTTCTATTGATGATATTCTTATTCTTAACAACCAAAGCCTCAAGCGCTCCAGAAAAGATGAACGCTACATATAGTTTCAACTGTATATGCTTCATATTCTAACCTGTGAATGTTCGAACTTTATAAGTTAGTTATAATATATAATATATTAGGCCTATGCCTATGGGACTTGTGACAAAGACGGCGAAGTTGCCTCGCGGCCGCAGCCGCTCGAGATTTCAATTTATGGGTTTCCAGCGACAGTGCTATTCAATGCAACGGTTAACACTGACATTTATCATCGACTGGCCCACCCTGCACTCTCCTCAGGCCGTGATTAACTAAGTATCAAAACTTACGCTTCATCAGTTGTTCATGGCTTCACTGAACATGCTGAAAGTTTCAAAATCAAAACAAAAACAATTACCAAGGAAGGTTATCCTCTCAGCCCTCGCACGGATGAGGATCGTTGGCTGGTTGGGCCGCTTCCGTCCGCCAACCTTTTGCTAGGGCTTTGGGCCAATGTTCGGTTCAATGTCTTCCTCTTCAATCTTGTCCACATAAAAAAAACCTTCTACACGTCGACATCAACCTTGTACTGTAGTTGTGTGCCATCTTGTGCCAGTGAAACGAGTTCCCTATGTGACGTCATGCACTTCGCGGATTCCGATTCAAAGTTTTTCATCAGAAATGGGTAAAAATAGACAGCAGCTGCTTTTTCGAGACCTGCCCTTTAATCTGAGGGACAGTTCTGAGAACAAGTGAAAAATAGCAAAACCATACAAAAAATTCATAAAAAAAATTGCAGCGCCACCTGGTGAACAAATTGGGAACTAGGTGTCCCCGGGAGTGTCTATGTATGATATCAAAGCAATCGGGTGAGCGGTTTCAGAGGAGAAGAATTTTGAAGGTTTGCCCCCCAAAAAGAACAAAAAAATTCATAAAAAATCCAAAAATCAATAGAGCGTGACCATTTGAAGAAAATTGGTAAGGATCCACCCAAGGCACATCCCTACTAAGTTTGAAGTAAATCTGGCCAATATTATTTAAGTTATGACCATTACAAGAAATTCCCATGTTGAATCTTCCTATTAAAACTTGTAGAGATTTTTGAAAAATAAATCATAAAAAAATCCAAAATTCATTGGAACATGACCACTGGAACAAACCTGGTAGACACCCACCCAAGGTACATCCCCACCAAGTTTGAAGTAAATCTGGATGAGGGTTTTGGAGAAGAAGTCGAAAATGTAAATTAGCATTAGAATGCCCATTGACTTACATGGTAATCAATAGGAAAGGTGCATTTACCGCAAAGGAGCCGAATTGAAAAATCATTAAAAATCAGGAATTCACAGCATTCCCACATAGTGAACAACTTTGTTTGGCCCTTCCATAAGGATCATATCCACCCCGTGTAAGCTTAATCTGAGTGACGGTTCTGGAGAAAAAGTCAAAAATAGCGAAAACACACAAAAATAAATTTTAAAAAATGAAAAAATTGCAGCACGACCTGGTTAACAAATTAAGAACTAAGAGTCCCCAGGAGTGTCCCTGTGGTATATCAAACCAATTGGGTGAGCGGTTAAGGAGAAGATTTTTTAAGATTTGCCCCCAAAAAGAACAAAAAAATTCATAAAAAAAACTAATATCAATGGAGCGTGACCATTTATACAAACTTGGTAGAGACCCACCCAAGGCATATCCCCACCAAGTTTGAAGTGGACCTGGCCAGCGGTTTTGGAGAAGTAGAAAATGTTTATGGTGGACAGGCAGATTACAACAGACCAACAGAAGGATACCTCACCCTCATAAAAGGTCAGCTGAATTATAAGCTGACCTGAAAATAACAAGAGCGTGACCATTTGAGCAAATTAGGTAGAGACCCACTCAAGGTAAACTGCCACCAAGTTTGAAGTCAATCTGGCCAACAGTTTCAGCGAGGTAAAAAATTTACACACACACACATAGATAGATATATATAGATATATTCACATATATATATATATAAATTCTGAGAAGATGACGACAGCAAAGAATTTGGCGCTATGTTCAATGGGAGGAATATATACTAAATTCCAGTGTCCAGATACTAGGCCTACTCCATTTAAATTTTATGAATATTATAGGCCAATATACATTAGACCCCTCTAGGCCTATATGCGTATTACTTCCCATGGCCAATCAGTACGGATGCAGGAAACATTCCCGAACTGTGCAGCACATTTTTTATCTAAATTACATGCACATGTAAGAATCCTGCAGATAACAATAGCTCTCTAGAGATGATTTTCGTACAATGTAAAATTAGAAACTTTATGGATGCTACACATATTATATGTATTATGTTCTATCGACAATCTGCAAACATCCAGGAGATGACAGAAATTCAGAAAGCCCGAAAGACACTGCCTGCGATGAGAATCATGACCATGTGTCTATTTTACAGCTGAGACATTCCCGGAGTGTGCTGTGCGTTATGAGAATCTTGACCATATTTAGCAGTCATTAAAATTTTTTGAAGTTTGGCCTGTATAGCCCTATTAGTACTTTCCATCAGCAGTCTCCAAATAGGAAGGGACACTTTCGAGAACCCTAACATACATAGGGCGCATTACGGTAACCAGGACCTTAAACATTCAAAGACTTCTGAAATGCACAGCACATTTTAAGAATCTTAATGAGACCACAATAGCTAGGCATGCATTGCCATGGCCTCAGTTGGAAGAAAAATATCACAATCAAGTGAATACCACCTCATTCAAACTTTGTGAATTTGAATTATATTATATGTAGGTCTATTGCTTTCCATCTACAATCTCCAAACATGGAGGAGACTATCCTGAAATGAGCAGCGCATTTTGAGAATCTACAAGATCTTTACATATTCGGTATACTACATATAATATTGGATGATTAATACCAAATTGAAGTCGATACTACTTCATTAAAACTTTACCTAGTATGTATTACTTTCAATTAACAATTCTTCACATAGAGGACGACCGTTGAGCAACCTTCAGGAGTTTCAAAATATTCTCTGCTCCATGGTAATTTGCACAATGACATTCCCAAAGTGCGCTGAGCTTTACAGGAATCATGCCCATGTATTAGCTGTCCATATGGTTTAATGTACTTGTGAAAAAATTAAAAGGATAATATTGATCCAAAGTTGCCAGTCTCACTGCTGCGCACTATAGCTTGTTGAGAGCTTGTTGCTGGAAATGTTATAAGCGCAGCCAGTTCCGATACTCGTTTAGAAGTCCAGTAAAAGGAGGGACATATCTCACTGGGGCTGGATTTGTTTTGTGTTTTTTTCCTTTTTTTTTTTTCAGGAAGGGGGTGGCTTTTTTTGGCCAAACCCTGCACACCCCCCCCCCCCCCAAGATATCCAGGATATGGACAATTCTATCCTCCAGTTTTTTTGTTTTTCGGGGGGGGGGGTTGACAATACAGCTTGATCACATGATTAATAAAAAAATAGTCTTATTCTGCAAACACACACTCAGCTATATACTACTTTGGAATTTACAGTGTATATACACTACAGTGATGCACGTTTGGAGTTGGGTTTACACTCCCACAGATGTTCGCCTGTTTTACTTTCATAGTGTTCGTGTCACACAGCCAAGCCTTGCTCCTAGATTTTGGCGGGTAATATGGTGACACGTGTGTTGTACAAAGGAAGAAATGGTTGCACTTCAACCAGAGGGTCACCATCATACATTTACATATATATATATATATATATATATATATATATATATATATATATATATATATATATATATATATATATATATATATCCATGGTCAAATTAAATCCCGGAGTTAAATCCACCGCCTCCTCCCATCCACAATGTAACGTCTACCATCGGTGAGTCTAATCACCGAAGGACACCAGATGACACCGCAGGACACCTCCGGACACCGAAAGACACCGAAAGACACCGAAAGACGGCTAATTTTTTGTTTTAATTGTAACCTGGGGATAAGCAAGCGCGCTTCGCGCGCTTGCTTGTCCCCAGGTAACAATTTGTGGGCCAACTCAGAGGATTTTTGTCATTAGCAGATTCAAGATTATCTTTCCTCTTCATCTGTAGGCCAACAATTTGGTCCGACCAATCTGATTTACCGATCAGACTGCGCCAGAAGCTACGTTGGCACTAACGGTTCGGATTCGTGGCATTCTAAAGTGGCCTCCGTGAGAGGGGGCGGGGGTGGAGGCGGTACGATGATGCTAAATTTTGTGTTCGCAATTGTAACATGGATCAAGCAAGCACCCTTCATTTGCTTATATTATTTGGCAACAGTAAGCGTCAATTAAAGCTCACATTTTTGTTCACTATTGTACCCATTTTCCCAAAAGGAAACTTATACACACGTAACCCAAATTTTACGAGATTATAATACATTGATGACAGATTTTACAATAATAAAGCTTAAAAACAGAGAATAATGAATTGCAGAGAAAAGTTACTAGATTAAATAAATGTAGCCACCACTCCCGATGTATGCCATATGTGCAGACAATAAAAGATTTAAAAAAATAGTTAGGTGGTACTAATGTTAAAATACGGATTCCTGAGTTCAGAAAAAGAATGGAATTACTATATGTAGCTTATCATATTGGACAAAATAAAATTAAACAAAGGCAGGCAAGTTGAGAGAGAGAGAGAGAGAGAGAGAGAGAGAGAGAGAGAGAGAGAGAGAGAGAGAGAGAGAGAGAGAGAGAGAGCACGGTTGATCAAACCAATCTAAGGCTTGAATGAATAACTTAATTAAACAAAAACATATTTATTGTGTATGGTATGTCAAACCATGTCCACAGCCAGTAATGCAACTGTAATATTACTTTAAAATGTTGCCAGGATTCGGATCAATCCAATTTTGTGGTGCATGCGATGGTTGTAGGAGTAAAGACATCAGGTTAGAAATAGCTATGTCAAACTGTGAACATTTCATTCAGCTGAAAAAGATATTCTTGGCTAAAAAATGCTAAATACAATGCTTTAACACAAACAGAAACGCGCACAGGTCTACACTCGTATTTTTACTGTTCACAAGTGAACAGAACAAAGGCATCGCAACGCTCATCGCATGTGTTGCGCGCTGCGGCACCATGGTTCAATTTGCCATTATGTGTCTGTGTGATAAGCCTTTTTCCACATATTTCGGAAAACTGAACGCAATAGTACACGAAAAAATTTAGGCGCTATTCTACACTTCCTGTTGCCATATAATACAAGCAAACAAACAAACTTATCGGTGGAATTGTTTATTTTCTTATCTTTTTTCTTCTTTACAACACAGGCATAAATTCTGAGGGAGGAAGCCTGTGAATCGTTTATTTGACGTCGGACGGAGATGACATGCAGGCTGCATGCCTTTGAACTTGTTATAGTTTGGAGACACAACTCAATTATATTAACACTCTGCTTTCCCCGGGAGAGAAAAAATCCTGTCTATCTTGGCTGCACTTCAATCCTCAGTCTTGCAATGTATTTTGGTATTAATTGCGGTTTGGGTACACGACTTCGTAACGCTGTATGGCTGTACGTATTTTTACTTGGTCAAGCTTCTATTTCAGTAATTGTATCATTATGCGATAGCCACTATGGCGTACTTACATTAAAATGTGGGACTTTCAGGTCATGGAATGGTACTAAACTTCATTTATACAAAGTTAAGTTCAGATACGCTGCATGAGTGCACAAGAAATTTTGTTTTTGCACTAAAAGGTTATTGAATTACCCAAGCCAAAAATGCACATGGTTGATAAATTTACGTAAAATATTTGTCTGCTGATGATCGGCAGTAAGAAAAAAGAGAGAGAGAGAAAAAAAAAAAAAAACAAAATTAATAAAACATATAGGAATGCGTAAAAGAACCCTCTAAATCAATCAATTGGCCAATCAGTCAATCACATGTGGTAACTGACACAGAAGTATAATTAATATACCAAGTTCCGTATTTATCCAACAATGTCTGAAAAAGTGCCCCCTTTGGGCGGAAAATGTAAATTATATTGCACATCACCCTATTGTATTTGTGTCTTTTTGCCCAGAACCACTTCCTAGTAGTCAATATCCTATTCCGCAGTTCGAACTCTTTACTCTCCATAAGCTAACCTGTCCCTGTCTAACCTGTATACATATGGAATTACTATTGTCTATATTGCACACGTTCCTCTGTAAAATTTTGACATAGGCTGTATCAGCCCAAATAAATTAAAGGGTCTTCAGCGGGTAACTACTCAACATGTTTCGGAGCCTTTTACCCGTACATGTCTCTCTGAGTAGCGGCTCCTTGTCTAAGCTAAATATTCAGCAAAGACAACCCACATAATAAAGAATAAATAGGAACGTGGCAAATGATGAATTAGCTAAATACGTGAAGTTTTGCTTATAAATGCAGAGCTTCGTTATGAAAGAAGAACCCCTGTCAAACAAACCATAATTACTAAATTTGTATAGTACAGGTTCTGATAAGAACAATTTGACTTACCCCTGAACCAATATGTACCCTTTCTGGCTGGACAGTTTATCCCAGTTAAACCACCCGCCAGTGTATAACTGAAGTGGAAACAAGCTGGGGCCTTATATTCAGTCCCAGTGATAGTAAAATAAACAGTTGCAACTAGACCACCTGTACAAACCAAGGGAAATCCCAACAAGGACTGTAACAATGGACATCCTGCACCAGAAATGTAAAACAAACTCTGTGATGACACCTACCCCCCAAACAATTAAGCTCTATTTAACTGCCAACATTGAGTCAATGTATCAACTTAATGTGTCAGGTTTGTGACATTTAAGAAAATACTGTCAATTTTGAGTAAATGTGCATTTAGGCATGTCAGAAAAGAATGAAAGTCATTAGCATTTATGTCAAAAAACATGTAATCAAAACAATTTTTCTTAACAGGATTTTGAGTACAATTAGGCAAGCTTGTAACTGTCGTCAGTAGCTGCTTGCTACCTATAGCCCCTGGGGGTTTGACCTAACAGAAAACAAGCTAGCCTAAAATGTCTGAAAGGTGAACATTAAAACAGAATGATGCCAAAAGATAAAGTTAAGTAGCAAAACCGACAAGTCTAAAAACTGTAAATTATTGTAGCCAAACTTTCTAATAATCTTAGGATATTAACAGCTAAATTATAGGAAAGTCAGAAAAGAATGAAAGTCATTATTTGTACTTAAGTCAAGAGAATGCAACGGAAATGTAATATTTCTTAAACAGATATCAAGCACAATTAGGCGAGCTTGTAACTGTCGTCAGTAGCTGCTTGCTACCTATAGCCCGTGGGGGTTTGACCTAACAGAAAACAAGCTAGCCTAAAATGTCTGAAAGGTGAACATTAAAACAGAATGATGCCAAAAGATAAAATTAAGTAGCAAAACCGACAAGTCTAAAAACTGTAAATTATTGTAGCCAAACTTTCTAATAATCTTAGGATATTAACAGCTAAATTATAGGACAAGTCAGAAAAGAATGAAAGTCATTATTTGTACTTAAGTCAAGAGAATGCAACGAAAATGTAATATTTCTTAAACAGATATCAAGCACAATTAGGCGAGCTTGTAACTGTCGTCAGTAGCTGCTTGCTACCTATAGCCCATGGGGGTTTGACCTAACAGAAAACAAGCTAGCCTAAAATGTCTGAAAGGTGAACATTAAAACAGAATGATGCCAAAAGATAAAATTAAGTAGCAAAACAGGCAAGTCTAAAATCTCTAAAATTATTGAAGCCAAACTTTCTAACCATCTCGGGATATTTACAGCAAAATTTGTAGAAATATTTGATCAAAAGTACATCTTTGAATCCTCTTGACTCAAGTTTATTGTAAATAAATTTGGTTCTAGATGCAAAGTCCTGAAATTTAGAACAAATACGACCAAATCTCAAAATCTGTGACAAAAACGTATTATATCCAATAGTTTCCGAAATATTACTGTCCGGGAAAGGATAATTAACCACTTCAAAGTTAAACTCATCTATTTTGTGATAGACTTTAATACAAAACCTGTCATTAGTGACCTGAATATCCAAGTCCAAAAACACATCTCTGAAACCATCTGAATTGTTACCCTCCAAAGGGATATCTTTTGGGTAAATTTCTTTAGCAATTTCACTGAAATTTTGTACATTTACGCAAGCAATGTCATCAATATATCTTGCGTTGTTTGATAATTTTGTAGCCATTTGAAAGTCCTTTTTCATCAATTTATTCATATACTTAAATTCAAGCCAGGTTAAATATAAATCTGCCAGTAAAGGGGAGCAGTTGCTACCCATTGGAATGCCTTTTATTTGTTGAAAAACCAATGGTCCGCATTGAACAAAAGTATTATCCAAGAGAAATTTTATAGCATCTATCAAAGTTTCAACAGTGTAAGATTTAACGTTACTTTTTGAATATTTATAGTGTGACCAATATGCTTTCTTTGTATATGAATTAATATTTATGTATGGTTTACCATTATGTTTAAACATTTTGCTAATTAATTCTGAAAGTGAACTTTTGACTTCATTTATGGGTAGATTTATGTCACTTTCAAGGCTCAACTAAACCTGAGAATAATCAATTAAGTTAGTAAGTAAAGATTTTCATGACCAAAGTAAAGGGACAGAGGACAATACTGACCTATCATATCACTACCTGATCGAAAAAATAAACATTGTAAGAAACATTTATCCATATCTATTTCCTCAATGATGGGGTGAAAAAACACAATACATGCGATGAAAATTGAATTAATAAAAATAAAATTTATAAAAAATATATAAAAGAGTAAACAAACAATCTAAATCAATCCATTGGTCAATCAATCAATCGACTGTGGTAAATGACACAGAAATTGAACATGTCAAATTCCAAGTTCCGTATTTAACCAGCAATGCCCGAAAAAGTGCCCCCTTTAAGCGGAAAATGTAAATTAGAATACACATCACGGTATCAAAACAATACAAAATAACTACGATACCAATACAGTTGATTCTAAAGTGAAAATGAATTAGATATGGAAAGCGTTTCTTTCAATTCTATACATTGTTACTAGGAAATGGATGCATGCAGTGCTCAACAGACCGTCTGCACAATATTTAGCTACCTCTCGGACTAAGTCCACTTCACATGTCAATAAACATATGCAAATTTCGTCTCTTCAATCGGAGAATTAAAGATGGTGACAACATTGTACACGACTCCTGAGAAAAGGATTCACCATAAGCGGTAGATAGGTAGGGGTCAACATGGTCAGTGTATAAACACTAAACTCTCATTCATACGTCGAGGACTGTCGAGTATCAATTAAAGAAACGGTTTGTTCAATCTGTTGTGTTGTGTTGTATTGATGTACGTTGACATGCCGAGAACACATATGAAGGGCCTCATAGACATAGCAACAAAACGAATGCGGTAAACAACATATGTACACATGATATGGTACCGTGCAGCAGAATATATAGAATCATGTATGTGAGATCTCATGCTATAACCTTTAGCATCGCTCTACCCCCACGGACGGCCTTTGGCTTTAGTATGCCATACGAGTCAGAAGCGTAACTAAGTTATATAATTATATAAATGGTGTACGTAGTTTCTGGCGCATCTGATAGGTAGATCACATTGGTCGGAATTACAACTTATTGGTCAAAAAGAAAAAAGGAAAGAAATATTGAATCTGCTAGTGACAAAATTGATCCGAGTTGGACCACTAATTGTCCCCAGGTTACAATTAAAACACAAAATTAGGCGTCTTTCGGTGTCCTTCGGTGTGTGTCGGTGTCTTTCGGTGTCCTAAGGTGTCCTTCGGTGTCATCTGGTGTCCTTCGGTGATTAGACCCACCCTCTACGATCGCAAGAATGATCAATACGTCATCCTTTACTACTACAACTATAAATTAGTATAATATCAATTCTTGCATACCAATGCTCGATCGCCAGACGGAAGACCTCAGTTTTCTCATGAACTTTCTTGTCATTGTCCTTTGCCGCAAGTGGCGGTTCCGCGGCATCGGACTGGGACTCGGGGCCACGTGCGTCACTAGTCTGCTTGTTATTCGGTTTCTTGCCCTTTTGCAGATGCTCAGATTTCACGTCAGTTTTTAACTTCTTTGCCTCCGCAACATCCGCAATACCACTGTGTGTCTCGTTTACTGAGGTCACATCATTTTCATCCTCAGACGGCTCGGGCATTTTGGCCCCACCGGAGCGTTTTCTACCCCTCTTCCCCATCTTTACGCAACTTGCCAACTGACCTTCCCCTAGAGAAAAAATGAAGTCAAAACTAATTGATCACTAAGAATAGCTGTATTTCGACTGCGTAAGCAGATGCGAAAAGACCGGCCAATATTTGATATGTATGATTCTGAGGTGAGAATGACAATTATGTTTAACCGTATTAACACCTTTAATGAATGGGATGTATTTCAATCGTGCAGAAAGCGCGAGAATAGATTACCCCGTCAGGATCATCCACTAGTTTTGACTAACTCGAACCAGCCCATAGGACATGAGCGTCGGAGGCCAGCGCGCCCAGGCTTGCGTTTGCTTAGTTGACAGAAGTTGAGAAGTGTGAGCTCAACAGAAATTTCTTTGTCACACTATCAATGAGAGATGGCGTCGACCACTACCTGGGCCCAGTTGGTCTGCACTACAGACACAGATTCCGAGCCTATCCCCATCAAAACAGACAAATTCACCATTGGAAGGGCCAAAAGTGAGTAATGTCTTCCCATTTTGGCATTTCCAAGACCCCGATTTTTGCGTGGTCCAGTTTTTGAATATTTCATCCATTCTTAAGATTGTCACACAACAGTAACGGAATTCCTGCATAAACAACACGGCAAAATTGTACATAGTGTAGTTGGAATCATTTCAATATTCTTCAATAGATCATATTTCGAAATCAAGTGTGGCTTCATGAGATATATCTACGGGCCCAAAGTGAGAACGATGTGGGCGATAATTGGGGTTTGTTTACAGTGTTGTTCAAGCTGGAGCACATGATTCATGAACCCGGGACATGAACCAATGAGGAACCCGGCGGTAAAGGCGTATTACCGGCCTCGCGGAGCCGTTTTTTAGAATTTTCGTCTGCCTTGAATTATAATCAAACTGTTAAATATACTTTGACCGATTGCAAGCCTACGTAACAGTGTCAATGCACACCTTGGCATAAATGCCCATGGCACTGGTATTGACTATTGGTAACACCGAGACTGTTGGTACTCGTAGGACGGAACTAGTATATAAAATTGCATTATGCTTACTGACTGTAAATTTTTATCTCAGCATAAACTAAAATGAAGACCTGTTTGTCATACTTAAAGTGGTAATTAAAATAAAAAAAAAAACCTGGCTGCAGTAATCGATGGCCTTGGCTCTAAAACAGACCCAAGCTTATTGTTATGACCTTGGTCTTATCTGCTGGGGTCTGTGATTTCTCAGCTTTGGAAAAGTGACTCAGTTTTTGATTGGCTGAGTATGATTACCTTGGTAACAGGCTGCAGTACACTAGGGACCACAAGTTGCTATTGGGCAAGATGATAATGATCAGCTTCCTGATTGGTGTCTCAGCCTGGGGGAGGGGTAGCCCCACTTCTGAGGCATGAACGGTGTTGTTTTAGTATGGGCACCATCTCTGCCTCATAAAAGGTTGTATGTTTCGCGCAGACCTTTCAATAAATACCCCAATTGCACGATACACATAAATGTTCCTGTCCAGTGTCTCATATGTATGGGTTCCTTGAAGGTCTGTGTCATTCATGTTGCATTTTGGTAAAGTTTCACGACATGGAAAATAAGATATTGACTTTGTTTTCTGTGCCGCTGATAGAAATCCATCTTCAAACCGTGACCGCTGTCATTGTCATGCGATAATTAAGCTTGAGCGTGCATGACTGCAAATATACATGTGTTCTCGTTACACACAGCTTAATTCTATTGTGTGTGTGTGTGTTTTTTTTTTTTTTAATTACCACTTTAAGTATGACAAATAGGCAATAGAGGGCTGCCTTTCTCCCAAAACAGAACATTTTACTTTTTAAAAAATTTCATTGTGGGTAAGTACATGCATTTGTGGCGCGCATGCGCAAAAGTTTTCAGAATTGCATGTTTGCACGGAAAGAAAACACGCATGCGAGTCACCGTAGGCTGATGGCAAGTTGTGAATGAAAAAATGTTGGTAAATACCATATTATACAAGAGTGGCTCGCGAAGATACATCAGAAGTAAACATTATAAGACAGAGAAACACTGTTACATAAAAAGTCATCGAATAACGCATAATTATTTCATTATGAAACACTCAATTGTTACATTCCAGTGACAACCATTGCCCTTTCTGAGGTGGAGAAGCCGTCCATCCCAACATAGCGGCTCGATGCCTCATACTGGGGCTAGGGCAGGGGCACAGAATAGTTTTTATTCACTTGCTATACATGAAATCCTGTCAAAGAAAGGCAGACCAAGTGTGGTAAAGGTAACACAGAGCCTGGTCTGCTTTGGAGGCAATAGAGGGCTGCCATTCTCCCAAAACATAACATTTTCCTTTTCTTTTTTTTTTTTTGCAAAATGCAAAACACTGCAAAACGGCTGGACCATTCAGCTGATTATTAAGGGTCAAGAGAATCTGCTCCAGAACCACAGATTTTGAATATCACTCATAAAAAATCATACAGTTTGACAAGTCAAGAGGCTATTCACACCAATTGTTGAAAAAAAAATTCATAAAGTTCAAAGTTTGGAAAAATTCTCTTAGAACACAGAAAACCAGACAATAACCAGAATCAAGACAACAAATTACCCTTGATCACTTAATTCCATCCTACAATTCCACCACTCAAGAGAATCTTATACTGAATAATTGGGGCACAATCAGAGCTTCTCAATATGGCCCCCTGCTGGGTGACAACCAACCAGTTGTAGGATACCACAGGTCCACAAACCTTAGAGACATGCTGGTACATTCCTGCATAGAATATCCTACTACATGTCTCCCACCTGAGATAGCAGGGAGATCCGAACCTAAATTATGACAACAATAACTGTAGATACTGCCCCAAAATGGATAAATCTGGTACAACAAAAAGCACCACAACAGGAAGGACATACAGCACAGCACAAGCTGGCTCCTGCAAATGTAACAATCTTGTATACTTCCTAACATGCTTGACATGCAACAAACAGGATGTATGACAAACTTCCCATAAACTCATGGAAAGAGTAAGAGAACACTTGATCTACTACATAAATAGACAGGATGTGCAGCAACCTCTTGGCAGACATTTTGTAAGAGATAACCATACAGGTCTAGATTTGAAGATACAAATGTTAGAACACATAGGTATCCCACCTAAGATGAAAACAAGTCTCCTTTAAAAAGGAAATTGGCGTCAAGGTGAACATAAACTTCCAAGTTCATAAGGGGGTGTATTCTGAACCATGAAGCTCTTAAACTCAAAAGGGAATGCTCTGTGAACAGGACAGGTTTCTGGCATTCTGTGCATGTGTACTAATACTACTATTGAACATGCCTTACATTCATGAGGAATGTCTTACACTGAAGCTCACCTTATGAATGCATGCGTATGTACTGTATATAGGAAAAGTTATGCACATAAATTCAAATGACCCTGATGTAAAATTCTTATTGAACCTCAACTCTGGGCAAAAATGATGCTACAGTTGCCAAACAGGATGCTGTGAAAAGGATTTCTGGCAATATGCGCATGTGCAGATGTAGTATTGCCACACATGGCCAAACTTCCTTCATCTGATCTAGTATATTTTTTTTTAAACATATTTATTTATTCTGGATCACCTAATAGTATACATCGAGATACTAAAAAACAGGCTCTCCAGACATAGTATTGGCCACCCATAGCGGTCAATGAAAACTTGACAATTGGGTTACAGAGAGAGTGTCACTGGATTCACCAGTTTGCACCATGGAACCACATGATCTCAATGTGATGGGGAAATGAGCATATTTGCTTTGTATTATGCTAACTTTTTTATTGTTCTATGCTCATTCCCCCACACACCTATAACAGCTACAACAAATAATAAAACGGCAATGTAAATTTTTTTAAGTACCGGTACATGTATAATGCAGCTACTTCTGATTCCTGGTTAAATCTGTCTTTAACAGATTGCAGTCTTTGTGTGACAGACAATAAGATGATATCTTCTCACCACTGTCACATAGAACGCGCTGCTGATGGAACAGTTTGGCTTCAGGATACCAGGTATGTTTTCTTGATCATTAAGTGACTCCCGTTATTTCGGACACAATGAAGTCCAGCAGAGTGAAGGTGTGGGTGGGCGAGGAATAAGATTACAACGAAAAATTTGTGGTGATGTTTCATGATCAATATTTTATTCAGGCTGCAAGATTTTGAAAAAATATATATACATTTGTGAGTAGAGCAGTTAGTGGAGATGAATGTAATACTTTTGAAAATAAATGATAAAATGTGAAATACATGTATTCATCTCATTTTGGTAACTATAACAAGCAACCTCATTGGTTGAAGCATTGCTGCAAGCATCAGGTGTACCAGTCTGTATCCATGGCTTGATTCCACGTTTGGACAAACTCACTCTGGAACTGACGACATCAGACAGATGACGCGCCACTCTGCCCTTCACAGACAGTGGTGACCATGGCTGCTGCTCTATGTTTTGAACCTGAATTCAGGTTTCTGCTATGATGAATGTACAAAATACCAGTTTTATAAGTGTAAGTTCCTTAAGAATATGAGATATTTAAAATCATTACTCCGTGAAGGTGCCCAGTTTACAGAAATATACACCAGTGGATGACATCTGTATATCCCTCAGCCTCAGGAGATACAGATGTCATACACCGGTGTATACTGTAGTTCTAGAAATTTTCATGCTTGATTTAATTTCACGCTTTTCATGCCATGAAATTAAAATGTGCAAAATATAGTTGCATTGTATTTCACTACATTGTATGGCATTGGATTGCATAAAACATCTGTAATTTAAGAAATATTGAGTTTGTGAGAAATTAAACATGCATGAACGTTTCTAGAGCTATAGTATTTCTGTACCCTGGGGGTCCTTCATGGACTTACTAATAGTATTTGCTGTAAAAAAATCTGCATTTAATATTTCACAGTTCCCATGTATAAGTGTACACTATAACACCAGTGGAATTGCAAAGTGAAATTGTTCATAGCAAAGGGACTAGACTGAAGATCACAAAGCTTAGGTCATACCAGAGGCGTTTTCACATACTTGTATAGGACTATTATGATATGTTATATGATTAATTCTCCCAAAATGAATGTGCTGGTAATCTGTTAAGTGTACAGTGGTGCAAAATTTCCTATTTAATCCTTTCAGCCAGAACAAAACATGTATGTGCCGTGTGCTTCTACGTGTATTTGTGAATATAACAGTCATGTTGCGATGTCAAAGCCTGTCAATGTTTCAGTGGTATGGTCAGTGGATTTTTGCATTGTCATGCAATATACAATAACCACTGTCACTTACTGGTTTTTGCATTGTCAATAATGACCACTGACATACATGTTGACAGTGATGATCGCTGTGTCATGCTACTTGAATGAAAGTCATTTTACTAAAGAAGTTGAATGTGCACTCATTGTTTTTGTTTTCACAATCAGGCATGACTTTGTTCTGCTATTATGTTTACTTAGGCGCAGGTGTGAGCTTGCTACATCTTGCACATTCATGTACCAAGGGCAGAGAGGAGATTTGCAGGCAAACCTTTGTTCTAAATTTGCATAAGATGGAAAAAAATTGGGACTTATGTATGTATGTATGTATATGTGGGTTAAGTTCACAACTTTGCTTTGTTTCAGTACTAATGGAACATTACTGAACCTGATGCAGAAATTGAGCAGAATTGGTGACAAGGTACATGTAATCTGTTCAGTTGCTTTTAAATATTTTATTTGTCAAACTTAGGGGATATTTTTGCTCTTTCTGAGTTATTATAATGTGAGCTATGAAATTGGACAAAATCCCCTGTAAGACAAATTATAGTTATGTTTCATGGATATTTTTAAAGCACACAGTAACTATATATATATATATATATATATATGAATATAGTAATCTAGCACACATTATGGTATATGTATTGCTGTTAATGGCTAGTGGAGCATCTTGCCTGTAGGTGGCACCACAGCTCACATCCCCTCGGCCCATGTATCCACCTGTTGCAGGTGGAGACACCTGGAGAATGAAAAAGAACTGCTTTTTTCATAAATTGAAAATGTCAAGTGATGTATGAAGAGGGTACTTTCACCATTCAGAACACTGTATCTGATGTGCCCTTTTGTTTCACTTTGGCCTGAGGTGCTGTTTAAGTACAGTAGTGTACATGTATGTATCTTTTACTTGCAGAGGGCACAGATACATCATGGGGATGAATTCCATGTTGTGTACAAGAAGGGAGCAGAGGATATGAGTAAGTTCTTTTACTGTTTCATCGCCAAATGCCTGAAATACCATGATTGCTAGAAATGTTTTAAACACTTGAATTTTAGTAAATGTGAGCTTAAAGCCATTGTGGATACTAATCATGCCAAAGATTATTGTTGACTCTTTCCGTGGGACAAAATCAGAAGACAGGTGGGGCTTACAAATGAAGTACCACCTGCGACTGGGCAGATCAAGTAAGCACAGATGAGCAGCTTCTGTAAGTACCGCAGGCTTCACTGGATGGCGCCACTGTTTTATAGCTACAATAACAGCTTGGTAGCCTTGCCTTGCATTGAATGATATGTGAAACAAATAATATATGACAATTCTATGTAAAATATGTATTTTATTTCCTGTTGAGGATTGTAGAATTTAGCTTTTTCTTGCCCTTTTTTTTCTTCTGTTAGATCTAGGGTATTTATTCCAAGACATGAAGGAACTGGAAAAAGAGGAAATGGATGCCACTCAGGAGTACAGCTCTGACGTGGAGACCACATCCACAGGTGAGCTGGCCAGTGGCAAGAAACACATTCCATATAAAACCTTCCCAGATTTTCCCTGTCCACTAAGTAAAACTAAGTTTATGATTGTTATTAATATTCTTCATGATAAGACTTTTCGTGCAAGTACCTGTACGGAGGTAGTGAGCATATCTAGTTCAAAGTCAGTGGTATTAGCATTGCTTGGCAAGTCATGCTGCTGCTGCTGGAAGGGCAATTGTGTTGTGACATGACTTGCAAAGCAGTGCTAAAAGGACTGATCAAGGTGTTCACCACTGACATGTTTCTTTTTTTTTTTTTGGAGGGGGGGGGGATTTCATTACTTTTTAGCACAGCTGAGTCTGTACGCTTGTCAGGCATTAGTTCTGTTATTATCCATTATCTGTGTCCATAATTCACATTTATCACTTTTTGAAAACAATTTTGCACATTTATTTCAAACTTAGAGGAGATGTATCTGTGGCTGGTCTCAACTACAGCTATTCAAATGTTTCATGTGCCATCAATTTTTTTATTTTCTTATGGTTTTTTTTTTTTGTTTTTGTTTTTGTTTTTTTTTTTTTGTGGCAGAAAATTATAAAAAGAATCTTCTTTGACACTGCTTGGCAAATAAGGGCCATGTAATTTCTGCTTTGAAATCTCAAATATTCTGCTTTCATTTTTCTCAAATTCTGCTCTTATTCTAGTATCAGCATAATCATGATAATAACATGCATGTAATAAAAAGATTTAATTTTGTTACTTCTGCTTTTTTCTTAAATTTGCATAGGAATTTTGTGAAAGCTTGGAATTTTGCTGCTTAAGAAAGAGGCACACTTTTCTCAAAATTTGATTAAAGCAGAAAGTGCATGGCCCTTGCTTATTGCTTCAGTATTGCATAGGGACACTTCTGGGGACCCCTACACCTTAATTTCGGAAAAAAAATACTTTGTGTAACAGGTAGTGCTCCATTTTTTAAGGTATTTTTGTGTATTTTTTAGACTTGGTCAAACTCCATGTTGGATTCTCCTCAAACATGGTGGCAATGCACCTGGACCAGTTATGCTGGTCTCAAAGAAAGTTGACCTGCATGTAGATATTATTCAAAAGGTCACAGGACCACGTCAGTCTGTGCATTCTACATCAGCTGAGCACAGGATTGTCACAATCCTCTTGTTACTAACTATACATGTACAAAGAATATTTGAAAAAAAACAACAACAAGTTTTGACTCTGATGGTTTAAATATTTTGATCAAATTGGATGTGTTAGTTTAGAATTTGAATTGGAACTGATTTTATTTTATATTTTGGATTGTCACAGGTGGATTTCAGTCAAATATTATGTCATTTTCAAAGCCATAATGTATTTTTATGTAACTATTTAGGGTACACTGTCAGAATTTTCATGGTAAAAGGATCAAGCTGTGAACAGTTTACATTTTGTCCTGTGAAGCTTGTTTGCCGCTGTTCATGTCATGTTTAGCTGTACGAAAAGTCACATTGTTCATGCACTTAAATAGTGATGTATCTGCCCTATTGAACTGCACCGAAATCGTAATAACCCTAACCCTGTCCTTGCTCAAATTGCTTTAAAGTGCCTGGTATGAATTGACATCTGCCTCAATCTTTTTATGTAAAACTCTCATCAAAATAAAGTTTTGGCTGAGAATTGTAGATGATATTAATACCAAAATTGATAGCATGCTGCAGGTCAACAGCTTTCCGTGGTGCATTTTGGGCCCAGTGGAGCCATTCCATGCAAGCAAAGCTGTTGTCCCAATCCTATGCTAAGCAGGAGAGGATTACACTTAGCTGCCTTAGCTGTGGAACAGGTAATTAAAAGATGATAAAAGACTGGCAACAACTCTCAGGATATTTTACACCTAGTGGGTCAAGGTGCATATACATGTAGCTTTGAATATTCAAGGACAGAATGTTTGCCTAAGGTTAGATACCCATGTTAAACATTGTGTTTATGTTGCAGGTCAAGTTCATGAGGAAGGGTATGAAAGCGACAAAAGACTGGTGAGTGTATTAATTACAGGATAAAAAATTAGGGGCTTGGTGTAAGATAAATGGTCTGTGCATCCTGTGGACAAAATAAATATTGTCTATGGAAGCTTGGGTCATAAATTTATTTCCAAGTAAAACACAAATAGAATTTTACAGAAATGCTAGAGAAGACTTGTTTTTTATGCATTGATAAATGTTGGTTATTTGCCTGCTGAAACATCGAAGGACTGCTCATTAAACATTGTGAGCAAAGCTTTTGCTACCAATTAGTTGATTTTTGAGCAGATCTTCACCTTCAAGACAACCTTTGAAAAAGCAGCTTAATGGCAACTGGCTGCCAATGGCAAAAAGAATTTATATGTTACTTTCACTGAGTTCTATAGTAGTAGTGGTAGTGGTAGTAGTAGTAGTAGTAGTAGTAGTAGTAGTAGTAGTAGTAGTAGTAGTAGTAGTAGTAGTCGTCGTCCTGAATGGATACTTTAGTGTCACTCTTACAAGTATATGATACATACCAGTCACCCACACGATAGCTAATGCTGCCCATACACTTATTTCCATGCCTCGGACTCAGATACTGTTAACCAATAGAAGCAAGTTTATTGTGTGACGTCATGATCCAACATGGCGGCATGGAGACATTTCAAATAACTCAAGTCCATTTTACATTTAGATGGCCATAATAAAGTTTATGAATAAACAAATATTCCAATTTCATTGTGTATCCTGTCAACATAACCTTCTGGTCAGTCTGGATATAAAAATTTAGGTCTGCATAACATATATGGCCTAAGATCAAACAATGGTGCATCCCTTGATCAAGGGTACCCCCAACATTCCAGAGCAATTTCTACGTATCAGTCAAAATGTATTTACCTTTCTGAGCCCTTGGTAGAACATAAGTCCCTCAACTGTAAATTAATTTGGCAGGGATGAACCAAATCACCATAATTTCCATATTGCTACAATTTGAGATATTCAGACACGACACAGGCAGCACGAGTATATCCATCCTGTTTTTGACCGTTTTCACGTGGGAAGAAGCCTAACTTTTAAAGTCTTGTCTCCCCTCCTAAATTCAATTGAACTAGCCCAACTTTCATTTCTGCCTTGCCCATACTGTCCACTTTAATGAGCATAGGGGTAACAGGAATTTTGTACTGATCTGACTTGAATTCATGCCTGTCAACCCACCCCCTCATGTCTCACTGTGAGAATGACCAGACCTGTCAAACATTAGCTTACTCTGCGATCAGTCCACCCCAAACCCATAAATCTGGTATCAAGTGGTAGATAATTAATTGCCCATAGGTGTCAGAAAACTTGGTGACCATCAGCAAACCTTGCTGCAGCGGAAAACTAAAATGAAGATTGACAACTTTTTGACCACGCCCCCTACCGGTGGTCAAATCTGTGAAGTCCTATTACGATGTACATCTCCCTGGTGGCCAAGGCTTATGGTTGGAAAGGCAGACTTGACCCATGAAGCAGATACGCCAATCCTTACCATATGTGTTTGGAATGTTGACCCTACAATAGCACATCTGTATTTCCTGTATATGGACATGCCAGCGAACTTGACCACTGGACTTTATGGCATGACAGAACATGTATTCCAAATATCGATGCATTTCACCCACTTTTCCTCCAGTTTTTGCCCTGTAATTACTAAAATTGGCACCTGCTGCAACTTCAATTTATACATATACATTTATATAAGGCAATATTGTCAAAATCTCTTCAGAAAAGTGGTTGTTTACAGGTGCGGATCCAGGATTTGGCAAGGGGGGGGAGCTGAACATATCAAGTCAGGCCGGGGGTCGGGGGCCGACCAGGCCCCCGGCGGGTCCAGGGCAGAGCCCTGGCAGGGGGTTAAGGGGGGGGCGGAGCCCCCCGAAGCTCCAGGGTTTTAATGCATTTAAAGGGGCATAAACTGCTTTTTTCTGTAAATAAAATGCAGTGGCTCCCCTCTTACAAGGCATCCAAAATGCAGCCTAAAAGTGGCCTTGTAAGAGGAGTGGTCCCTTCTAGAGGGGTAATATATATAATAAAATGTTACTCTTTCTGCATAAGAGTGGTGACTTTTCAAGAGCAGTGGCCTCTGGTGAGAGGGGCCTTATACAGGGGACCACTGTAAGAGATATGATGTCTGGTTTATCTTCATTTGGGATGTCAGTGTCCCATAATAAAACTTAGATAACCGCTAGGAAGGGTTTTATTTTCCAAAGCTTCCATTTGCTGTTCAATTGTCATTGGAATTCACAAATTCTCCAGATCAGTAAACTATGTCTAGTTACCATGGTAATATATTTGAATGTTATGTGACACTTGTCAAATGAATTTGAGTCCATAAAAAACAAGGAGGACACATGAAGTGACCAACATGTGTAACTATAAAACATTCAAGCCTGCAGCAGTACGCTGGAATAATTTTACAATTTAGGCAGCACCACACAACTACTTGAATGACAAAAAAGCAATAAATCAAATAACTAATAAAACTACAAAATTAGAGGAATGTTTTGAACTATATTCATAATGCCACAATATATGTTTAGAGCTTGATTTCACAAATCAGCTAAAGTAAATATAATACATAATCTCAGTACAAATTGTCAATCATCACCATCTGATCACTTAATATTTAAAATGATCTGTCTGAAATCAGAATAGTCTGAGTTGCACTGAGTAAGACACAAATCCACAATGTGGATGAGGATTTACAAATCACTTATCACGTTCAGTCAGCATCACTGAAGATACATCTAAATACTTCTAATCATTAACTAGCTATAAAACTAAGCCTCTGAAAAAATACTTCAATTGTTCTTAGGAAGTCAAAATATATTACTATGCTACAAATCCACAATACAGGGTATGATTAACCATAAACAAATTAAACTAATTCCTCTCAGAGGAATGTCTCCAATATCACAAGTTTTAGAAAAACATATGTGCTTTTTGAATTCACAAATGTGTAAAAAGTATAAATCTTCAGTCAGCAGCAAAAGTAATACTTAGTAGTCATGAAATCATTTATCTATCACCTGTGCCTTGTGCCTGTCAGCCTGAGGATCTTTGACACCACGTTGATTAATCGACTTTGTGTCTTTGAAATTTGGTGATTCGGAAAGCTCGGACCAAAGATGTAATGGGTAACCCCCCTATACCTTCTCGTGTGACCGGAGATGACCAACAATTTTTGGAGGCGCCAGAATTTTTTTCTTTTAATATTTTTTTTTTTTTTTTTTTTTTTTTTTTTAGGGGCGGGGGGGAACTGCGCTCCCGGCGCTCCCCCCCCTAAATCCGCGCCAGGTTTATATGTTGGCAAGCTAAATCACAAATGACCAGACGCTGACCGCTCTTCCTGAGTCAGGGTCAGAAGGTGGGTCACTGGACACCAGACCGAGGCTCCACTATACCCCGCTTTGGGAAAAGTGACCTATAAACCACATCATGTGCCTGACTGTACACAGCTATCAATTCAAGGTTAAAACAGTATACATGTAAACAGAGACTTTCTTGAGCACTTAAAAATGCTGGTGAGGATCTTTTATTCTATGTTTTGCACCAATATATTTTTGAAAAATAACCACCAATCCCCACCCCACCCCAATGTATACTGACATTGAATTTGTAGGTTTTTGTGCACTGTAACATGTTTAAATATTGCAATGAATATGGTGATAAGTGATGCCAATATAAACTATGAAACTAAATATTTGTTGCAGTAATATGTTGGACATTACAAGGGTTTGCCTCATTCATTTTGTTACAGCACACAGAGCCAAGTAAAGAGGAAGGCGAACCAGCATTAAAGAGAAGGAAAACGGAGGAAGATGATGATATGGTGATATCCACATCACATGGTCAAGAAGCGACTGATGCAAAATGCATATCCCAACCACAACAATCGTCAGATTCTGCAGCCCCTTTGAACACAGAGTCTGACCCCAAAAAGCAAGAACAGGAAAAGGCAGATGAAACTGACATTTCAAAGACAGGCACAGATGCTGTGGAGGCTGCACGCGACGAGTTACAGGACACCCTCATGTGCATCATATGCCAGGAAATCTTCCATGACTGTATAAGGTTAATACTTGTACCTTTGGCATCTAACAAAGCATGCGATAATCCACTCTTAAGCCACTGATGAGTCCTGTCATGGACAAAACCAGTCTGGCCTAACTGTTCAGTGTTTGTGAAGGAACAGGCAATTTCCGTCCCTGGACTCTTGCCTAGTCTTCTCAAAACGTGATTAGCCTAATTGTATTCCTTTATTTGAATGAAAAACATTTACTTGTTTCTGTGTGGCTGTTTTGAATGATAGCTGCTTGATTCACACGCCTGCTGTGGGGTTGTACATTATATACATGGTATTCTGTTGACTCTTGCACATCGCAGAAGTACAAGACATGTACGATTGTTACGAGGGAGGCCACGGAAAAACTGAAGTCTAAAAAAAGTTGTGTGTTTGAGTCGGGGTGGGTTGAAATGTTCTCTTTAAGCAATACAGTACAATATAGTTTATGGGCCTGCTGATCTGAGATTTTGGGGAAAATAGTAAGGAGCAAAAAGGAGAAAAAAAATTTGTGGCAGTTGCAAAGTAAGATTGTCTTCATCCGAATATTTGATCCGTTGATGATCCAGAACTCAAAACATCCAGGTACATAGCAGAAACTGAAGGGGGGGGGGGGGGGGGGGGGGAGAGAGAAAATTGTTCTTTTTATATATTTTGTGTGGTTTTCTGTGGCCAAACTACTATCATAACTTGCAAAGGATTTGGGTAGTCACTCTTGTTTAATCACACCTCAACTTGAAACTTATTTTTCATTCCATGTGCAGTCTGCAGCCGTGCATGCATTCATTCTGTGCTGGGTGTTACTCGGACTGGATGGACAGATCTAATGAGTGCCCATCTGTAAGTATACATCCAGACCTTCTTACTAACATTTTTCACCAGTGTACCTGTGATATGGTTGAAGCATCTATTCACATTGACACTGAAGATTGAAAAAATGCTGCAGGACTTTTATGATTTTTGCAAATAAATGCATCATTATGTGGACATGGTCCTTTTACTAGGAACACCATTTGGCGTCTTAGGGCACATTTTGGCAGTGTTGGGTAAAGGATGGCAGCGGTGGGCGGTGCTTGGTGGCAGTTGGCTGTGCGCGGTGGCGAGCGCCGCCGAAATTTTAATCCTTGCCAGGATTGGGCAGAGACCTTTCTTCAGTGCGGCCCATTGCCGTTCTCAGCCGCCCATCGCCACTGAGAATCTCAAGGTGTCCAGGGAGCATTTATAAATTTGTTTCAGACATAGGTTAGGTGATTGAAATTCAATGTAAGAACATGATGGCAAAATGATAATGAAAATAAAAGTTAAATAAATAGAGTGATACTGGGCAAGTGTGAATGGAAAAGTAAATAAAAAAAAAGAAGTTAAATAAGTACATTATGTATTATACTTATGCGTTTGTGTGTATGTATATACACATACACACACATACATGGACTATGATCAAGGAAATATATATGTTAATATTAGAATGAACATTTTGGGCATTTCACAAATTATCAATCCAGACATAACTTTTAGAAAAAAAATCTTTATTTGTTGTCAAGTAGTCAGGTGCAAATAAATTTTTATAGGTCATTTCAATTGGGAATTAGAAACCCTTTCCAAAAATGTATACATTTTATTGGTTTACAGAAATACTTTGCAAAATTAGTAGATCCAGATATGATGATGTTTAGCGTTTTAAGATTTTGGGGGGCATGACTATATTATCTTCAGTGGTTAATCCCAACTTCATTGACACTGAAGCGGTGCCACAAGAAGACACAATAAAAGTATGGTACAGTAGCAGGCTGGCTGACATGGCCCACTCACCATGCTCACCCAGGAGGTGTAGTAATCTCATGATTAGCTAATGGGGCTACCACTGGCCAAGGCCCCTTGGGGTGTGGAATACACAAACTCTACTGCCTCATTAGTACCCTGTATAGCACAGTAGCAGGCCCATGTAGCCTACTCACTGAGGAGGTGTCAAGTTCCATTATCATCTAAGGTGGCTACCACTGGCTAAGGTTCCTTGGGGAATGGAATACACAGACTCTCCTGCCTTCCAGGCCTGCTTTAATGATAAAATGGGCATGGAATACACAGAATAATCAGTTATTTGTTGGGAAATTCTCGATTGCATGTAGTCATAAGCAACTTCCATTACCTAGTGAAGTTTTCCCTAGGAGGATTTACGTTATTTGCATGGCTTTGGCAGCTTAGTTTGCTTGTGTTAAAAGTATCAACAAAGTTTCATACAAACCACAAAACAGCAGTACAGTGGTACCTCTTTTGAGAGACCACCCCTACAGCGGGTCAAAATGCAGTCTCTCAAAACAGGTGGACTTTCATTAGAGATACAACAACATGGAAAAGATAACGCAGTGTTCTGAGAGAGCGGTCTTAAAAAGATATGCGGTCTCTCATTAGAGGAGTCTCTCAAGAGAGGTACCACTGTACTCCCATAAGCTGTCCCTTTCATGGATTTATTCGGCATTAACTGACATATAGCAACTAATGGAGTAGAAAGTAACCATTACTGAGTAACTGACCATGAATTTATGAATCCTTTAAAATGCTTAGTTAAAATAATATATATTAAGTTAATATCATATTTTATAAATATAATATTAACTTTTATTCTCCACCCCTTTTACTAACCAGTTCTTGCATTTGTTCGCTTCGCTTACATACGAAACAAATAGATTCTCCCTGGGGCTGCCCTTGAGGTTCTCAGAGGCAGTGGGCGGCTATGGGCAGCATTTGGCAGCAAGGAACAAGATCACTGACCAGGCTGTTAGCTTTTGCAATGTTCTGCAGTAGTGGGCTGCAATCTCCTCCGCCCATCACCCATCGCTGCCAACCACCACTGATCGCCACCAGCCACTGCCTGCCGCTGCCACCCACTGCCACCAAATGTGCCATACGTCGCCAAATGGTGTTTCTGGCGTTTTGAGACAGGGACCAATATGGCTTGTAGAATTTCAGTGTTTGTTTGGATACACCAATAAATTGCCATAGTTGAGGTATTATACTCTGATGAACAGGAGTTTGGATGAAACAAATGGATGTATCAGTGAAACCTGCTCTAAGGACTGTCTCTCATGAGAGGCCACATATCTTTTTATGAGCACCCTTTAATGACACAAGAGCCTGTTGCTATAATATACTTACTTGTATTTTAAGACCACCCCCACTATACACTAAGACTTGGTTTTGCTGTCAGTAGAGGTGGGCCTACTGGATAGCAGGTTTCACTATATTTAAAGAAACAGTAAAGCATAAAGCATGACATATTAACAATGGTCCTCCTCTGTTAAGGCCACTGCTACTGTTGCAGGAGATTGGCCACATTAGAGGGGTGGCCTTTCTTGAGGAATAGGAAATGATGGAAATAAACACTCCCCAGATGCAGATGGTGCCCTTATAAGAGGGGTGTCATGGAAGGGAGGGTGGCATTGTACATGTATGTACTATGAAGGGCAATTACGGGCTGAACTCGGCATTATGAACATGATGAAGGAAACCCAGAATTATCTTTCGTGGTTTGATGAATGGCACATAGGCTTTTCCAAAAAGCGATGCAGAATTGCTTTGTGGATATACATATAAGTATGCTGAGACCAATGGCACACAAGCTATTCATATAAAACACTTTCCAAAATAAAAAGGTAATTTCCAGGATCATTACCTTTTTTTACCCTGAATTTTGCATTTTGAATGCATCTATTTTTCAATTTTTGCATGTTATAAATTGCTGAATTCGATGACTATAAGTGCAGAAAAACACTTCTGATCTAAGGAAAGTTCCTTAAAAGCTAGGCCATTTTTCATGGATATAAACTATAAATATTTTTCACCCTATCTGCAATTTCATAAACTTTAAGGAATTTTCCTTAATCTGGCTTCAAGTGTTATGTACAGGCCAGACCACTTTAAGGAAAGTTCCTTAAATCTATAGAATGTTATTTTGACACTTTAACAAACTTTTCTTCTTCTTTGAATGATGGACTTGTTTAAGGAAAGTTCCTTAAATCTGCAAAAATGTGATTTCGACACTTTAAGGAACTTTCCTTACTCTCTTTTAACATGGACCAGTTTTAAGGAAAATTCCTTAAATCTACACATGATTTGGACTTTCCTTATATTTTGAATGTGAGACTAGTTTAAGGAAAGTTCCTTAAATCCATAGAATGCAATTTTTATAATTTAAGGAACTTTCCTTATTTCTTTAACTTAGTCCAGTTTAAGGAAAGTTCCTTAACAACACAGAACTTGATTTTGCCACTTTAAGGAACATTCCTTATTTCTTTGATGTGAAATCAGTTTAAGGAAAGTTCCTTAAATGTCCAGATTGTGATTTTTGGCCACTTCATGTATCTTTCCTTTTATAATGAAAGACCAATTTAAGGAAAGTTCCTTAAATCCACAGAAAGTGTTTTTTGATAATTTAAGGAACTTTCCTTATTTCTTTAACATAGACCAGTTTAAGGAAAGTTCCTTAAAAACACAGAACTTGATTTTGCCACTTTAAGGAACGTTCCTTATTTCTTTGATATGAAATCAGTTTAAGGAAAGTTCCTTAAACGTCCAGAATGTGATTTTTGGCCACTTCTTGTATCTTTCCTTTTATGATGAAAGACCAATTTAAGGAAAGTTCCTTAAATCCACAGAAAGTGTTTTTTGATAATTTAAGGAACTTTCCTTATTTCTTTAACATAGACCAGTTTAAGGAAAGTTCCTTAAAAACACAGAACTTGATTTTGCCACTTTAAGGAACGTTCCTTATTTCTTTGATATGAAATCAGTTTAAGGAAAGTTCCTTAAACGTCCAGAATGTGATTTTTGGCCACTTCTTGTATCTTTCCTTTTATGATGAAAGACCAATTTAAGGAAAGTTCCTTAAATCCACAGAAAGTGTTTTTTGATAATTTAAGGAACTTTCCTTATTTCGTTAACATAGACCAATTTAAGGAAAGTTCCTTAAATCCTTCGAATATAAGTTTTGACACTTCATGTCACTTTTACAACGACAGACCAGTTTATGGAATTTTCCTTATTTCGTTCACATAAACCAGCAGTTTAAGGAAAGTTCCTTAAACACAAAAAATTTGATATTTCCTTTTTTTTTTAATGATAAGCCATTTCAAACCCTTAGGATATAGGTTTGACACTTTATATTCCTTTATAATGACACACATTCCTTATATCTAATGATAGACCACTTTAAGGAAAGTTCCTGAAACCTGATACTTTAAGGAACTGCTTTTTTTCCCAATAATACGCCAGTTTAAGGAAAGCTCCTTAAACCTATATTGTATGAAGAATATGATATTGACACTTTTTGGGACACTTTCAGGAAGTATTATAATAAGCCTGACAATTTGTCCACTTATTAACCCTTTTCCCTGATACATAGGTTGCAAGAATTGTCTGTATTATAATCAATATGATTTGTTTATTAAAAACTCAGTATACATAGTTGTGAGGCTCATATCATAGTTTATTAGTTTCAGTTTACAGAAACTGTTGCAACTTCTTAAGCCCAGTATGGCATACATGCTTACCAGTGTCATGTACTAAGACAACAGCACATGGCTTAACTTTGTTCAGTGCTCAATGTGTCCTTTCCTGCCCAGTCCATAACATTGACACAGTGTTGCCAATCCTACTACTTTTATATGAGATCTACATACTCTTCTACCCATTTACTTCATACTTTTAAAAGATTCCAAAAAGCCCAATTTTTCAGTGTTTTTTCAAAAATCATTTCAAAAATCATTCAACATGACTCCAAATGTAAGGAAGTTAAATTGGAACTTTTATATGTAAATATGCTTGCACTATGCAAAATTAGATCTGTCTTTTTTTAGCAAGGTACTTTTGCACTTTTTTCTTGGCTGCTGTTAAAAAGGAGTCTTGGTAGCATGGGATGAATACATCTCTTTCAAGTAACACTTCAGCTTCTGGCAGACAGTCAACGATATATTGTTCATCATCTTTTGTGTTCAAGTGCAGGGATTTTGTCAGATTGGTAGTCTGTACAACCAGTTGTGCTGGATTGCCACGAATGTGCCCCAATGGTTTCCTGCAGTAAGTCAGCTAATTGCTGTCACTGTTTCATCTTGCCAAATATACTGCGTCATTGTTGTACTCCACTGGAAAAACTGTATTATTTTGATCCTTTGTTTTCTGCGACTGGAAGAAACGAAAAGTGCAACATGATCAATTCATGCATTTTAATCTTTAATGACCTTTCTAAAATTGTCAAAATGAATTCTCAGCACCACATACTTAACCATGCTGAAGAGTTCGTTTCATTTGAAATTTGATACATTAAGGCTATACAATTGCAGCCATTTAAACAAAACACATTCAAAATCAAAGATAGAAAATTTAATGGGTGAATGCCCAAAGGCCCCTTGGCTGCCGATATGTGGATCCCCTGGTGACCTTGAAAATAGTTCAAAGTCACTGAATGTCAAACTCATCAGAGCTTCCCATCAGATACTTCAACAGTGCTATATCAAAGTAAGGTATTTTCCAATTGATTTTATAATCATGGACCTAAGATCCACTCGTTACTTCAGCTGACTTGTCTATCAGCTGAACTTATGTGCTGGGTCTTCATCTGTCTGGCATCCACTATTCACATTTGTTTTGGTGGGTCGTTTTCTACCAAGTTTGTTCAAATGGTCATGCTCCAGGTTTTTTTTGCATTTTTAGCCCAGCTGCGGGGGATTCCTGATGTTTAACATTTTTTTTTTTTTTAATTTGGATACTTACCTTTGAATGCACCTTTCCTATTGATTACTATGTAAATCAGTGGACATTCTAATGCTAATTCCCATTTTAACTTTTCCAGAACAAGCCAGATTCACTTCAAGCTCAGTGGCAATGTATCTTGGGTGGGTCCGTGCCAAGCTTGTTTGAATGGTCACCTTCCTGTGATATTTGGATTTTTTAAAATGAATTTTTAAGGTTTTTTCGGGGGCAAATTTTAAAATAGCTTCTTCTACAAAACCGCTCACCCAATTGCTTTGCTATCATACAGGAACACTCCTAGGGACTCTTAGTTCTTAATTGTTACCAGGTGGCACTGCAATTTTTTTCTAGTTTTTTTATGATTTTTTGTGTGCTTTTGCTTTTTTCGACTTCTACTCCAGAACTGTCACTCAGCTTAAGCTGAAGCTTTGTGAATATGTTCCTTGTGAACGGGACAAAAAAAGTTGTTCAGTACATGGCACTGCTGTGGATTTTCAGATTTTTAACCATTAATCCCATTGATTACTATGTAAGTCAATGGGCATTCTAATACTAATTCACATTTTTTACTTCTCTTCTGAACCAGTCAGCCAGACTGACGTCACACTTGGTGGTAATGTACCTTTGGTGGGTCTCTACCAAGTTTGTTCAAATGGTCAAGCTCCAGTGATTTTGGAGTTTTTATGAACGTTTTTGTTCTTTAATTGGGCAAATTTTAAAATATCTTCTCCGAAACCGCTCACCCAATTGCTGTTTTATATCACACAGTAACACCCCAAGGGACTCCTAGTTCTTAATTTGTTCACCAGGAGGTGCTGTAATTTTTTTCCAATTTGTTAATGATTTTTTGTGGGTTTTTTTGCTGTTTTTGACTTATTCTCTAGAACTGTCACTGAGATAAAGCCAGAACTTGGTGGATTGTTCCTTGTGAAAGGGTCAAACAAAGTGTTTCACTAAGTGGCCCTGCTATGGATTTCTGATTTTTAACGATTTTTTTTTAACTTGGATACTTATCAGAAAATGTACTCTTCCTATCGATTACTATGTAAATCAATGGGCCTTCTAATGCTAGTTCACAATTTAATGAATATTTCTTTAGGCAAATATTAAAAATACTTCTAAATGCCATATACACTCAGCTTAAGCTTAACACAGGTCTATTCAGGTGCAACCTTGATCTTGTGGGACAAGCTTAGCACAAGCTGTTCACGCAGCCCTCTAGTTTGTTTGTTTGTTTGTTTTTTTGCCAAATCTTAAAGAAAATCTTTTTTGAAACTGCCAAGCCATATGCTTTGAAATTGCATTGGGATACATCTGGGGATCCTTACAGCTTAATTTGTTTAAGAGGTACTGGTGCTGCAGTTTTGTTTTTCTTTCTTTTTTTTGTTTTTTGTTTTGTTTTGTTTTTTGTTTGTTTTTGTTTGTTAAGGCTTATGTCTACTTCTTCTGCAGAACTTAGATTGTTTTCAAACATAGGAGTTATGTAGCTTGTGTCAGGGACAAACAAAGTTGTTCACTAAGTAGTTATACTGTGCAGCCTTGATTTTCAACAAATTTTATAATCTGGGTACTTGTTGGCTAGTGCATGCATTTTTATTGATCATATTCATAACCATGTTAGTCAATGGCGTTGCAATAGAAATTCACATTTTAGACTTCTGCACCAAAAAGTCCAGCAGATTCACCTGAAACTTGGTAAGGGTGTATCTTGGGTGGGTCACTAACAACTGTATTCAAATGGGTATGCTCCATTGACTTTTAAATTTTTTATCAATTTTTTTGTATATCTTTTTTTCTCTGCTTTTTTTTCCACAGAATCCAAAGAAAAAAAAAGAACTCTCTGAAACTACTCAGCCAATCATGCCAACTGCTTTGAAGTTGTAAAGCGGTGCCTCTGGGAACCCCCAGACCATAATTTGCACCAAGCTAGACTTGGGTTATGATTCCCCTGAGCACAGGATACT
Source organism: Hermodice carunculata (assembly GCA_964020975.1). NCBI lineage: Eukaryota > Metazoa > Annelida > Polychaeta > Eunicida > Amphinomidae > Hermodice > Hermodice carunculata. Next base: position 49,092,520 of record OZ026620.1, on the reverse strand, counting down.
CCTGATCCTCTAGTTGACTTTTCTGAAACTGTCCGCCCATTCTCTTAAAATATAGTGAGAATATATCTTGGGAGGGTCTCTATCATGTTTTTTTCAAATGGTCATGCTCCAGTGATTTTTTATTTGTTATGATTTATTTTTCTATTTATTTTATTTAATTTTTTGTTTGTTTGTTTGCTAAATCTTAAACAGTCTTCTCCGAAACTGCTTACCCAATTGCTTTGATATCACAGAGGAACACAGGAACACGCCTGGGGACTCCTACACTCCTGGGGACTCCTAACATTTAATTTGGTCTTGATGCCTGAATTTTTTTTTTTTTTTTTTTTTTAATTCGGGTGCTTCCTGGTTGATGCATGCATTCTATTTATGTAAGTGAATGGGGATTGCAATGAAAATTTACATTTTTGTCTTCTCTTGAAACTTGGCGGGATATACTTTGGAAGAGTCTCAACCAGATTTGATTAAATGGTCATGGGCCAGTGAATTCTGGATTTTTAATGAATTTTGTTTATTTTTGGCAAAATGTTAAAAAATCTTCTTATTGAAAACCACCCTGGCAACTGCTTCATAGTGCATAGGGACACTTCTGGGGACCCTAGACCTTAATTTGTTTAACAGGTGGTGCAGCCATTTTTCTGGGTTTTTTTGTTTTTTGTTTTGATCTGCAAGGGGATGTGTACGTATTAGCAACAGGCATCCTTGTCTGAAACAGAGGTGATCTTGACATCATAGTGCACAGGACTGTCACACTCCTCTTGTTAAGATTTCAGCCAATATGTCAAATTTGCTGAGTCAGCGCAAAAAGGAAGGGCAAAAAAAGACCTTGACTGCTGAGACAAAGGAAAGGGAGACAGGGAGATACTTTACTGTAAGGAAATATTCTGGACTATGTCTAGAGTATCTGCTTATACAACCATATTCTTATCTTCAAATTAGTTCTGGCAAATGATGAAGAAAAGAAAACATTACACCAATATTTAACAGTTTGCAATCATCGTCCTTTAAATGTGTCATACAGCAAACCTTTTGTAGATGGAATCAATTTGTGGTTTTGACATACCCAATATACAAAACATGTCAGACTAAGCTTTCTTACACTAGCTTGACTCATTCTAAGATTTTAAAATGAAACAGGGCCACAAGTTAAGGTTTTCTTGTTAAGCACCTGTGGGTACTTGAATTTTGTGAATAATGTGTATGATATCAAATAAATTTAGGATCTCTTTAGTAGGCTTTTAGCCATTGACTGCTCAATGTGATATAAAACTTCTAGCAGCAGCACAGTGATTCATGATAAAATTCAATCTGACCAGAAGCAGTAATGAGAAGATCATTTATGATTTCAGGCACATTTAATTGTTTCCAAACATGTATATCATATTGTGAGAAAGAAACCTCAATTAATGCCAAGCCTAGTTTAAAGAAAAACAAAAGATAAACTTTAAGCCTTTGATTTTGCCTTTATCATATAATGTTTGGATAATTATTTACCTACAAAACAATGATATCTCTTATCATTTCTGATGTAGATGTTCTTTGTGTAGGGTAAAAGGTTGCCTGCATAGCTGCCTCTTAAGCCATGTTTTGTGTGTCTGGTGGTCTCAGTCCACAAGTCAAAGGCCCTAGGTCTGCTCATCAGACAAAATACAAGGCCACTTAAATGCAATTGTAATATGGGGGGAGCAACAAATCTTCCTTCTTTTTATCAATTTTTTTAATTTTTTGTTTTTTATCAAGGGTTGCAGTTGTGTGACTGTGATATATACATGTACATGTACAGCTTAGAGCTGATAACATGAGAACTAATCCTAATCAAAGATTCTGAGTATTATGTGGACCTGAAATCAACTAGCTTCAAGAAACAAATGGCCCATGGGCTTAATGCTCTGCTGGCAGCATGGCTATATTGCATCTGCATCTTCATTTCAAAGTTGAGCTAACCGTTAATGACTGGGCAAGTAGCCGTGGATGGTGGGAGGGAAGTTCCACTATTTTTGATGCGCTGTGCATCTCATCAGGGACTGATGAAAAGAACACAAGTATCCTGTTTATATACTCTGTGTAGCTACCATGGTTTCTATGTAAAAGCACATGCATGTGTTTACGTAGGACAGTAGCCCCACATCCATATCTTTGTTGATATGACGTGATCTCTTTTTGAAGTGGCCTGGCTTTCGTAATAAAGAAAGTCTTTTTTCATTTCAAAGTTGTGAGTCCTCAAGTGGCTTCTGAACATAAAAAGCTTATGTACATTTAGTGTATAAACTGTCCACCAGATGGCAATTTGCTCCACACGTACTCATAACTTATTTGTGCAATTCTTGTGATAGACTCTGTTGCATTTGCCAATACAACAATCAGTGAGTCCTTCATTTAATGTCCTCAGTGACCTTGGGACAGAAGACCAAGGTCACCCAGATTATTGTTTTTTTTTTTTTGTCCAAAACCACTTCCTAGTAGTCCTTACCCTATTCCGCAGTCCAAACTCTTTACTCTCCATAAGCTATTTATAAGCAGATTATGTAATACAAGAGGCCCATAGGCCTGGTTCTGGCCTGACATTGCCATTGATGTCCAAACTAGGCCCTGCAATTACAAAATCACATCTTTTAACTTTACAGGCATGGTGACCTCACAAAAATACGTCAAGGTCACTCATATCATAACAATCTAGCATTGGACCCGGTCTATACATCCTATAAATTTGGCAATTCTAATACAATTACTTTCCCACATGTGAAATTTTATATCTAAAAACACATTTTTGCTCATAATTTCAGTCAAATTATAGGTGGCGCCACTAGTGTTATTAGCAGCTGAGACTTTGACCTCCTCCACAATCCCACCAAATTCCGTGAAGATCCACCAAAATTTAAAGAGGCTAGAGTGTTCACAAGGTTTTCTCATTTTGACCCCTATATTGCATAATATTGTGGGTGGCACCACCAATATTGAAAGTAACCTACATTCATACACCCTATAATTCCTGAAAGTTATATTGGGTTGACTTGAAAACTGTGGACAATATCACAGTCACAAGATGTTCACATTTTGACCTGAATATTACATAATACTATAGGTGGTGTTACCAACATTGATGTCGACGAAGATTTTCATACACCTCATAACTTCTAAATGTTATATGGGCCTAACTGATAAATTGTGGGGTGCAGAGCATTCACCAGATGACCCCTAGATTTAAACTGGCCATTTGACCTTGACCTGCAACTTGGATTAAAAAATTTTTGCTATTTAAAATATGGGCCCCACATGCAGCTTTCCGTATATGTTCTGTTTGTTCAAATCGGGTAATAACTTTTCCAGTTATTGAAGAATAACAATAAATTTGGATAAGCGCCAAACTCCATAATAACCGGGTCATGGTGACAAAAAAAATAGGTCAGCAAGTACAGTTTTAAATACAATGTAAGCAAGTGCAATTTTGATGTGCACGCTCAATTCTCTTTGCCATTGATGTCCAAGCTACACCCTGTCATTACAAAATCACCTTTTTCAACTTTACAGACATGGTGGCCTCACAAAAATAGGTCAAGATCACTCACATCATAAAACATTCTAGCATTGGACATGGTCTCTATTTCCTAGAAATTTGGCAAGTCTATTCCAATTATTTTTTCAAATATGGAATTTTATATCTTAAAACACATTTTGGCTCATAATTCCAGTCAAATTATAGGTGGCACCACCAGTATCATTAGTAACTTAGACTTTGACCTCCCCCACAAACCCATCAAATTTGGTGAAGATCCACCACAAATTAAAGAGGCTAGAGTGTTCACAAGATTTTCATATTTTTTGACCCCTATATTACATAACATTGATAGGAATTTAGATTTTCATACACCCTATAAGTCCTGCAAGTTATATTGGGCTCACATAATTTTTTTTTTTAAGTTATCGCGCGGACAACTGTAAAGTTTATGGACAGACATGAGTGATGCTATGAGCTCTGCGACCTTGTGGTTAAAAAAATCAGGCTGTCTAGCTGGAGCATTGTAGCAAAATTTTGCGCCTTAAAATTGCTACAGATTTTCTAAAAAATAAGTGTTTCCTATGTAAAGAAGTGGAAAAAATGCTACAAGTCAAGAAAATTTTGCTACCGAGATTTTCAGCTGGACAGCACTGAAAATGTTCATAGCTGACTCTTGAGCCATTTTGGCATGTGTCCTCAGTGTCTAGTGTCCTCAGTCCACAGGTCAAAGGCCCTAGGTGTGCTCAGCAGGCAAAATACAAGGATCCAGTGAAGTGAAAAAAAATGTCAGTGGATGTATGTTTCTACAGTCTAAAACATATGGGTCCAGGAGCCATGTTCCCTGCTTCACTCTGTGATCTTACTGGGGTACTTTTATTCCTCCTATCATAATTGGTTGCATGTGTGTCATGGGTTGGGATTGTCTCATATTGCCACATTCCTTTCTCCCACATTCATCAAGTCATTTCCAGATATGTGACCACCTACTTGTAACATACACCAGTGCAGTCAGGGAGTGTCCTGGCTGGCAGCATGATGGGGGCAGGTTCAACCATTGAGTGTGTATGAATATGGTGAGGTTGTCTGCAAATCAGGCCTTCCCCCTTCCCCCCACCCCCACCCGAGCGAAAAACGTCAGGGGAAGGAAAAAACAGAATCTGATCCGCAGGCAAATGGTGAAGAAGTGTGTTCAGGAAAACCTAGATAGATCAAAAGTTCAGTACCAGTTTTTGTCTAGGAAAGGATCCTTTGTTGACATTTAGTTTTTGATGAACAACAAACAATGTTTTGGCTTAGCAGGCAATTTAATCAGTGCCTATATGAATACAAAATCAATCAAAAGGGGGGGGGGGGATGCAGATTGTCAAGCCTTGAGAGCTTTTCTGCTATTTTATTATTTTGGCTGTGCCTGTAAATTAGGAGCAAGATCAGAAAAATTAACACAGTCCTGGCCACACTGAAAAATTTTACCACTTTCATACACTGTTCACCCAATTCTCTTCAAAATTTTCAGATCTACAGCAGCAGTTACAGTTGAAAAAAAGGTTGTGATTCACAAACTGATCAAGTTGCAGAGCTGCCTGACCACAGAGTAGCCTGTTGTGTTACTGCATCTTATCTCCCCAACAATAACAGTTACATCCTGTACAAAATGACCTCCCTCCCATTAGGAGATTTGTGCTGTGTTTCTAACATATCAGATTTCTTTGATCAAATGACTGGGTTTCTTTGGAACAGTTATCAAAACACAAGAAGAGATACAGTTTCATCACACAGTTATTAGTCAATTGAAAAAAAATGAAAAAACAGAGAGAGAGAGAGAGAGAGAGAGAGAGAGAGAGAGAGAGAGAGAGAGAGAGAGAGAGAGAGAGAGAGAGAGAGAGAGAGAGAGAGAGAGAGAGAGAGAGAGAGAGAGAGAGAGAGAGAGAGAGAGAGAGAGAGAGAGAGAGAGAGAGAGAGAGAGAGAGAGAGAGAGAGAGAGAGAGAGAGAATGACATACAACCCAGTGATGCAAGTGAGGCCTGATTTACAAAGAAATAAGGAAATTGAACAATGTTAACTGCATTCCCATTTGTTTGTTTTTTTTATTTTGTGTCTTAGAGCTATGTTTTGTGTGAGACTATGTATCATACCACACACATTTCAATGTGCAGAAAAACAGTGTACATGTACTCTGGGTCCTGTTATTATTACCCCTACCTGCATACATGCATGCATGCATGATGTACACTATGAGAGCAGGATAACATATCACATAAAGGCAGGTGGTCTCTCATGACAGGTTCTACTGTATTACAGAGTCTTGGGGACACTGATGTGGCACCTGTCATGAAAGACCACCCTGATGAGAGACCACCTGCCTTTTAAGACCACTTTTTGATACACTTTACTTAGTACTTTTCTTGTTTTTTCCGGACATGGATCAATACTTGCACATTCCATTTATAACAATCAATGAAATGAGTAAAACAGACATACCTGCATATATGCATCCATCCCATTTGTCCAAGAGTGATGTTTGTAATTTTCCCCTTGACCGGATGACCATTTTGGATCAGAAATAAAAAAGACTCCAACACTTTCAATTGACCAGGTATCAGTGCATATCTGTTTCTTTGAAGATCTCTCCATGTCACATCAGTTAAAGTATGCTGACCCAAGACTCCTAAGAGTTGGATAATGGTCCTACTTGCAGGGCATGTGCACCAAGTTTGCCACTGTTCACAAGTTTGATGCCTCTGTGTGACTGCCATGAAACCTGATCCTGTAGCTGTGGGTCATACTTAATTGGGGGCTTGGTTCACTGCTGCACTGCAGCCAATCTGCTGCATTTTCTCCATGGAGTAGTCTGTGTTACACACACCAGCTGATGATTTGAATTCTTTTATTAGCCAGTACACATGTTGGTAAAAACATGAATTAGCTACCTGGAAGTTTTGGTTGGTTTGTTTTCCCATCTCGGAGCTCAGAGTTCAGTGTTTTTGATCAGGACTTCTCAATACAAGCATCATGTTGTGATCATCATAAAAGTGTACTGCATGATGGGGGCCTCCGTGAATGATGCACAAAACAAGAATGGAACATGTACCACCGCACCATCAGGATATACAAACTAGTTGGACATGTAACTAAAGCTTTGAAGGTATGACACTTTTTCTTTCATAATAGTTGAGCTATGAAATTAATGTGGAAAAATAGGTGCCGAAAATATAAATGGTAACTCTTAGTTCTTTTTAATGCACATCATAAAAAGTATGCCAGATTAATTTATCATCATGGAAACCTATTTTTGGCTTACATTTACACTTATTTTTAGGAAATGTGTTTTTCCTTTGAACTTTAACTCATTCAATACCAGTCTCCAGTTTTTCCGCATATATTTACCTAAATTTTAAATAACACTGCATATTTGTATTCTTCATAGACAGAGCTTTCATTCTAATCTTCAGTCAGTGGCTTTTGCACTGCCTGGTAAGTCATGCTGCAGCTGTCACACGGGCAGGTGCAGCAAAAACACTGACCAAGGCCTTTACCACTGTAGTATGCAGTGAGTTAAAACCTAATTAGTAGCTTTTCACATTTTAGCTGGCAATTGGGGCATGATGATGATGATGATGATGATGATGATGATGATGATGATGATGATGATGATGATGATGATGATGATTTTATTTTGCAAGGATTTGAACTTTGTTTACTTTGTAATTGTGATCACTAAATTTTATTTTTTTTATGCATTCAATTTATTCTTTCTTCCAGATACAGTCAACATGGTAAAAGTGACATTAAGCCCATATATTTCAACAGAAGATACTTGTACTGCGCAACTTTTAATGAACCTGCAGTGCAAGTAGCCACAAAGAAAAGAAAAAAAACACATCTTTTTGTACATGTGACAATGAGGCACTAAGTACTCTTGGAGATCTGAACACATCACTTCCTGCCACTTCATCTACAAAGCCACTGGATTTGGAAGAATCACTTTGTGAAGAAGGGATTGTGAGACGTACACCATCAAAAACACACACACACTCTGTGTACAATGTATATGACCCTCCATCAGACCAGTTGATTATTCAAGATAGTGTCAGTGATATAGGCCCACTTTTGTCCCCAGTGTCAGAGACACAAATTGTACATCACCGTGAAGAAAAGGCTGGAGATGATGTGAATGAGCCCAATTCTGACCATGATATGCCAGAAGAGCTTGAAACTGTAAAATGCTGAACAAAATCATCTAGATCCAGAAAAAAAGCTCAGCAGGTAAGACAGAATTCTTTTAGCAATTGTGTTCTGTTCAATGTGGAACTTGCTCTTTCTTGGTATGTGCATTTGCCACATTTGATGAATATGTCTACTCTCAATTAGTGCACGTTACATTGTAGAACCATGCAGGTTTTATTTTTGATGACTTAATGTGTAGTGACTGGTCAGTTTTTTTTTTTTTGGGGGGGGGGGGCTAAAAATAACTTAACACTGGGCAGGAGTGCCAACCCTTGGAGGCCCTGAATTTTCCAATAAGAAAAAGGGGTTACTGATAAAAGAAAAAAAAAAGAAAGAAAAAGACAGTAGGTTTTATGCTTATATTATGAAACCTCACATGATACTTCATCAGGAAGGATTATAGGTGTTCAATGAAATAAATGATAGGTATACATTTGTGTTCTTAACAAGCGGTTTCTCCATCCCATTATTTGTTTGAGTGGATTGACACACTGTGACACATATTTAGTATCTCATGGGTAAGGGGGCAGGGGGCAAGGGCGGTTACTAACAGTACCACAGAAGAGGTACTTAGTGTGAAGCAAAATATACAATTTGGTACAGACCCCCTGTTTGGTTAAAAATAAAGACAGGAAGAAACCATGTGGAGATACCAAAATACAATGATACAAAGCACACAGTGATGTACTGACATAAGCTAGCTATACGGGAAGAAGGCATGCAACATACATATACTTGTATTTGGAGTCAGAACACAAATACAGTTGTTACAAGACATACTAATCCATATGTTTTATAATAATGAGTATCATACTCATTACAGAAGATGCTGACTAGTTTAGGGTGAAAGTGTTCCAATGCTTTCTTAGGAGTTTATTCAAAATGGACATACATGTACAGTGGTCCCTATCTTGAGAGGGCAGGTGTAAATGTGCTCTCTCAAAACAGGTGGTCTTTCATTAGAGGTGCAATAACAGGGAAAAGTAAGAACAGTGTTCTGAGAGAGTGGTCTTAAAAAGATATGTGGTCTCTCATTGGAGGGGTCTCTCAAGACAGGTACCACTGTACTTGTTAAACAGAGAAAAGCAGAAAAATGCAATGAGTTGGAGTTACAGTCTAATTTTTGAAATTAATTGAGTTTTTTAACTTCGATCAATTGACTTTATGACTATGGCTACAGTAGCTGTAATACTTGCATAAGTATACATGCACTCCACGAAACCTGCCAGTTGCAAATATATAATTATGTAGTCACCAAATTTTCTTTCTTTCTTTTTCTTTCTTTCTTTCTTTCTTTCTTTCTTTCTTTCTTTCTTTCTTTCTTTCTTTCTTTCTTTCTTTCTTTCTTTCTTTCTTTTGTTGAGTTAGGAAATATGGGTTTTGAAGAAAATAGATCATAAAAATTAACACTTCAACACAAAACATTGGTACATGTATCATGTTCAAAGGTAACATATCATTGATGGTGACCAATTCAACAATCCATAGTGTATGTTTGTGATACCCTGAGTTAGTTCACTTGAGTACTGTAGCTAAGCACTCCCTGACAACTTGTTGTTATTAACAACAAAACCACATCCTGAAAATGATGGTCATGCTAACAGATATATATGAGAAACTGCATGGTACAGCAGGGGCATGAACACTTGTTATGCACTATGTAAACAAACCAGTCAGCATCAGGTGGCAAAATCTCCAGGCAAGTCATGGTTGAAAATATCCAACTGCTTGAAGTTGCCACATCAAATATCTTCAAAAAAAGAACAATAACAAAAACAAAAAAACACCCCCCCCCCCCACCAAAAAAAACAAAAAACAAAAAAAAACAAACAAACAAAATACAAACCAAAACGAACAAAAACAAAACAAACAAAAAGAAACACACAAAAAACGAACAAAACATCAAATATCATGCCATGATAGTCTGTGCAGTCATGGAGATACACACTGTATAAGCACACACTTACACACACATTCATATCTACCCATTAACAGACATGTATGTGTCCATACAACATTGTACAACGTATGTTCCAAATTGAATGAGTCAAATCAAGATTTGTGGAAAATCATGATGATCTTTTGTACAATGTTATGTTAGCATTAATATTGCCACTTGAACTCATACACTGTATCATGAAATTGTAACAGAATCTCCCATTATTTTGTGAATTCAGGCCAACAATTTGTGAAAGTCATTAATTGCTAACAATGATGAGATCAGTGAGAAAATTAAAAATGAATATTCTCAAGCCAGTTCACAGATTGTATACACTTAAAATACAATGTGCACAATAAGTGCAAATTAATTCTTCATTTTCTCACATTTTAAAGTTTCAGAGGAGTATTAAACATTTATGTGTAATAGGTTGCATGTATTGGCCTTCAAAAATAATAAAAAGACATTTTTTCTGCCACACATACACCCTTCACCAGAAGGTAACTGCATAGACATGATATGAAAGCTAATTGATATACATGTACGACTGACTAGACTGTGATGCAGGCACTTTAGCTAATTGCATAATCCTTAAAAGTAAAACATTCCTGTCAACCAAGGCTGGCCCTGACTGGACAACCATCTGACCATCAACATGATGAATGGACCACAAGTGTGAGGCTCCATGCAGCTACTGCAGCTGTAGAAGTTGTCATGCATTTTTAATTTTGTGCAAATTTACTTTTTCTTAGATTGAATTTCACCTTTTAGACTTCTTCACCAACACTATCAACCAGATACACTTGAAACTTGGTGGGAGTGTGAGTTGGCTGGGTCTCTACCAGCTGTATTAAAATAGTAAGCTCTAGGGATTTTTATGAATTTTCGGGCAAAATCCTAAAAAAATCTTTTTCTCTGAAACTACTTTGCCAATTCGTTTCAAATTTTATACGTGTGTTTCTGCCCCCCCCCCCCACACACACATTAATTTGTACCATGCAAGACTTTGCTATATGACTCACCTGAGCGCAGGATCAGTCTTGATCCTCTAGGTTATGTTTACTAATTAACTTTGGCATATTTTACTTTTGTATCATGAGCTGGCACAAGTTAGAACTAAAGTGTATCTGCAACACTTAAATATCATCAGATCATACAATTTTGGGAAAAAAACTAATGGAATATTTAAAACTCTACTGTTATATATGTTTTAATTTTAGGTCATCGTGGTTCAAAAGAAAAGAAGGGCAGAATCCACCATGACAGCAGGACCATCTAAGCCACACGCCAGATGAACAATGAGAAAACTGCTGAGCAGCTGTGACAATTACAATTTTAGCTATGCTGACTTTTCAGTCAAATGAGCTAATACAAGATGGCCTATTGCCATTTGGTCATATATGATGTTAATCAGACATGGAGTATGCCTAAAATTTATTCATGACATACGGTAAAACTGTGTCATTAGGTCATGTTAAGGTCACAATGATATATCCATAAAATATTCATCTCTGAGTTTCAATTTCCATGAGAGCTTATATCTATTTTCTTACATATACACATATATCAAGAGACAGAAACATTAGATCTTTGATGTAAGAATATACGAGATATATTCCAAATTCAGGGTAAAAAAGGTTATCATTCCAGAAATTAAATTTTCATTTTGGAAAGTGTTAAATAGGTAGAAAAGTATGTAGATCTCATATAAAAGTAGTAGGATTGGCAACACTGTGTCAATGTTATGGACTGGGCAGGAAAGGACACATTGAGCACTGAACAAAGTTAAGCCATGTGCTGTTGTCTTAGTACATGACACTGGTAAGCATGTATGCCATACTGGGCTTAAGAAGTTGCAACAGTTTCTGTAAACTGAAACTAATAAACTATGATATGAGCCTCACAACTATGTATACTGAGTTTTTAATAAACATATCATATTGATTATAATACAGACAATTCTTGCAACCTATGTATCAGGGAAAAGGGTTAATAAGTGGACAAATTGTCAGGCTTATTATAATACTTCCTGAAAGTGTCCCAAAAAGTGTCAATATCATATTCTTCATACAATATAGGTTTAAGGAGCTTTCCTTAAAGTGGTCTATCATTAGATATAAGGAATGTGTGTCATTATAAAGGAATATAAAGTGTCAAACCTATATCCTAAGGGTTTGAAATGGCTTATCATTAAAAAAAAAAGGGAATATCAAATTTTTTGTGTTTAAGGAATTTTCCTTAAACTGCTGGTTTATGTGAACGAAATAAGGAAAATTCCATAAACTGGTCTGTCGTTGTAAAAGTGACATGAAGTGTCAAAACTTATATTCGAAGGATTTAAGGAACTTTCCTTAAATTGGTCTATGTTAAAGAAATAAGGAAAGTTCCTTAAATTATCAAAAAACACTTTCTGTGGATTTAAGGAACTTTCCTTAAATTGGTCTTTCATTATAAAAGGAAAGATACAAGAAGTGGCCAAAGATCACATTCTGGACGTTTAAGGAACTTTCCTTAAACTGATTTCATATCAAAGAAATAAGGAACGTTCCTTAAAGTGGCAAAATCAAGTTCTGTGTTTTTAAGGAACTTTCCTTAAACTGGTCTATGTTAAAGAAATAAGGAAAGTTCCTTAAATTATCAAAAAACACTTTCTGTGGATTTAAGGAACTTTCCTTAAATTGGTCTTTCATTATAAAAAGCAAGATACATGAAGTGGCCAAAAATCACATTCTGGACATTTAAGGAACTTTCCTTAAACTGATTTCACATCAAAGAAATAAGGAATGTTCCTTAAAGTGGCAAAATCAAGTTCTGTGTTGTTTAGGAACTTTCCTTAAACTGGACTAAGTTAAAGAAATAAGGAAAGTTCCTTAAATTATCAAAATTGCATTCTATGGATTTAAGGAACTTTCCTTAAACTAGTCTCACATTCAAAATATAAGGAAAGTCCAAATCATGTGTAGAAATAAGGAATTTCCTTAGAACTGGTCCATGTTAAAAGAGAGTAAGGAAAGTTCCTTAAAGTGTCGAAATCACATTTTTGCAGATTTAAGGAACTTTCCTTAAACAAGTCCATCATTCAAAGAAGAAGAAAAGTTTGTTAAAGTGTCAAAATAACATTCTATAGATTTAAGGAACTTTCCTTAAAGTGGTCTGGCCTGTACATAACACTTGAAGCCAGATTAAGGAAAATTCCTTAAAGTTTATGAAATTGCAGATAGGGTGAAAAATATTTATAGTTTATATCCATGAAAAATGGCCTAGCTTTTAAGGAACTTTCCTTAGATCAGAAGTGTTTTTCTGCACTTATAGTCATCAAATTCAGCAATTTATAACATGCAAAAATTGAAAAATAGATGCATTCAAAATGCAAAATTCAGGGTTAAAAAAGGTAATGATCCTGGAAATTACCTTTTTATTTTGGAAAGTGTTATAATATTTGTGCCGTAATGTCAGTTGTATTGATGTGAACGTGCTGTGTCTTATCAGATAGTTAAGCAGCCTGATCAGGGTGTTTTGTGTACGCTGGTACCCCTCTTTAGACACATTTAAAGACAAGTTTGGGCAAGTTCATTTGTCACATGAATTCAGTGATACACTGTTCAGTGTTTTAAGCTGCAAACAATGACATAAAAACAATTATAATGTACACTCTGTGTAACAATCATCCATGTAAGTGTACTGAGCATGTCCAGAAAGTGCATTCTTGGATCATGTGGATGACAGTATAAAAGTATTCTCATAGTCCCCCTCTGCTATCTCTGTGAAGACGTGGAATGTCGCCCTTTACAGTATTACAACCCAGGGAAAATGCCTCATGCTGAGAGGCCACCCACTCTACAGATGCTACATCTGCATGGAGCAAGTTGGGTATTTTCATTCATTTCCTCCTTCAATAGAAGCCACTCTCTCAAACGGTTCTATAATTTCTGGTGCACTGGGGATGGCCTTGCAATTATGTAATAGGGGAACCACTGTATAGAGAAACTATGAGAAGATTTAATGGATAAGACGGATTCAGCATGATCTGCTTTATCTCATTCAGTGTCGGATGAAAGTGGAACGGATCAACAAAAATCATCTGGTGAACAACTTGGTGGAAGCATACCTCAAGGAGCACCCAGGTTAGTCTCAACTAATTAAGCAACATGTACACTTTGCTAGCCTTTCTCACCCAGAGGCCATAGTTTTCTCCTCTCCCTGTGCCTTGTGCTTATTTGAGTTACCAAAATCTGGGACCACACTTAATGTGCCAACTGATGTGGTGGCGCTGGCTATACCCTGTTTACACCACATCAAGAACAATGGAACATGCCACCTGTAGGTGGCACCACAGGGAGCTTCCTCCTGGAATCCACCTGTTGCAGGTGGAGACACCTGGAGGATAAACAAATGCTGCTTCAATCATTGGTTGAAATGTCAAATGACAGAGGAAGCAGGCGCGGCCACCATGGTGACCATGTAGAACGGTGCGTCTGACATGTACCGCTGGCCAGGTGATGTAACCATTTTTGGTCCCCATGGTGAAATAGTCACGTGAAATTAAACAAAGCCATCTGCTATTGTAGGGATGCAATGCAGCGTGTCAGTCTGATAAAACATTGAGTAAAGCTGTGGACTCTGTCAAAATTTACCAATGAAAGGGTTAAATTGGCCCAAACCAGTTGGTGGTCAAACATTGTCCATTTCAGTGGAGAACCCATTATGTTAGTCATTTCATGTACTGGAGGGTAATCCAGCCTAAGTAAATATGTTTAAACTAAACAATGTTTATGACAATATTCAACAATAATGAAAACAGTTTGAATGAGATTTGTCAATGATACCTATCAAGATAACATGCCCCAGGTCAACAGCTTTCCTTGTCAAGAGAAGTTGTTGACTGTCTTATTTCAAAGGAGTAAAGGCTAAAGATAATACAATTCTTACACTGTTTCAGTTTTCGAAAGCACAATCCTTTGATATTTATATTTTTTGGTTTTATGCAGATTATTATGCAAAATTAATGCTGTTTGATCTTCCTTTTCAGTTTTATCCATAATTATTACATGTACCTGTATCTTGTATGTATTACTCAGTGAATTAGTGAATTTATGTCCTTGGATGTGAGTACTGTGTGTTTTCAGGGTAACTTTGTATGATTACAGTTTATACACAATTTCTTCCCATGTATATGTAGCAGGAGAGCGATATTTTCTGCTGTACTCATATGTTGGGTGAACCTTCTGTATTTTCTACAGATAAGAAGCGATCAGAAGAAGATCTGAAAGATTTGAATGCTAAGAACAAAATTTCAAGAGACATGGTTAGTTATGATTGAATTTAAGTTGTCTTATTGTCACTTGATTGTTGTCATGAATGAAGGAATGCTCATAGAGCTCCTGATCTCTTTTAATGCACATATATCTTGCATAATGCTTGGCTGTAAAGGACTTGCCAGAAGCCTTTAGATACTGTGGCACATTTTTACTACTGTACATGTGGCTATAGATACTACTAGCCTTGCCCCATTACCAGGGAACAAGACTCCACCAAGCACCAGCTGGTCAAACCTTTTTCTCAAGCCTTTTGCACCATTGTATATGCAAGTGTCCATGTAATTATGAGTTCTGGTCACTTCATTTGATATTTTTTATATGTTGTGCATTCTGGGAAGCTGTCCTGTTTGTATTTATAGTTTCATACATCAGTCAATTCATTGCATATCATGCTTCAGCTCAATTCAAAGGGTGCCTTCTGTGTTCAAGACCATAATGATTGTATTTATGTGTTAAATGCAATTACATGTTACAGTACACTAGTACTGTATTGTGACATGATGTACTTTATGATCTATGGTGTAGATACCCATATATATGTATTTTATGACCCCACCTTGGTTTACATTTTGCAACATTTGCATGTCACAGTAGTGATGTCAGACAACTCAAAATGCTGTTCCGGAGGGTAATGACTTTAAAAAAATCCAAAGAATGTTATTATTGCATATTTGAGGCTCTCAGCAGTGGTTCCACTCTACAGTGCTCCCTGTCACCAGAACCCATCCCTACAGCAACCATAAAAATGGTCTTAAAATACAGGTGGTGTCTCATGACAGGCAGATGAACAAAGACAGTATAGCACTTTGGGAATTCGTAAAGTGATCTGTCAAGAGAGGAGTCTTCTGGGGTCTCTCCTGGGAAGGAATAGCGTACACGTTAAATAGGTTGAATAAGAGCTAGACAATCCATATGACAGGTGAACAGTGAGTTTGTAAGCTAAAGCGAAATTGTACTGTAACAAGAGTATTATATCCATGGGCTTGCATGGCTCACAAGAAAGTGGAGGTGGTTTACAGTGAAAAATAATAATTCTTAAAAGTTGTGTAAAAATTTGTAATATAATATTACCTGTAGAAACATGGGAAGCATTTTCTATGCAAAGGGATTGGGGATGGTGAGTATTTTCTTCGTGTTCAAATGAATACTTTTATTAAGCGAGGAGGGAAGGAAGTACATGGGCATGCATGTTGTAAATGGCGAGGGACATTTTTCACTCAAAATTTTGTGTCTGTTGGGCACATTTTGTATTTGATTAAGAATAAAGAAGAAATTAAATGATGTCCCGGTTAGAAATTGTCAAAAAATGGGCCAAATATCTGGTGAAAGACTCAAAAAGGAAAGGTAAAAAAGTGGGTGACCCTTGTCAAAGGGGCGGGGGGAGGATTTAAAATTGACACTAAAGACAGATATGATTCCAAAGTAATGTGATGACAGAACAGAGTTACATGTATGTGTACTTGTGTTGTAGTTGTACCCAGCTGGACCAGTCAAGCGTCCAATTGAAGAGTCTGATTCAGATCTGGACGATAACCCATCAGATGAACAGGACAGTGACAGTAACAGTGACAGTGATGCGTCGTATGTATGCTCATATGTGTATTGTGCTTGATCTTTAAAAACTACAATGTAAAGTACAATGTACAATTCTCATGTTGTAGTTTATGCCGCTGTTTAAGAAAGCCAGATAACGTATGTCTAAAACATGTAAAAGAAGAGGAATGGAAACATTAAATAGGGAGTGAGGAGGACATTGTTTGTGTATTCTGGACCTGGCCCAGTAATGAGATTATATGTATTCCATACATTCTTTTAGTAATCCTGGTAATAAATTGAGCTATACACAACTTTCGAAGCCCCTGGCGCCACCAGCGGCAGAGCGCGAAACTTCAATGTAGAGCAAGGTTGGTCAGTGGTATTGGCCAATTCCATGGCCAGCAATGCTGAACACGCTCATTAATGTGGAATCAAATTGATTAATGTATGTGGGAAAATGGGAACTATTCCTATTATTTTTGCGGTTATGTGTTCCTCATAAGTTTACCTTAATGTCTGTAAAATTTAGAGAACATATAAAGGGAACTAGTTATGGAATTTTAGGGTTAACTTTGGCGTGCATTCATAAATAAATTCCAACAAAGGAATCTTCATCAACGCTGAAACTTGCGCTGTATTTCTGAGATAAAGTTAACAATGGATTAGCTTGACACGCACAATCAACTAACGGGTGGGGCTAGTAGCAAAAATGTCATACAACAGGTCTTCAGGGATTATTGCTTGTGAGGGACAGCACAATGCTTGTTACTTTTACTCTGTAATTGGAATGGACATTATTCTTAATGTTGATCAATCAAAGAGACAAACAAAAAATACTGAAATGCTATATGTCTGTCGTTCTTCTAAGAAAAGCCAGCAAGTGTCGCTGCTGTCAAGACTACGTAGTCATTTAGTCATTAATCAGTGTAGCGAGACCTAGGAAACTAGATGGATAGAAATCTCATAAAGTAAACGCTGTTCGTGCAATTTTGCTCACAAGTACCCTGGTTTCTTTTTATCTGACCTTCAGAATTAAGATGCCAGAGCTACTAATTAATTCTTTCATCTTGAAATTAATCGTATAGTCCATCATTACGCATGCCAACACAGGCTACAGCCACAATGTCTATTCAGTGTGTTGTACCACTCTCAGGCCAGCTTGTCTAAAAAGCAAAGGCCTCTCCCAAATGCACCAATTGCAAATTACTGCTAATTGCATTTTATTTCAGACAAAATAAGTCTATAGATATAATTGATTGATATTCATGGTCACTCTATTCAAAGTACATGCCATATTTATAGTTGTTTCAACGTCTTTTCTGCATCCGCATTCACGGGTTACGGGCATAGCCTTGTATAGAACTTTGTGTTAGCATGAAGGCGTCGCTCCCATTCATTTAGTATGAGAGTGTTACGGACTGGTGGCACTATGTTCGAAAGTTGTCTATAGCTACTGGCTGTTCAGTGGCTAATAATGGGGATTGCCCTCTTGCCCTGTGCTACCAGATCTTGACAATGCTTGTCATTTTGGTGTGAGCCAAATTTTCGAATGCTTCCACAAGTTTAACAATGAAATGACAGAAGAGATACGCTGATGAAATCAAAATGGCAGAATAACAAGAGTCCAACGAAGAAGCTAGTGGACAAAAACATTGGGCTAAGGTTTGAGCCTGCTGCAAAGGAATGAGGCAATGCAGTCACCAGAAAAGTCTGCCCCATAGCTAATAGGACTGCCTCCAAATCAGACGAAGCTCCGTATTATCTCTGCTCTACTTGGTCTGCCCAAAGACAACCGGAATATCTATATTCAGGGTAATAAAAGTGCACAGTGAGCATTGTCATGGATTGATGAACCAGTCATGAAGTTAATCATTATCACCTTGCCCATTGGCAATATATGTGCCTTGTTGCACTGTAGTCTGTTACCATAGTAACCAGGGTAGACCAATAAAAATCTGGGTCACTTTTTCAGTGCTAAGACAGTGGTTGTGTACCCAAGGGGCAGAAAATGTGGAGTGGAAGTAACATTGATGTTGGTCTGTTTAACAGGCAACCAGTTTGAGCACCAACTGATCATGTTTCATCAAGACACCACTTCATCAGCTAACCTGATCATTACAAAAATTATGCATTTTCAATGAACCTAATTTTCTGAACTGCACCCAATATCAAAGAGTACATCTCTGAACGGGATATCGAAGAACATACCCTGGAACAGGAGTATAAGTAGATTAGTCGACTCAGTTCAAAGGTTGTAAACAAGCCTAATTTGTGTATCCTGTGATACAATGCAGCTGGAGTGGAATGTTAATTAACCACTCTTGCCTATGTTTTAGTGTTGTGCATTCTAATACATATGATCACACTCCTGACACTCTGCACATGCATGTCCACACAATTGAAAGTAGTTTTGACTTATTTTGAAAAAGGAGTTGATACGGTCTATTTACATTTGTAGCCATGAAAGCTGCAAAAGTTTTGTGTTTGAAGATGCGCTTTACTGCTATAGAGAAGCACTTGATTTCTGCAGTCATTTTAATTGATTAATACTTGACTCCAGCTTGCATGCTGTATTTTCAGAGATTCAAACAGTCCGCCATTTCGCACAGTAACAGCATTTGGGACCCCCATCCATGCCCAGGTTATCAGGTAAGTGTATTTCTTAAGCTGACCAGATGTCAAATGTTACCAGCTTCAGTAGGGACACGCATGTTAACTTCCTGCCAAAATCTCTGACCGTGTCACTGGACAACAGTAACTGTTACAGTCAGCTGCCATGTCACGCACATATACTGATGGAAAACAAGGGGTGATACTTGAATACATTTGTGTGTATAAAGAACATAAAGAATGAGCACTCCAAATGTAAGATGAGTTCTTTTTATAGTATGTCCAGTAAGAAATGCCTAAAAGAGGGTATTGCAGTCAGTGGAGGGCTAGGGTTGTGTATTCCCATTACTTTACATTGTAATTTGCAACTTAATAACTTGAAGACTACTGCACATAGAAACACCGAATTTCAGACAGGAAATCTATATGCATAACCAAATACCTTACAAAAATCATGTGACCACAGCTACTAAAGTGACTGGTTTATGTAAGGTTGCTTTAACATCCAAACTGATGGAAATACACAGCTCTAGCCCTCCAAATGTTTGTGTATTCAGTTGTGTATTGCTGCGAATACACACCTTAGAGCTAATTCTGACCTGTCTTATTAAAATGCATTGGTCACTCAGACTCTAGTCATTATGTGCCTCATTAGCTTTGCTGTTGATTAGTGAGACAAGGGTTGTACCAAGAATTAAATATCGTTATGAAAGGCACAATTCTTCGTGTGAGTTTTAAAAAAGATGTGATCAGGATATCTAGAAGTATGTCTAGTGTATGCCAATGCTGGTCATCTGTTCACTGAAATTAGTTTCCTTCATTTGTACATTTTTTTTTTTGTACAATTGTCTGCAAATAAAACTCTCGGTAGTGTGGAGGTCTAAAAATCATCAGAAAGGAATTCATTGAATTTTTCTTATGTCAGCTTTTGTGCCCATACAGATCCCTTAATACTAATTTCAGAAAATAGCCAATCTTATGTCAGATAAACAGACTGTCATTCAAAGCCACCGGCACTTGGAAGGGTCACCTGAATTTAGACTGGTACCCGGCCAGCAACAAATTTCAGCTGGTGTATTCTCCCATGCACATGATTTTGTAAAAAACACTGGGAACAAAGGGATAGATGTCTTGAAGTTTCTCTGCAGTGAAAAAGGCTAAAGTTTCTTTTCAGTCACCATTTTCTGACAGGGATTTGCAGCAATATTCATCCCTTGTGTCAGATTCACAGGAATGACACTAAGTATCCATTGTTGATGTCTGATGCCTGTATCTCTCTGTCAGGCCACCCAAGACGATATGTCGGCAGTGTCCCGAATACATTCAGCCCATCATGCCATTTGGCACCATGATAGGCCAAGCAGTAACTGCTGTAGGAAATGTGATCTCTCAGGCGGTTAACCTGATCCCAGGTAGGTGGCGCTACTTGAACTGATACTGCCTGCACAAAAAGTCAAAAACACAAAATGAAGCAGGGCGACATTGTTTGAGGATACAATCTTGGTACCAAAAATTGTATCTACCATATTCCTCTGTATAAACTCTGGGGTACTTACAAAATTGCAATACAATAAGCCTTGAATTTACAGCTGTACTTTGAACATGAAAGGTAAAATACCATGAAAAAATTTGATTAAAAGCAGACTTTTTTCTCTCCAATTTTTTGATCATGCAGATTGCATTGAAGTAGGGCCCCCTTATTAGAGCAGGGCCTTTCATTGGGAGGAATATGGTACAGTTCATGTTGTATCTGCTGTTATACACCATTCCTTCCCCTTTTTATCAACCAAATGTGGTCAGATATGGCAGATGGTCTTAAATTGCAGGTACATTTGCATAGAATATAGACTGACGTACCCTAAGAAATGTGGTCATAAAAGCAAGGTGGTGTTTTATGGCAGTGGTCTTTGATTGCAGGTCCTACTGTGTATGTACAATTTAAAGTGAGCTTCAGTTTTAACTTGGCACCAGATGGCACTTTATATAACATGAGCAAATTTGGAGAAAAAAAAACAACTTTATATAACAGTGTGGTACAAATTGCTTGCCCTGGACAAAAGAATTGATGCTACATGTAGTGTACAGAACAAAAGCACAAGACTTTGCACTTTGTATATGCAATTAAAAAAAAAAAAAAAAGTAAATTTAAATAGAAAAGTCTACATTCTGAGCTTTCAAAGTTAAGTAAGTCGATTCACCTGTGTGTGTGTGTGTGTATTCAACTACTCTTATTGGTACAAATTTTCCAGAGCAGTGCCATTTAGAATTCAAACTTGATTTTTTAACAATTACTGTAGTACCTGCTATTCAAGAGCACATGTATTGCCAAAAAAAGTGGTCAGATGAATGGTCTGAAAGTACAGGTATTACTAAACTTATTAGAGAAGCAGACTCCAAATGGTGTCATGGAAGGGTAATCTGGAAATGACTGTGCAGTGGCTCACCAGAAGTGTTCTTTAGAGTAAGAACCACTTTACCCTGATTGGCATATCGGAAGACAAAATTCATGAATTATTCAGCAAAATAAAGCTGAGCCAAATTTATGCTAAAATACAGTTACTGTATTCTTTTGCACAAGGTTGCCAACATCTAGAAAAAAAAATCTGTGAGATTTTTTGAGAGAGCAGGGCTGAGGCTACGAAGCACGTAAAGAGGTGGATGGTACCCCCCTTCCCCCGGAAATTTTTTTGAAAAACTTGATCTTAAAGGATGCAATCATGAGCAATCAGAGATGATAACTGTTGTCAGATCGTATTGTTAAGGCTTTTTTTTTTAATAAAAAAGATTCAGGACTTCTTAGAAAATAATACCATATAACATACATGTACATAAATTTAAAGTTACGTAATTAAAATCTCATGTAGAAGACTTGGTCATAATGTGGGCCACACTGTTTGCATTGCAAGGGAAGAAAAGGACCAGTGAAGAAACAGAACAAATTTGGCACCTTTGACTGGTGACTTCTGGCTGAACTCTGCAATTAACAAGTGGGTCAGGGCAGAAGTGTGCACAGGGCAGACCAGTTTATCCCCATTGTTGAGCTTGTTGACACCCAAGTGAACCTGTGCAATCCATGTGGTTAACAGCTTCCATACCATGACAGTAAGCAAGTGTCAGGGCAGTGTCACCACCTGACACCTGCAGGGATCAGGCAGGTGACGACTGGGTGAAACACATTCAGCTGTGGACATTGACACTCAATGGTGTAAAGACCATATGCTCCAAGTGTTAACAATATAATTAACTTATTCAACGCTTGCCCCTGGTTGTCCCAAGGAGTCAACACTGGCTCTTTGGTTTTACCAAGGAGGGTAGAGAGTCTCTATCCTCCTTGGTTTTTATGGTACCTTCAGATAAAGGCACAAGCACCTTGAAATTATTCATAGACTGGTCCGGGAGCTTATGTTCAAGTATGTATGCCACTGTGCCTCATCCGTATTGAATAAGTCCGTAGTTTTTACATTGCTAGGAAGGTCATGCTGCAGTGTTACTCACCAAGAAGTGCGAAAGCCACTGACAATATCCATTACCCTAGGTAAACAGTAATGAAAGGGTTAATATACAAACATTGATGAGACCAGGAGGATAGCATGCTCTAGGTCAACATTATTGAAAAGGTTGATATACAAATATTGATGAGACCAGGAGGATAGCATGCTCTAGGTCAACAATAATGAAAAGGTTGATATACTAATATTGATGAGACCAGGAGGATAGCATGCTCTAGGTCAGCAGTGATGAAGGGATTTAGTGTTGTTACAGATGAAACTCGGAGGATTAAATGACTGTCCACGAGGTAGAAAGAACAACGCTGGGCTCATCATCAGCTACATGTACCATCAACATCAGTTTCAGAGTCCCACCCTCAACTCTTTTCATCAAGGCAGAAAAAAGTGCAGTTTTTATGTAATATTGATGTCTCAAGTGCCTAACTTTTCAGTTTCGTAGTGCACATATAGCAAGTTAATAATTATTATCCCTTTCTCCTTGAACTAAGACTGAGTCAACCGCTTTCCTTGGCATGGATTGGGCACTAAGTGCCTAGGGCATGTGATCTTGATACATGTAGGTCACATCTACAATTCTCAATCAAATTGTTTTTCATTACTGTTGACATTAGCTGAAACACTGAAGCAGACGACATTTGACCACCAGCCCGTTTTGGCCAGTTTAAGGAGGATAAGATTAATGAAAGCCTGATTATCTTTGCTTGACATGGATGGTGTATTTAGTGAAAGCTGTTTGGTCAGTGTGTGTGTGTGTGTGTGTGTGTGTGTGTGTGTGTGTGTGTGTGTGTGTGTGTGTGTGTGTGTGTGTGTGTGTGTGTGTGTGTGGAATCAGTGAAGTAATTCAAGGACATCTGAAATCATCAGAAACTTGCACCTGTTGGCAGCTTTACGTTGACATGGTGTGGTCAGGTGTACAACCATTCGTTAGTTTAATAACAGTTTGTGTTGACACACAGTATTTTGACATGTGACCACCACCAGTGTCAGAAGGACCATAAATTGGATCATGTGGGCAATGTGTACAGCTGTACCCACAGCTGTAGACTGTGGATTGGTACAGCGGTAATTTGCTGCAAATCATTTTGGCAAAAGTTTCATAAATGGATAGAGATGGTGCATGTGGTGAGAAATGGGGGGACTGTCAGAAGTGTTGTCTTTGGAATCCAGTTTTGCCAACTTTTAGGAACAAAACAGACAGAATGTAGAATTCATTTAACTTTGAGGAACAAAACAGACAGAATGTAGAATTCATTTCACTTTGAGGAACAAAACAGACGGAATGTCGAATTCATTTCATTGAACCCTTTGGAGCAACTTTTGTGTGTTTGCGGCGCAGTGCAATCTCCCGCCATGGCCCATTGACATCACAGACTGCATTATACATGTATGGCTTCATAGAATGTGCTATTGAGAAAAATATTGTGATTTCTTTCGGCAGTTATATGAATTTATTTCTGAATCTGTTTGCTTCAAACAAACACTTATTGGTTTAAAATCAAAAGACAAATGAATATGACTTGGACTCTTAAAGGTCAAATGACAAGCTCAAATTTGCTATTAAATTTGTGTTTTTTTCGATGCAAGGCCCCTCTAATAATCAACAGTTACCAGTTGAAGTAAAAAATATGAACCAAATCTGTCAAAAAGCGCTTTTTTGGCAGCCTCAAAGATGGCCATTGTTCCTGAACATTTTGGACACGGCCCGCTGGAGCGCAGCACAATCGTGACGTCATTCTTGTCATTGGGGTCAAGTACCCGGTGGCCATTACTGTATTGATTGCCGGTTGTTACAATAGTTCCCGGGCAGTTATGGTGTATTGCGCTGCCGTTGGTTGTACCAACGGTACAAACTTCGGTGGAAGTTTCTACAAGTTTCCAAGAAACAAAAAGTTAAGGAAAGCATGGACGGCGGCGATCAAAAGAGACGGATTTAATCCAGACCATCACACGCAACCAGTGTTGTGCAGTGACCATTTTGCTCAAGACGCGTTCGACGAGAAACCCAGAGATAGCACGCAAACTTGGAATGCAAGTGCGGCTGAAGAAGGATGTAATTCCAACTCTTCATATTTAGAACACTCCGAAAAGACAGGGAGATATCACAGATTCAGAATGTCCGCCGACGAAGCGAAGGCAATCGAACGCACTGACCAAACGCCAGAACCTCGCGGTAAGTACAGGCGACACACAGTAGCGCTTGTCCATTTCTGTGTTCTCATTGAGTCCCGGGGGGGTCGCTTATCGGTGATGGCCAATTGGCGCCTGTAATTCACAACGTCCCATGTGTATTCATCATCAAACGTTTGTAAATTTGGCTGTATTGCAGTAAGTTATGGTAGTTGTATAAAATTATGTACAGTGAATTACCGGGTTAATTATTGTCGTCTGTTGTGTCGATGGTCTCAATCTGAACGACGATGGTCTCAATCTGAACGTGCACGACTCATTCCACCTCCCTGGTCAGATCCATGCATTTCGCTTGTTTACCGTGCTGAGTTTCCCGCAACAGCATAAACACGAGACGACGTTCAGTGGCAATAGTAAGACCAACGTGTGGCCAACATCGATTATACACAACACCAAAAATGTATATATATATATATATATATATATATATATATATATATATATATATATATACATATAAATAACATAATTCTTTTACTGTTGATTAGGGTGAACAATAAATATGTTTATTTGGCCATAGTTACATTTAGTGTTGGGTTTTGTGCTCGTGAGTTGTGGTTATTATTGAAGTGACAGTTTCATCATGTGTTCATACAGTACTGACTTTTGTATTTTTATGTTTAGCTAATTGCAGAACACGACCAGGCCATAGCAATAACAGGTAACTGAAGGGACACAGCAAGCTGTATTTGAATTCAATGGGTAGGCCTATCAGACAGAGCAAACTGGTACTCAATTGCAAGGGACAGAGCAAGTTGTACATAGTTCCAATGCGACAGGCCCACATCTATCTGCTCCTATCCATGTGGACACACCAAAGGTTATTATAATTTACATTATGCCAGTCCAGATAAGCAGGTTTCAGTGTACAGAAATAAATAATGTTTTTATGACCATTCATTTGTGGATAATCAAAAGGTTATTCTACTAGGAACTGCAGAAAAAACTATTTTTACTTTCAAGTTAGTTACTTGATAAATGTAGATATAGTGATTTCTGATAGTTACATAATGGTATAACATTTTTCACTCAGTAACAACAGTAGGCAAGCAAGTGCCGAAAAAAAGGGGGAAAATGTGAAATAAAATGCTTCTTGGTGCACAATCACATTATTATTATTATTATTATTATCTTTATTATTATTATTTTTTCATATCATGTACATCATTTTGCAGTCCCATGGTACTCTACTTTTATTATAAAATAGTTATGTTTTTTTACACAACTAACGCCTGCAGAAAGCAAAAAAAAAGAAAGAAAATGGCAGAAACAAAACCAGGTATCTTGAGAAAATCTTTATTACACTCACTTGAACACATTTTATTCGAGACAATATTGCACCCATACGTATTTACAGTAGATGTCAATATTAATTTTAATACAATCAGATGAAAATACATTTATTCCATTCACCAGCTGAATATTTCTAGTGTAATTACAGGTTGCTATTGGCTTGCCAGTAGGCAAGCAAGTGCCGAAAAAAAGGGGAAAAATGTGAAATAAAATGCTTCTTGGTGCACAATCACATTTTTATTATTATTATTATTATTATTATTATTATTATTATTATCTTTATTATTATTATTTTTTCATATCATGTACATCATTTTGCAGTCCCATGGTACTCTACTTTTATTATAAAATAGTTATGTTTTTTAACACAACTAACGCCTGTAGAAAGCAAAAAAAAAAGAAAAAAAAGAAAGAAAATGGCAGAAACAAAACCAGGTATCTTGAGAAAATCTTTATTACACTCACTTGAACACATTTTATTCGAGACAATATTGCACCCATACGTATTTACAGTAGATGTCAATATTAATTTTAATACAATCAGATGAAAATACATTTATTCCATTCACCAGCTGAATATTTCTAGTGTAATTACAGGTTGCTATTGGCTTGCCTTCACTTCAACGAGAACAGCAGACGTCAACAGGCAAGGGCCAAGGATGGAGAGCTTCAGTACAGTGTGTCTTTCCCCAAGGCAAAGAAGGGAGCGCCAACAATAAGGCCGATGACTGGAAAATGTACATATGGTACGTGTAAATATATCTAGGGGATGAAGCATTGTGAACCAAATATAGTAATATTTATTCCAAATTTGAATTACTGGAAAAAGTGCACATGTTGATCAGTATTTTGGAGGCAAAGGTCCTTGTGCTTTTCATTGGTAATATTATGGTAAGTTGAGGGTCCATTTTCTGATACTTGTGCATCACATGCAGTATTGTCAATTTATTATCGTTTTTGTTACAGCACATGTTCAAGAGCTCACGGAAGAAGTACTGCGATTGAGGACACAGTACCCGAGCTACCGACTTGCAAGGCAACTCGTTCTTCAACTTCAACAGTCCGAGCCCGTAATCCCACCTATTCCAAGCCAATACGAGAGGCCTGACAAAGCAAAGTTATCCGAAGAACACTGGGCCCGGTTTGACCACTGACTTAGAATGGCTTTCTGAGGTAGAATCACTTGTAAGTCTGGCTTTCTTCTGGGAAGCTACCACGAATGACGGAACACTGCGCAGGCTGGGATTGGAATCCTGTTCCCCTTTCCAAACTTGCCTCAGATCCACCTGGTGAAGGATCTGTAAGCCACGTAGCGATAGAGCCTGAAATAGAAAGACACAAAAACTGAGTATTTGAACTGTATAGACTATGCAGAAGTACAGTACCCTCAATAATACAAAGTTGCACTACAGTGAACTGACTCTGAAAAACATATGGTTTGTGACAGTGAAATGAAAATGTAGTTTGCTACATGGCTCTTGCTTTCTTGATTTTCTAAATTGTACAAGTGGTGTTGTAGACAGTGACTTGTTATATACTTACTTGTGGATTGGCTCATCATCCCCAACTTCACCATACTCGTCCAGGAATTCCCAAAAAGACCTTTGTAGGACGTAGACGTTTTGGCAGTTGCCATGGAATCCTGGGTGTTCAGTAATACAGGCCAGGCGTAGTCTGTCCATTTGGGCTTTCACTGGCAGATAGTTCCAGCAGCACTTCCTCTCCTCTTTTGTCTCCATTGGTACACAATGTTTACACTTGCACCTGCAGAAAAAAGTGTAAATATTGGAAAATTGTACATACTGGTCAGAGATCTGATGAGATAACCAGAATAAAATGTGATTTTGTACACAAATGTGTTTGTTATTCCAAATACCTTGGTGCACAATCAGTAACCTTCCTATGGAAAGGTCTTAGTATGGTTGATATATAATTTGATAAAATGTATTTTATATTGTATTCACCAATAATAGTATCTTGGCAAGTATATGCCCCACCCTCATCCTACTTGCCCTGTACGTTTCCTTTGCTTCCACGAGAGATTAGATTACAGATGACATCCAAGACTGAACTAATATTTTATAACTGATGGTTCAAAAAAAGTAATGCTACACAAAATACTTCTGAATTTATACATTCATGATTAATTTTGCTTTTGTTTCAAATAATCTATATGGGCTGTGACTAGCCATCAACTTTAGGCATACAAAGAAAGATTTGGCAACATAAATTTATCTTCTTCAACAAAGTGGAATGGAAAGTGTAATATTTTGAATGTTTGAATTACAAAGTCGATCTTCAATAATGAATTAATTCTTGGAAAGTCCCAGCAGTTTTTCAGAATGTTGGCTGTCAGACCCAAGATAATTTTTTCTTTCTTTACTTGTGCTAGCCTGCCTACAAGTGACAAAAATCACAGTTCACCACTATTTATACTATGAACAGGAAAAGGGTTTTAGGAAAGTTCTGACAGTTTTAGTGTATGGTTCAAATTGTCACAATGCCCGTTTTTTTGTGTTTTTTTTGGGTGCAAGTCAAATCAAGAAAGTGAGAGAAAAAGAAAGAAAGCAAGCAAACAAGCAAGAAAAGTAAGAGAAAGAAAGAGAATAAAGAGAAAGGAAGGAAGAGAAGAAAGAAATCTTTTCGATACTCCTATAGTCTGAATAAGCCTCACTGCCTCCTAGCTATGCTTTCAATGAAAAACTTGGATTTCAAAATTGTCAGAATGCCCCCCCTTTTTTTTAAAAATTTTTATTTTGCTTTTTCACTTTGCACTTTTTATGTTACAGAAGCAACAACTATGTTGAAAATTGCTACGAACTTTTCACCCATCAAGACAGTATTTGGGTGGGAAATACTTGCTCTCACTCAAAAACCCTTTCATAAATCTGGAATATATTCATAGCGTTTCCTTTACCCAGTCGTTCCTCAGCACCGTATTTTTGACTTTGCATGCACGCCTGTGTATTCTACTTAGCCAGAA
Source organism: Hermodice carunculata (assembly GCA_964020975.1). Lineage (NCBI taxonomy): Eukaryota > Metazoa > Annelida > Polychaeta > Eunicida > Amphinomidae > Hermodice > Hermodice carunculata. The sequence goes on along the minus strand of OZ026620.1, from coordinate 49,063,425 downwards.
CAGTAGCTGCCGTTTACCTCCCGCCCCCCATAAACTAATTATCACTGTTAGCATCAGTGATTGTGCAATGCGATAAAGCGTGACCCGGTAGCCAGTCTTGTGTGGCCTTGTGTATTACTGCCCCACTCCAAGCTACTCACGATCTGTGCAGACGGCTCGATCAGATTTGGCTTTTAGAAAATGTCATTCGTTTGTTACAAGTATCATCACATGCACAATACCAATGGCATCTAAAATACAGACAAACTCGAGTTTACAAACGAGACAAGGGGCTTTACTGAACTCTGAAGTCTTCCACGGGCACGGTACTCCCGAGAAAGGGAATGGAGAAATGCCCCAGCATACACACGTCTTTCATTGCCAGCTACGCGGAATTTGTTGATCTGTATAACTTTAATTCGATACGAAACTTTAGTGTTCGCTATTGTGACCACACGACACGAGAAAAATCTACTAAACTCTGTCCGAGTGTCGTCTATTCCTCTCGCAAAATTGAGCATAATCTACATACCACGAAACATCTGTTGGGTCCTCCGGCTCTGGGTCCACGTTCTCCTTCTCGGAGTCGCACGGCACCACCGCCACCTCCGCAATACGTCTCCTCTTTGCTAAGGGCTCGTACATGTATGGTTTTACTACGGATCTGAATATAACCTGTGGTCCAAAACTACTCTCTTCATCATCTTCGCAACCGAACATAGGGTCAAACATGTATTCTGCCATCTTCTTTCCCACTCGCTTTGACAAAAATGACGTCACAAAGCGCGCCATCTGGCGGCAAAAATGCGGCAAAAACCTCAATAATGTTTTCAGTGGTGAGGGTGATAAAAGACGTTTTTTTTCGTATCCCGGAGGTAAAATCATACCAAAATTCTTTCGGGTTCGAAAAATGTGGTCCTGATGTACACATTAATGCTAAAATATGGGAAATGACCGTCATCTGTGACATTTGACCTTTAATACCATCTGCCTTTTGTAAATGGAATCTCAAACAAATAACATTGCCCTTCTCTCTGTCATTTCATTGTGGTTGTCATATCTTGTCTGTCTAGCTTGTCTATTTATGTTATGTTGTGGGGTTTTTTTTGTTTTTTGTTTCCTGCAAGAGGGTCTTGGATAGGACTTTGCCCTTTTTCCCAATTTCTGCAGCGATTATATGATGTTTATTTAGTGTACTTGATTAATAAAATATGTCTAAACCAAACCCTTTGATCTACATTATGACCTACATGCGCATGTAAATCCCACTTTAAGACTTGAACCAAAGTAGACGAGGCAAAAAAAAAAAAAAAATGATGGCAATTAAAGTCAATGTAATTTTCTTAGATGCACCCCACATTAGTCGTGTTAGTTTCAGAGCCCGGCCTCATAACACTGTTTTTGTTTTGTGAAGGGAAGAGAATGTTATTTTTGTACAATTTTGGCCTCTTGTGTGATTTAGGTTTTGCTGTGTCCCCTTTAAAAAAAAAAAAGAAAGAAATGGTGCTAAGAATGTAACTTAAAATGCCATCCAGCCTAACTTGCTTTGTGTTCAAATTATATGGGACAAACTCCAATTCAGTTTCAAATTGTCTGGCTTAAGTTTTGATTGTACACACATGCACCTGTGTGTTTTTATGAAAAGAATGGATACTGCATCAGCGCCCCCTGCTTCTGTGAGGGAGCCGCCAGTTGGCTCTCGTAGGAGTGATCTTTTGATGACCATGATGACAAGGCCTTATGCATAATCATGAAAACTTAGGCTTTGTGCTCATAGGAATCAATGTCTGGCAAACCTGGTGTACATACACATGTTGAACACTACTTACATGCTTGGAGGCATCTCTATGCAGCTGTTTTTAGTGTGAAAAGTTTTTATGACTGGCTTGAGCTATCAAAATGTCAATAGCTTAGTTCCGAGATAGGGACAATTTTTGCCACCGGTGGCGCTGACTACTATGTTCCCACGATGTCACGGACGTTTCTGCAAGTCTCGGGGGACACTTTCAAGTCTCGCCATTTTGCCCCATTGTGTTAACATGGGAAAGTTGGTGTCATTTTTTTAACGCCAGTTATTTTAATAACCTACAAGTGTAACTCCAAGAAAGCATGCCAGTGTACAACTGTAAGATACCAGGATGTACCTCAGATAGCAGAAAACACGGTCACTATGTAAAATACTGACACAAAACCTGAGACAAAACCTATACAAATCGGGGCCTGCATTGTGGCACAACTAACCATGCATTAAGTCACCCTTGATTGACTCGGTGAGTTCTGAGGGATTAGCCTGGGGCGCACTTCTGCCAGTGCTTTGAAGATCCTCGCGCTTGGCTGACCACTAACCAGATTAGCGCTTGACGGGTGCAATCAGAAATTAACAGTAAAGCACCTGACCTAAATTCGCAATACACTGTCTGCAAACTTTGTTACCTGATCACTGGCACACTGTAGGCCTTCAAGCATTTTCAGATCAGCTATTATTATTTTTTTAAGATTGGCGACATTAAACAATAAATAAATAAATAGAATAATTAATATTAAAGCCCTCTTACGCTGCACACTGGCACCCTCCGGTATGGATGACCCCTTCTTCCATGACTATTCCCCAGACCTGGTACGCTGCCTCGCCTTGCGAGGTTTGTCTTGTACAAAGTGCCTTCACATACAAAAGTTTGCATGAAACAAAGTTTGACAGCACGTGTAACTTAACCCCATGGATGTGCCCCTGTTCCGCAAGTTGGTAGCCCCTGGATTCGCGGCACTTCTGAACATTGTTGGGTGTCCAGTCACATTTGCTTATTAGGTAGGCGATGACATGGGGCATCTCAAGCACTGGCATTGCTTTCAGGTCTTCTGTCTCCGCACGTCCATGGTATCATCTTTCTCCTCAACTAGGTCTTTCTTCACATATTTGTACCCCTGCACTCCGCGAATCTTTCGAAACTTCTTAAGGTCAACCACTTTCATCTTTGAAAATTTGTCGTATAGTTCATTTTCCGTCTGTTCAATCACGTTAATCGCCGCTCCTCCGTCGTCCGTATTTCCTGCCATGTTCACTGAAACTGAACGATCACTGTTGCACGTCGATTCTCGTATGGGTTTCGCTGTCACGCTGTGTTGGTCACGGCCTACTATTACCCCGGGAAAGCTTGACCGCGGAATTGTGTTACCAGGCATGTCGGGCATGCGCGGAGGGAAAAAATCTACCATGTGAAGCCTGGTGTTAAAAAAAATCCCTAACTCGGAACGCCAGTATTGGTTTGGGTGTTTAGTAACAAGAGAAGAAAAAAAAAATGGGGAAGGGCTGCTGCATGATTTGTTTAATTAAAAGTGTTTGTGTTGCTGAAACAGTGGAATTGGATGCAGTTTATTGACATAATTATGTAAAATGTTTATGAACATAAAAATGTATTATTTCTTATCACTAAATGCATATGACAGTTTCCACCCAAAAATTGGCATTAAATGGATTTTTTTTTTCAATTGTGGCATTATAATTATCAGCATGCAAATGTATGAGCATATTGTTGGAATTTCAACAGGGCTTGCCGCAAATCCCACTACAGCTACAAACAGCACTGCAGGGGGAGGAAATGCAGACAATGGAGCAGCAGCTGTTCCAGGAACCTCCACGAATACTGCAAGCAGAACAGATGAAGGTCAGTATATGTATGAACCTTACGAGGTACAAGACTTAGTATAGTCAAGGGTTTACACCGGGGAACCTCATGCCAATGCATTGGCCTGCAAATTTTCCCCATTCTAATTTTTTAGAAATGGTGCAGTGTATACGTAGCAGTGATATGCCCCCTGCTTCGTCCTTTATCAAGAATATTATGGGCAATTAGTCAACAGCTGCCTGTGGTTCACTTTAAGGGTGCACTTACGATTTCAAAAGCTTATGTATTTCTTTGTTAACCTACCCCCATTCAGGGGCTTATTATAAATTTTCTGGCACATTTGATTAAATACATGAATTGTTTTATGAAATACAGGCTTGAAGAATCCTGTTTTCATTCAAATCCAATTAAATTTTTATGCAGAACTTTTTTTGTTGCCCTCTAAATATTATGTCCGATGGTAGAAAAGCAACATAAACTGACGTCACCAACTGGTACCCATAATACCATGAATAGCTTTTGTATATACATAATGCATGCTTCAAGCACCAGTCCACAAACCTTGTGCATATGATGGCAAAATCACTCTGGCTCTCAACAAACAATGCAGGACTTCCATATAAATTATCTACAGTAGACCATTGTGTACAGGCCCTATGCTTACTCTACATTGGCAGTTGACTGGAAAGACTGCACATATTAATTCTTTAGTGCTAACGTAATGCACTGTGCCAAGGATAGCAGTTGGCTCAGTCACAAGAGTGTCAAGTATGTGATTTTAGATTTATAAGTTAAACCTTTAAAGTACTAATCAGGGCTATGGTCATTTTCTCATTACCGTTAAACATTTAACGGTTAAAAGATTTAAATTCCTCATGAAGATACTTTTCATTCAAATACCAGCAAGCGTAACCTAAAGCAAAAAGTAGGGAAGCTGTGGACTCGTAAATCAGTGCCTTAAGGGTTAAACTGGGGGGGAGAAGGTACTAAAAATAAAGATTGTGCAATGTATAATGTGAATGTAAACATATGGCAAATCGCACAAAAGTGATATCTGTGGTGAAAGAGTGCCACAGTCATACATACCTGTAACTGTGATTATGGAAATACAATACATTATTCTTGTATTGATCAAGCAATACTGGTAAGGAATAGATGGCATCTTTGAGCTACTAATGTCAACGTAAGTGAGAGAAATAAATTGACGGATTTAGACCTATTTCACGTTTGTCCGTTTATGCCCTCCCCCATAGGATGAGGCATACAGCAACCACTGTGTCCACCTATCTGTCCAGAAAGTTTTTGCACAATAGCTTCAGCACTTTGTGACCTAGAGCTTTCATATTATACAGGATTATAGTCATCTACCAATGCAAATTTAAGTACAAAGATGGATGGCCTTGACCCAATTCCTAGACCACAGTGCCACATTACAAAAATCAGTTTGCACATGATACTTTGAGAAATTTTTGAGCTATGACTTTCATATTGCACAGCCTGACAAGGTTATAGTTGTCTATAGGTCTAGGTCAAGTCTGAAGATGGGTGACCATGACCCAGTTCCCAAAGTCACAGAGCATCAATACATAAATTTGTTTCTGCATGATAACTTGAGAACAGTTTGAGCTAGGGCATTCATATTGTACAGGATTATAAATCACCAGTAGGGGCCACGTCAGGTTTAAAGATAGGTGATCTTCATCTGTCCACAATGTGTCTGCCCTATAACTTCAGCACTTTTTAACCTGGGGCTTTCTTATTGCACAGAATTATTATTCCTCTATAAGTGCTAGGTCAACTTCAAGGTTGGGTGACCTTGACCCACTTTCCAAGGTCAGAGAGCCACACAAGTGAATTAGGTTTCTGCAAGATATCTTGAGAACTTTTTGAGCAAGTGCTTTCATATTTTACAGGACCATAGTCCTTTATAAGGGCTAGCTTAAGTTTAAAGATTTCATATTACATAGATTGTATCTGTTTGTTCATTTGTCGTTACATCCGTTTGTCCATCCAGCCACATTCCAGGTGATAACGAGAAAGCTTTTTGAGTAAGGACATCCAACTTGCACTTGCAAAGCCACAAGGCCTAGGCTAAGTTCAAAGCCCAGTGACCTTGACCTCTTTTTTGAAGGTGACAGGATGTTATAATACAAAAAAATTGCATGATTATCCATTTAGTTTTTTAGTGTTCATGACTGTTGTCATTCCAAGTGAGACCTGTGATTGCCAAGGTTATCAATGAGGTGAGAAGGAGCATGGATCCAGCAATCTCTGATTGTGTGTTAATTTGACATGGTTGATTCCCATGTGTAGCAGGACAAATTGCCTTTGATTTAAAAAAAATCCTGTCAAGAAGTCATTAGAACTACCTGTGCAATTGTAGAGAGTTTTGCTTCTGGCATACAGCTGGCATATAAAGCCCCACATGCACAGGATTTATGTTGTCTTGCAGCCCAGCCCTCAACTAGTGGAGAGACCAGTGCCGGAGGTTCAGCCACATATGCAGACGTGAAGGTCATGCCCACCCCTCCAAACTTTGTCTGTAGTCCCAACCAGACACACATCTTATGCCAGTGTTGTCTACAGCCCATGCCTGACAGACGGAGCCTTCAAACACTACACCTTTCTACTGGAGTGCCACCTATGCAGTGTAAGTTCTCAAAATGTGTGAATTCTAAAATTTTTTAGTATGTATCCTGAATGGTGCAGTTAACCATATCTTTTTTTTTTTTCTCAGTGCATTAAAGCTAGAATTTTTTGTGGGAATTTTCAAATTTCTGACAAAAATACCATGCGTTGTCAAAAGTCAGTGCACATTTTGTTGCCTAGCAAGTCATGCTCCATCTTTTTTCAGAAGACATCTGGAGTATGACTGCAGGGGTCTACAGTGTAAGAACCACTGACAAACCCACAGGGTGGAACATGTTGACCCTTCCCCCTTAGGCCAAAACACAATAACATTTCTCAGGCACTTCCCTCACCTCTCACTTCTGCTTCTGTTCAACCTTTTTACCTCAGCTGACAAGTCGGCTGAGGTTATAGTATGGTCATTCATCATTCAGTGTGCCCACAATTCACATTTCCGTTTCTCCAAAATCATCATCCAGATTTGCTTGAAACATGGTGGGGATATACCTTGGGTGGGTCTGCCAAGTTTGTTCAAATGGTCATGGTCTAATGATTTTTTTTTTTTTTTTTTAAATCATTTTGGGGGGGGGGGGGGGGTTGGCAAAATCTGAAAAAATCTTCTCTGAAACTGCTCAGCCAGTTGCTTTGTAATTGCATAGGGGACACTTCTGGGGACCTTCAGACCTTAACTATTCAAGAGGTGGTGCTGCAATTATTTATTTTTATTTATTTATTTATTTATTTATTTTTTTTATGAATTTTGGTGTGTCTTCCCTGCTTTCAACTTCTTTTCCCAAACCGTCACTCAGACTGCTCTGAAACCTATGCAGTGTGAGGGAGGATTAATCAAGTTTGCTCACTAGGTGGTGACACTCCGGATCCCTCATTTGTAACAAAGTTTAAAGTTTGGGTACTTGTCAGTTAATGCATGCATTCCTGTTGATCACCATGCAAGTCAGTAGGGATTGCAATGGAAACTCCACATTTTATTTCCTCACCAAAATCCTCATCCCCCCAACTAGAAATGGGACTTATTCCAGGTTGAATGTCAAGGTCAGCATTGCCCTCTTGCTTCTTTACATTTTCTGACCTAAGGCACCATAATTTGTCCTTATGGATGCTAATAAATTTGCCCAGTTATATTGATTTTTTTGTAAGAAACCACCAATGTTGTGAAAAATGCTATATAAATGTTCAATTTTTTACTTTTTAAAAGTCCCCCCCCCCTCCCCTCCCTTCCTCATCAAAATTATTTCAAAAGTGCCTGAGAAACTAAACAATAAGTGTTTGTGGTCTTACACAGGCCAAAACAAGCCACTGGTCAAATATCATCTGCTTTAATGTTTTTGGCATATTTCAACAGTAATGAAAAACAATTTGTAGGAGAATTGTACATGTTGGAAATGAAACATATCAGTGTAAAGTGAGCCAGGTCAACATTTTTCATTGGCAGCAGTGGATTGGGTGCTTAGTGCCCAACACGTACCAAGGAAAGCTGTTGACTCAGTGTTAATGCAGTCGGAAAGGGCTAATTGAATATTCTCTTTTTCATGAAAATGCTTGAAGTTCCTTCAGTTGTATTTATGGGACTGAGTGAATCCAAACAAGTTTGTAAAAGATCAGTAGCCAAACTACTGTTTATGTACTTATATTGCAAACTGCATTTACATTCATCAAATGATCATCGCAGTACAAAATAATTGGGTTAAGAAACAGCATGAAGGTTAGTAACAGTGTCATGTGACAACTACTGTGTTTTGTTTTTTACCTCTGATATATTATATGTTTAAGAGCAACCCCCCCCCCCCAAAAAAAAGTGGCATGCATGTTTTTGCAACAGTCTTAATGTACTGACCAAGCTTTTCTGTGTAACAACAGTCTTGCGCACCAGTTCTTTCATCACACAGGCTAGGGTAGGTGCAAAGTTAATGTCAAAATTGACCACTAGGTGGGACATGTGTATGCTGCACTGCTCAGTGATGCAGGTTCTGTCTGATTCTGGTATTGCAGGTAGCCTGTGTTACAGATTCTATTGCCATGCCTACTGGGGCTGTAGAAAAGTGGACTGCCTTGGGTGCCTAGGTAACTTAAAAGGTGTGTCACCTTTATCATACTAGTTAATACCAGGAATAGTTCTCAGATGAGTTAACATGTTTAGCTTCACATGTGTTACGTGTATGTAAAAGTGCAGAACCAAATGTTTAACTTTTATGGCATTTTTAAGCAACAATTGATTCCCCCTTGAAGGGGGTTAGAGTGAATTGTTTCCAAGTTTTGCATTTACATGTACATGCAAGTGTCATAATTCATACATTTAACACAAAAGTATTGCATGGAGCAGTTGTTGAGAAGGATTCCACTTTCTGGAGGTCATGTGATCAGATTCTACCCAAATTGCAATGTCACTAGTCTATAAGGAAAGTGTGTGATTAAAAATTTGTCACCTGTTGTCTTACTGAATTTGCAAAAGATACTCATTGAATTTAAATTTCAAACATGAAGAAAAACAATCCTTGGAGGTTTGATTTCAGAAATTGACTTAAAACAAGGTTTTGAACTTGAGCATGTGATACTTGAAGGAAACATTTGAAGTTTGTTTTTTTTTATTTGTTTTTTTTTGCAATAAAAAATGAGCAATTGTAAATTTGTGATTTTGTCTAAAACAGAGGTAATTTAAATATGCCCATCATACTTTTATAGATTTACATTTTGGGAAAAAGTGCCTTGGAGGTCTCATTTTAGAAAATGCATATGAGTCAACAATATTCCAGGTAAGTATTTCAATACTGAATTTCTTTCACTTTTTTACAGACAAAAATATGAAAGGAATAGAAAGGGAAGGAATATAAATTAAAGACAATTAAGTATATTTTGCTAATTAAAAAAGAATATAAGGCAGAGGATTAAAAAAAATTGAACAACATTTGTGATGCTGAAGAAAATGCAAAGTGCTGTTGTTTTGAGGCACACAAGTTTGATGTCATTTAAGAACTGGGGGGGGGAGGCAAATTCTTTAATGGTCGGTTATATAGCTTCTGCGACAAAAAGCAATTTTTGACATGTTTCGGTAGAAATGGTAGTGGCATGCATAGAGATAAGGGACTGCTCAACATTTCCAAAAGAGCACTCCCGGTACAGCGCCTGCAGCCATGTCTGGTGAAACAGTACGTTCAAACATTCAAAAGTCACAACTTCTCAGTCAATTTAACAGGCAACGTTATATTCGTGTAAAACCTGACTTACTTTGAAGTTGTATTTGAAGAGGATGTTCAATCATCACCAAGATGTGTCGGGCTCACAACATATTATTAACCATTTCCATTCTTTTCAGTGTCAGGACAAACGTGAAGATTGTTGTGCCTAATCATCCTCTATTGCATTGTTAAAAGTACCCACTGCCATCATGCGACTTCCTCCTGAGCACAGTGCTTGCAATTAGGAAAATTATGAGCAACCCCTTAAAGGCTTGGTAGTGATAATTTTTTAAACCTTGTTTAAAAGCATGAGAAAAACCTTCCATATTATCTTGTAGGATAATTTACATTCACTGAAATTTTTCCATGTTTAATGCATAAAAATAAATTATCTGACAAATTACAATAACAGCAATGGTATAGGCCAAGCACCTTCAGAATTAATGTGCTGCATCATGGTGCTTGATACTGCACCCGGATCCTTTTTTTTTCTCTTCTTTTTTTTTTTTTTGCATTTACACATAAAATACAATGTATCTAATAAAGGGTCATGTAGTTATTGCAATGTTTTTTCTTTCTTCTTCTTTGCAGAACTATTTAGAGAACCAAAACATAACAGTTAAGCAAGTTCTGCAGGAATGCTGTGCTAAGCTGGACAGTAGAGAATATGCGTGTAGAGGTGAGTGCTCCTGTGAGAAGTGAGACAGGGGTCCCAGTACACTGGTACAGGTAACACTTGGCCCGTGGCACAAGGCACAGAAATTAAGACAATATAGAAATAATGGCCAGTATGAAGGGAAAATAAAGTTGCTTCCAGGATGTGAGTGTGAGAAGGAAAAATGCCCCATACACCGGCACAGAAAATACCCATTTCCCCACACTGAAAAGCATTGGTGAATGGTCATATGACAGGTCAAGGTGACAGGTCATTTGACAGACCTAGGTGTTTGGTCACATTACAGGCCTACATGAGGTGTTTTGTCATGTGATGGGCCTTGGTGAGAAATATTGTGATAAGTCTGGGATTTGGGTCATGTGACAGGCCAAGCCAGGTGATAAATCACCTGACTTGTCAGTCAGCTGAGCTTATCTTATGGTCCCCCATCCATCGTCCGTCCGTCTGTCATCTTTCGTCCCTTGCCAACAATTCACATCTTTGACTACCTCTTCAAAACCATCAGCCAGATTCACTTCAAACTTGGTGGGGATGTGCCTTCTGTGAGTCTCTGCCAAATTTGTTCAAATGATCACACTCCAGTGATTTTTTTTTTTTTTTTTTTTTTTTTTTTAGGAAGCAAATCTTAAAAAATCTTTTCCGAAACTGCTAACCCAATTGGTTTGATATCACACAGGGACCCTCCCTGGGACTCCTAGTGCTGAATTTGTTCACCAGGTGGCGCTGTGATTTTTTGTAGTTTTTTATTTTGATGTCTCCTGGTGGAAGCCGGGGGAAATATTGTTTTAGTGCCCGTTTCTTCCGCTTCTTCTTCTTCTTCTTCTTCTTCTTCTTCTTCTTCTTCTTCTTCTTCTTCTTCTTCTTCTTCTTCTTATTCTTCTTCTTCTTCTTCTTCTTCTTCTTCCTCTTCTTCTTTCTCTTCCTCTTCCTCTTCCTCCTCCTCCTCCTCCTCCTCCTCCTCCTCCTCCTCCTCCTCCTCCTTCTTCTTCTTCTTCTTCTTCTTCAACACTTGGTTTCCGTGCGATAAGTCTTGAAGGACTTGACAGAATTTGATGAAACTTGGTAGGATTATGTATCTAGGCAAGACCTAGGTTGGGATTGTATTTGGATGACCTTGACCTAATTTTCAAGGTCACAGGGTCACTTATGTGAAATTGGTTTCCGTTCGATAAGACATGAAGAACGTGATGGAATTTGATGAAACTTGGTAGGATTATGTATCTTGGCAAGACCTAGGTTGGTATTGTATTTGGATGACCTTGAGCGAATTTTCAAGGTCACAGGGTCACTTATGTGAAATTGGTTTCCATGCAATAAGTCTTGAAGGACTTGACAGAATTTGATGAAACTTGGTAGGATTATGTATCTAGGCAAGACCTACGTTGGGATTGTATTTGGGTGACCTTGACCTAATTTTCAAGGTCACAGGGTCACTTATGTGAAATTTGTTTCCGTGCGATAAGTCTTGAAGAACTTGATGGAATTTGATGAAACTTGGTAGGATTATGTATCTAGGCAAGACCTAGGTTGGGATTGTATTTGGGTGACCTTGACCAAATTTTCAAGGTCACAGGGTCATTTATGTGAAATTGGTTTCAGTTCGATAAGTCATGAAGAACAGGATGGAATTTAATGAAACTTGGTAGGAATATGTATCTTGGCAAGACCTTGGTTGGGATTGTATTTGGGTGACCTTGAGCGAATTCTCAAGGTCACAGGGTCACTTATGTGAAATTGGTTTCCGTGCGATGTCTTGAAGAACTTAATGGAATTTGATGAAACTTGGTAGGATTATGTATCTAGGGAAGACCTAGGTAGGGATTGTATTTGGATGACCTTGACCTAATTCTCAAGGTCACAGGGTCACTTATGTGAAATTGGTTTCCGTTCGATAAGTCATGAAGAACTTGATGAAATTTGATAAAACTTGGTAGGATTATGTGTCTAGGCAAGATCTAGGGTGGGATTGTATTTGGATGACCTTGAGCAAATTCTCAAGGTCACAGGGTCACTTATGTGAAATTGGTTTCTGTTCGATAAGTCATGAAGAACAGGATGGAATTTGATGAAACTTGGTAGGATTATGTATCTTGGTAAGACCAAGGTTGGGATTGTATTTGGGTGACCTTGACCTAATTTTCAAGGTCACAGGGTCATTTATGTGAAATTGGTTTCTCTGCAATAAGTAGTGAAGAACTTGATGAAAATTGCTAGAGTAATGTATCTAGGTGAGAGCTAAAATAGGATTGTAATTTTCAAGCAAACTTGGTCATTTGTAATTTGTTATCACCTGTAGCTTATTCAGAGACGTAAGTGTTCCACCGGGAGACATTTGATTTTCTGTTGGAAAATCAGTCTGTTCTAGTTTTTGTGTGTTTTTGCTATTTTTGACTTCTCCAGAACCATCACTCAGACTAAGCTCAAACTTGGTGGATATGTTTCTTGTGGAAGGGTCAAACAAGTAATTTCACTAGGTGGCACTGCTGTGGATTCCTGATTTTTAACGATTTTTTCAACTCGGGTACTTATCAGTCAATGCGGCTTTTCTGTCGATTACTATATATGTAAGTCAATGGGCATTCTAATGCTAATTCACATTTTCGACTTCTTGTCCAAAACCGTCATCAGGATTGACTTCAAACTTGGTGGCAATGTACTTTGGATGGGTTTCTTCCAGGTTTGTTCAAATGATCATGCTCCAGTGATTTTTTTATTTTTAATGAATGTTTTTGTAAGATTTTTTTTGACAAATCTTTTTTCTTCACAATCGCTCACCCAATTGCTTTGATATCACATAGCACTGCTAGGGACTCCTAGTTCTTAATTTGTTCACCAGGTGGTGCTGCAATTTTTTTCAAATTTTTTATAAGTTTTTGTGTGTTTTCTGTACTTGTCACTTCCTCTCCTGAACCTGAACTCAGATTAAGTTGAAACTTTGTGGATATGTCCTTGTGAAAGGGTCAGGCAAAGATGTTCACTAAGTAGCACTGCTGTGGATTCCTGACTTTTAACGATTTATTTCAATTCCGGTGCTAATCGACACCTTTTCTATGGCTTACTATGCAAATCAGTGGGCTTTCTAATGCATTCTAATGGTAATTCACATTTTGGACTTCTCTGAAGAAACTGTTAGTCAGATTTACTTTAAATATGGTGGCCATGTACCTTGGGTGGGTCTCTACCAAGTGTGTACAAATGGTCACGTTCCAGTGATTTTTGGATTTTTTATGACCTTTTTCCAAAATCTTTAAAAAAGTTTGTATACAAAAGTTTAACATGGGAATTTCTTGTAATGGTTATAACTAAAATAATTTTTGTCCAGATTTGTGCCAATCTTGGTAGGGATGTACCTTTTTTAAGTGTCTACCTATTTTGTGCAAATGGTCATGCTCCAGTGATGTTTGGACCTTGACCTCATTCCCAAAGTCACAGGACAACTGACACAAAATTTACTCTTTACTTGAGAACTTGAGATCTGTTTTGAGTTAGGACCTTGATGTTGCACATGTTAATGTTTCTCTATGAAAATCATGTTTAGACAGTACATGAGTGGCCTTGACCTCGTTTTGGGGTCACAGTGCAACATACATGAATTTTACTGTTCACTATTATAGCTTTAGAACTACTTGAACTGGGACCTTGATGTTGCACATGATAGTGTTCTTCTACACAGGTCACACTTACTCAGTACATGGGTGACCTTGATCCTATCCCAAGTTCACAGAGATGCTATTGTGATGAATGTCTAGGTTAGCTGACCATGGGCTGATCGCACAGCCCTCCTGTTTTATAGCGTGACTACCGTTTCAACACTTGTAAACTATTGCAGCCGTGTTTGTCACCATGGAGTAATTACAATATTGTTGATGGCATTATATTAAATATGATTTGCTCTATCAAACAATAAAAATATATATCAGGCATGTCATTGAAATAAGTTTTGACAAAATCACAAATATAAATGCATTTAAATATTTATATAGATTTTAGATAGCGAGCATCAAGTTAAAATCTTAAATGTTTTTCCTTCAGATCAAGCTGCAAGACAAGTCAATTCTAACACAGTCATGTGTTTTGGCTGTGGCCTTCGTAATTTTAGAGATCTGGCTTATTTATACAGGAGGGATATACCTATAGGCAGTCTGCCAGGTGAGTATTGGGCAGGTGTCAGTAGTTCTGGGTACCCCGTGTACCTGTATATTTAGATTTTGTACATTGGTGTACATGACAGTGGACTTAGTTTGAAATGGAGGACTAAGTTGTATGCTTGAACACGACAGTTTTTGTATGCGTGGTAAAAATGGTTTTACCCGGGAGTACTTCAAAGGCCCCCTAGGATGTAGGTAACATCCTTGTTCTGCTCTTTTGTATTTACTGCTATTAGTAATTAATCTGATAAGGATGGTCATTTCCCTATTGGGGGCCTTTTGGTAGCTGTGACATTTGGCATCTAATTTAGACTCCTAGTTCAGTTGGATTGTGGTCATACTATTATGCCTCTGTAGTTGAACTGTTTATTAGTGAATATGAGGGTGCAATGGGTAATTAAACATTCAACTAAAATTACTTTATTTTTGCATGTGTAATTTTTCACAGTTATTGTATTTATGACATTTCACTGTAGTTTTTATTTTCATGGCTTTGTGCCATCAGCAAAATAAGCAAAAATAAGAGTACAGCAAAATTAAATCAGTGTGCAGTATATAGTACAGAGTTGGTGCTCTGCATTTTAATGGGATGTCACCAGCATGAATACTATCGTGAGGTGTTAATTATTTTGAGCATTTTCCACAAAATATATGTGGCTGTCAGTGTCAGATCAGGTTTCATTGCATTCATGATATTTGATGCTCTGACCCATGCAAAAGGTACTCCATTTTAACATGTTTAATTCTTTGCATGATTTTACAAGAAAAATGAAGAAACATAGTGTGGTCCTTTTGAACTTGATAAATATCACATATGTTATATTGAGGTTTCACTGTACCCTGTGTTATAATGGCACCGTCTCCATGCTGCTTGATGTACTGGTTCTTATGTTTTTGTACAGCTGTACATTGGTTCCCCATAAATGAAAATTAATATGAAAGATTTACAGCTACCTCTGAACAGTGCACAATGTGTCTTGAGAGAAAGAGTTGTAAAAAAAAAAACCCAAAACATCAAAAATGAAGTAAATAGAATAGTATTATGTATGGGTTGTGAAAGACTGCTTGCCTTATAGAGGAGGTACCCTCAGAAGAGGAAACGTAACATAAAACCTGGCTTTGCTAGCTAGATGTTTATTTTGTTTTTTTTTTGACTTAATCAATCGTAATCAATGTACACACTCTTGTTGAACTAGGTACACAGTGTGAAAAATGTTGGCAACATATTAATAATATAACATTCACAAGGGAAATTTTTAATGGCACATTTAATCACTGCATTTTATTTTTGTAAGTACATACCTGTTGGGCTCGCATTTTATAAACTTATGTTTTTTTTAAAGAATCTTATTATGATATTCATGAGATTAAATGTAGGAGTGAGATATACAGTGTTATTTATCTGTTTAGCATTTACAAGTACATGAGGTTCAGTATGCAGGGACTGGGCTGTCTGCAAAGGAATGACTGGGCATTTTTATCTTTTCCAGACACTGTAACCAACAGACCAAACTGTTACTGGGGCAAAAACTGCAGGACCCAGAGAAACAAACCGCAGCACGCAATGTAAGTGCTCTTGTTTTGCATCAAATTGTCAAATGTGGTTTTGAAAATCATTTTCATGATTAGGTTCATTTCCAAGTACTGTCTGAATAGTTTTTCACAGCAAACAGAAGGTTTGATATTTTTTCCCATTTCTAATAATGACCAGCAAAATAAATTTACACATCAAATATATAAGTCTGTTTCTTTAGTTCAAAAATGAAAGAATATAAGATACAGAGTACAATGTTTCTCACACCAGTGATTGGAATTGAAATAGTTCAGTAATAGTTATGTATGTACATTTACCCAATACATGGTATAATAGTACATGTAGAAGAGTGAAAATGAAATCAGAATGATTTGATACAAATAATAAATATGCCTGGACAATACCAAGGAATTTGCAAGAGGGTGTAGTGTCTCTATATGAATGCCTGTGCTTGCATAAAAGTTTTTTTACTAGGAACATGAATCTTACCCTTATCACAATTCAGTTCGGTTCCTTCTATTTACACAATGTAAATTATACAAATTTGCATGCTGATTACTTTTTCTAGAACTTTGGACTGTGTCTAGCTTTGTTTCTTTGCTTTGGGCATTTTGTATTTTGTGAAGTAAGTTGTAATGTTGCTTGACAGAGATTCTTCTCCATGGATGATGGTCATGAGAGTGAGACAGGAGTCCTGTTATGTTATTTATACTTATAAACGCACAACACTCCTAGGATGAATTATAGTTCCAAAAAAAAGAAAGAAAGAAAGAAAGAAAAGAAAATGGAAGAAGAAAACACCAAACACCTCGCATGTGTTGTGAATACTTTTATTCATCATTGTATCAGTGATAAAACTGTGCATTGTTACACAGAATGGGGAGACTTTAATAACAGGTTTGATATGTTTATTAGTGACCTATTAATACAATAGTGTAAAATGTCAGTTCTTCTGTGATTTCAGGAACTTCAATCGTATATGTGAACAGACAAGAACAGCAACATGACCATCAGCAGGGGGAGCCACAGTCTTTTCCTGTTATACAGGAATTACTATATTGGACATTTATTTGACTTGTTGGATATATCACTGCTCAGTTAAACACTCAATCCATGTTAAAGATATACAATGTTGAAGCAAGCTTGTAAATGATGTGCAAGTGGGAGAGGTCACAGTTAACAATTTCATGTGCATTTGGCTGAATACAGAACCCAATACACAAAATTCTTGCAGGCTAGAGGTGTGTATTCCTGTAAGATTTTATGTTACTACGCTGGATAGTTTTGCAGTAAAAGTTATCAAATTTTCAAGGGTATTTTGACTATATACAACCATTTAGCACAAGAAATTTGGTGTTTGTGGACAGAGCAGTTTTAAAGTTACATACTTGTATTTCAAGACTACCTGAAATGTCAGGTATTCTTAACTCATCTCTGCCTCATTTTGGAGTGAGGCAACAGCTTTCCTCAGTACACTTTGGTATAATGTGCCCAGTCTGCTGAGGAAAGCTGTTGACCTGACTATTATATTCTATGTAACTATAGACTCAGATTCCGGTCATGTTTATTTGACATGAACAAAATGATGTGGTACGAAGATAGATGGTAAGCTGAAAATATCACATTAATATGGATGACAGGGCATTGAGTTATTACCCATGAAATTCGAAACATCAGGATGACCCCAACTGTCAGGATGCACAGATCCACTACCATTGGGACTACCTGTGATGGATTGAAACATTTGGAAATACATGTACGAAAAATACTTGAAATTGATCCACAGAGCATTTAATGCAATACTATTCACTGTATCAATGTGGTATTTCTGAGTTTACTTAAGGAAGGGAAAGAAAGAAAAAAAATGGAAAAAAACAAGGAAAACAATATGATTAATTTGAAGTTGAAGAACGAAAATGAAATCAGAATAATTTGACATAGATAATAATGTGCATGGACAATGCCAAGGAACCTACAAGAGAGTGTAGTGTCTCGATATAAATGCTGGTAGCTGAATCAAAGTTTTTTTGCAAGGAACATGAATCTTTTACCCTTATCACAATTCGGAACAGTTCCCTTTAATGTAGTTTGACTTAAGCTGCATTTGGCAGTGCAAGAGTTAAATAGCAGTTAGAAACATAGGACTGGGGAACATGTATAAATACGGTCAGTGTTTAATTTAAGTGAGATGTAGACTGAATCAACACTTACAGCTTGTCCCAGCAGAGCACCATAAGTACACTGAGGAAATCTATTGACTTTGACTCTTTTTTTCCTGTGGAAATACTGGCATGCTGGTACATATACTTGAGATAAGTTGTACAAGGAATTGGAAGCTGAAATCACAATTGTGGGTCCTGTCTTTGGAGACCTCTCCAATGAGGGACCACGTGTGGAGCATACCTGAATAGTTTTCATCTTTATACCTCCTGTGAAGGACCACCTGTCTTGCAAGACCACAGTTTGGTTGTTCTTTAGGGATGGTCTTCTAAAAGAGGTTTCACTGTACGGTAATTTATGTGACCATGGCATCCACAATGAAAGATAATATTATATTAACTCTGTCAGGCTAGCTTGATGTACAGTGGTCCCCCTCTTAGAAAGCCACCCTAACTGCACCAGAAATGTGGTCTTATAAGACAGGTGGCCTTTCTCGAGGGTGAAAATAAAATGAAAATACCATACTTGATGTATGGGGCCTAACAGGTGGGGGACCACTGTGCCAGAATGTACACTGTACATGTGTGCAAATGTACATGGGGATCTGTTCAACAGGTCAACCAGGAATTTTAATTGAATAACGTGCAGTATTGCTTGAATGTATAAATTTCATAGGCACAATCACATGCTCTGCACATAAAGAACTTAAAGTTAATGCTGATTTGAGACAAAGGGAAAAAAATATGAACAAACTGGGTATGGATCTTCTGACTGTTGAAGATTATGAATATTTGAAACATAAAACCATCCTGATCATGAGTACAAAATGTAACCAGACGAGCCAATTAGTGAAAGTGAAGAAAATGTAAATGATGATAATGGCAAGGAAAAAAATGTGTTTTGCATAATATGTATAACCCACAGTGCTTTATAGAGGGATGTGATGCCAGGAGGTTTGGCATCCAATAAAGCTAACATGCCAGAAATCAGAGTAAAAGTTGCCCATGTAGCTGACAGGTGGCAGCACCAGCTTGTATTCTGGCTGTGTCAAACTGTTGATGTCTGATCAGTGACATAATACACACTAGTACTGTAACCTCATTGTATTGACACCATATATTCCCTTGAAAGTGCGTGACTTAAAATCCTTCAAAATTTGTGTCATCAGATGAATATGTGGAATAAAATCATATGTCATTACAGTGGAGTTTCACTGTATCTCAGTAGGTCCAACATGTATTGCAGATTGTCTGATGGTGGTGTTTATGGTCCATTGTTCCACATGTTCAGCTAATTAATCATTTGCCATGTTCATATTTATTCAATATCATGTGGGTTGTCTTTGAGTGTCTAGCTTAGACAAGGAGCCCCTACTCAGAGAGACATGTACAGGTACAGGCTCTGAAACATGTTCTGAGTAATTACCCACAGAAGACCCTCTAACTTATTTGAGCTGATACAGCCGATGTCAAAATTCTAGAGAAGAACATGTGCAATATGGACAGTAGTGCTTCCTCATGTGTATAGGTTAGACAGGGACAGGTTATTAGCTTATGGAGAGTAAAGAGTTCAGACTGTGGAACAGGGTAATGACCACTAGGAAGTGGTTCTGGACAAAAAGACGCAAATACATTAGCTGGGTACCAGGATTCATGCTGACTGCTGTGGATATATCTTAATTTTGGGAGGATTTGTGGAATAATTTAGAGAAATGTCACGAAAAATTGAATTCATGTATGTACTCCATGCAGCTGCTTCCAATTGCTGCTCAAGTTACAGGGAAAATGTTCTTTAGGAAGGGGAGGTGTGTCGTGGACACAAGTCACAGTGCAAGAGTGCACAGAAGTGCCATAGTTTGTGAGTTGTTCAGATAACCAGTCACATTGAATGACCATGGTATCTCATAGCCCACAATAAATCACAGAGAGAGAGAGAGAGAGAGAGAGAGAGAGAGAGAGAGAGAGAGAGAGAGAGAGAGAGAGAGAGAGAGAGAGAGAGAGAGAGAGAGAGAGAGAGAGAGAGAGAGAGAGAGAGAGAGAGAGAGAGAGAGAGAGAGAGAGAGAGAGAGAGAGAGAGAGAGAGAGAGAGAGAGAGCAGCTGGTCTTTCATTGCAGGTAAAATACCATGAAAAAAAAAAAAAAAACAAAGCCATAGGAAACTGGTCATTGTGGTCCTTAAAGTCACATGGTCTCTCAAAAAAGTGGTCTCACAATAGAGAGACTCATGCAAAGAAATATATGCCGTGGCCTGTTTCCTTTGCACCTGTAAGGTGTTCATGTCAGACAGCTTCATTGTTGCACCTGCTGCATTTTTCTCACAATACTGTGGAGTATTTATTCAGTAAAACAATTAAAAGATATTTATATACTGTGGACAGTCTGCATTGTCATTGTGGTATTTGCTTTCAACATGGACCAGCACCTCACAAAAGGCATTTGTTTCATGAGCATTCTGACAACAAAAAAGTTTCCTGTGGCAATATTGCTTCAGTAACATCTATACTGAAACTTCATTGTAACGAAATTTCAGTGTAACTTTTCAGAGTTTAAAGATAGGTTTAAGGGATTGACTTTAATAGTTGAATCGGAATGGTAATGGTAATTCTTAAGAAATGTCGTAAAGTAAAAGGCACGGTTAATTGTGGAAAAGACATTAAGCAAATACAATTTTTGTTTGCACATGAACTATATTTACATATGATTCAACATGTACTGGCATAAGTGTTCCTTTATCTATGTGTCATACAAATCACCATGCACACGTGTTGGTAAAAGGCCATAAATAGGACTTCATTCTTGTACTGTGTTTTAATGTCAACAAATAGCCTGTGGATCAATAGTGTGCTCACAGAGATAAAAAAAATATATCCAGATAACACCACAGACATGCTTGTTTCTTAATAAAATAAGTTAATATTCAAGCCGCACAAGACCCTGAAGTGCTTGATATGCACATGCAAAAACTTCTGATAAACTCCAGGCTTTTCAAATTCAAATGGCCCTGCTCAAATTGCCTGACCGTGCCCAGTTGTAACCTGTCATCTCCTTTAATATTTTTACTTAAACGTCAAGAAAATTTTCAATCAGATCTACCATTATGGTATGTGCTAAGTAAAAAGCTTTTCCTTGGTAAACTTGCGATGCACCCAACCCATGCCAGGGAATGGTGTTCATTCCATCTTCATCTGACCAGGAAAGTGTACAATACAAATACGACGAAAGTAAAACCTTTTCAAACTTTGGGTCAAGTATGATTATCCCTTTGTACACGGTTGCTTTTCAAGACCAGCCGTCTCTCCAGAGTGGTCAAAGTTCTCTTCATTGCTGTATGGCAAAGCAGCACGGAGGATGCCTAAATGGTGAAGAGGTAACAATTTGGGTATCAACATTTAAAACAACAGTGGTCAAAGTGGTGTGGCACCCAGTTCATGTCAATTGGGAAGGCTTCGACATACCGGCAAGAAAAAAGCAGCACTTCAGGTCATGGTGATGCAATTTAAAGTAAAATCCATATCCATCGTCATTTTGGGACAAAACAACCTGAGGGCAGGGACACCTCCAAGGCCTACTGAGATCCTCTTTCAGCCCCCACATTCGACTGTGGCAAGAGCAAGATGTGTAAGCGAAAATACAGGAGATATTTTCTTGACTGTTTTTCAGTTGGCTCGGAGGATCGCCGTAAAGATTCCACTGTCACAAGATTTACTCCAGTCATAGTCGTGTAAACTGCATGTTTGGAAGTTGCAGAGTGTGACAGTAATAAAGCAATCTTTGGTCCATAACATGCACCAAAATGTCATGTAGATTGTGAAATGAAAATTTATATACCCATGTTTGGAATTTCCACTCCCAACATTAGAAACATAACACCCCATGCTGAACTGCTTGCCTGGTTTCCCTTGTACCCAGTAGCCTTTGCTTATCGCAGAAATCAAGGGCTCCTCCTTGTGATTACTCATGTGCTAATTTGTTGACACTGAGATTGTTCTGTTTTCACACAAATTAACGCCTTCCACTTCAATCGACCAGACTTCCTGCCTGCTGTGATATGGTGTTGGTACCAAAGTGATTAGGTTTCCAGGAGGTAAAATGATTTAATTTACCTCTTGAATAGAATCCAATTGTGTATCCAAGGAAATTTTTTTTGCTGACCGGATTGTACAGGGCTGTGATTCCTCATTTCAAATATTCAAACAAAAGCTTGAAACGTGCAAAAAAAAAACAAAAAAACAAGAGGGCTTTGTGAACAGCCCATGCTCAGCTGACCTAGAGATTCATCACATTGTGTTTCTCTGAACTTGGGATGGGATCAAGGTGAATTGAATTGAATTGAACTTTATTTTCAAATTGTATATTTAGAGTCATGTGACAATAAAGAAGTGAAGCTTCCCAGAGGAGTAGTAGCTCATTGAGCTGGGCACCTGTATTACTTCTGAGATCACTTGAATTGAGAGAGAGAAAAAACAACTAAAAAGGTATGAAATGTGAAGAAAAATGGTATACATCTAGATACATATTCTTTGTACAATGAAGATTTACATAGTGATAATAGTAATGACAGAGGGGAAGGGAATTAATTATTTTGTAAAACATACACATAATAGTGTAGTTAAACTATTGCACAGATCTAACTTCTAGTGATATAATGTAAATACAATATATGACACTTCTAAGCCCTTCTATTTTACACTTTTAATAACACAAATTACCAAAAAGATCTATATTAGAGTGACTAGGTATTTGTGCAAGTAGGTCTTCAACGAAAACAGAGAAGTATAAAATGTCCGTGAATTGTACTGAGCAAGTCTTATCTTTATGAAGGAATGCTAACATGTGCAAAATCAAGGTCCCAGTTCAAGTAGTTCTCCAGTTATAGTGAAGAGTAAAGTTCATGTATGTTGCACTGTGACCTCTAAAATGAGGTCAAGGTCACTGATGTAATGTGCAAGCGTGACCTCCATAGAGGAACATTAACGTGCAACATCAAGGTCCTAATTCAAAATAGATTAGTTATCGAATGAACAGTAAATTTGGTGTCAGTTGTCCTGTGACCACGGGAATGAGGCCAAAGTCATTCATGTACTGTCTGAGTGTGGCCCCAAAGAGAATCATAACCATGCAAAACATCAAAGTCCAGGCTGAAACAGTTCTCAAGTTATTATCTGCAGAGTTAAATACACCTTAGTGATGCTGTGACCTTGAGAATGAGGTCAAGGCCACCCAGGTACTGTATAATTCATAATGTTATGCCCTCAAGTGTTCCTATGCAATTTTGAATGAATTGGCCAAGTTGATTTAGAGAATATGATTTTTTTAAAGATTTGACCAAAAATTTGAACCCAAAAAATCATGAAAAATCCAAACATCACTGGAGCGAGACCATTTGAACAAACATAGTAGAGACCCACCCAAGGTACACCCCCACCGAGCTTGAAGTGAATCTGATAAGTGGTTTTGGAGACGTCAGCAACATGAATTACCACTGCAATCATCATTCACTTACATAGTAATCAAAAGAACTCTATACAATGTATATTAACTGACAAGTAGCCAAATTGAAAAAAAAAAATCGTTAAAATTATCAGGGATTCACAGCAGTGCCACCTTGTGAACAACTGTTGGCCCTTCTACAAGGAACATTTCCATCAAGTTTCAGTATTATCTGAGGGAAAGTGTTGGAGTAGAAGTCTAAAATAGCAAACACACACTTTTTTGCATAAAAAAATTGAAAAAACACCGTGCCACCTGTCAAAAATTAACGTCTCAGGGTCCCCAGATGTCTCCCTAAGGAATTTGGAAGCATTTGGCCTAGCACTTTCAGAGAAGATTTTTTTAAGATTTGGCAACATATGAACAAAACATTTCATAAAAAATCCAAAAATCACTGACCCATGACCATTTGAAAAACGTAGTAGAGACCCACCGAAGGTACAATCCCACTAAGTTTGAGGTGAATCCAGCCAGTGGTTTTGGAGGGGAAGTCAAAAATGTGAATTGTGGATGCCAACAACAGATGCCTACCCACCACGTAACTTCATCTGACTGACAAGTCAGCTGAGCTAAAACCAGTAAATTTTGAAGAAAAAAAAAAACCACATGACACCAGAACAACTTCTGAAGAAAGTTTGATGACCACTTATACGGCTGAAATGCCATACCTAAAATTGACGGCAGCACTATGTCCACACAGAGCAACTCTCCAGGTAAAAGAGCACCCTCTTCTCCATAATGACAAGTGCTCAAGTGATGGTGCTGAATTCTTGGACAAGACTGACAAAATGCAATACTGACATAAGTTCAGCTGAAGCCAACAAGAAAAAGTATCCACCACCATTCTCGACTTGGTGAGAAGATTCACCTGTTAAAAAATGCAGTGAAGCTCATGAGGTTATTATGCCCCCCCCCCCCCCCCGATTTGCTCATCTTGGTCGGTCAGTCAATTGAAAGACTTTGGTTTCTGCATCTTAACTCAAGAAGTTTTTGAGGTAGGACTTTGATAATGCCCAAATATATACTCCTGTATAGGGGCTAGGTGAAGTATGAAGGTGGTTGACCTTGACCCTATTTCCCAGGTCTAGGAGGTACTGTAGTAAGGTTTGGTTTCCACAAAAGAACAAGAAAAGTTTTTATGATAGGACCTGTATATTGTCCTTATGCAGGACTGGGTCAACATGAAAATGGTTGACCATGACCTGAATTCAAAGGTCACAAGGTCACTTTAGTAAACTTGGCTTCTGTATTGTAATTCAGAATTTAAATTATGACTCCGATATTGCACATGGAAATAGCCCTCAATTAGTTCTTGGTCAACTAAGAAGATGGATGACCTTCACCAAATTCCCAAGGTCACCAGGTTGATTGGTTGGTCTGTAGTTTATCCTCCGTAATTTAGCAAGTTTGTGGTATAGGACTTTGATAGTGCTCAGATATATGCTCCTATATAAGGGCTAAAAGAATGAAGTTGGTTGACCTTGACTCCATTTTCAAGGTCACAGAGGTATTGTAGTAAGTTTTGGTTTCTGCTTGATAACTAGAAAAGTATATTTATGATAGGACCTGTATATTGCACTGGATTATAGTGCTTATCCGGGGCTAGTTCAACTTCGAAGATGGGTGACCTTGACCTAACTTCAAAGGTCACAAGGTCACTCTAGTGAACTTGGTTTCTGCAGTATAACTCAGAATTTAAGTTATGACTTCAATATTGCACACGGTAATAGTCATCAGTTAGGGTTTGGTCAGCGTAGAAGTCACCTTGACCAAATATCCAAGATCACCATCTAGTGTCCTTTAAGTGGACTTGGTTTCTGCATGATAACTAAAGATGTTTTTCACCTAGGGCTTCATATTGCACAAGAACATAACCTTGTACAAGAGCTAGATCAAGTTCTGAAATGGGTGACCTTGAGTCCATTACCGAGTTCACAGACCCACATTACTGAATTTGGTTTCTGTTTATAAGTACAAACATTTTTTGTGCCAGAGCTTTTATTTTGTAGATATTTATAGTCTTCTATTCGGGCTATATCATTTTCAAAGAAGGGTT
Source organism: Hermodice carunculata (assembly GCA_964020975.1). Taxonomy (NCBI): domain Eukaryota; kingdom Metazoa; phylum Annelida; class Polychaeta; order Eunicida; family Amphinomidae; genus Hermodice; species Hermodice carunculata. The sequence goes on along the minus strand of OZ026620.1, from coordinate 49,037,938 downwards.
ACCTTGACCTAATTTCTAAGGGCACAAAACCACTTTACTGAATTTGGTTTCTACATCCGCTTCCCAAAGTCATGAGTGCCCCATTTAATACTATCAACAGGGTAATGAGGATGAACAGGGGTAGGGGGTATCTATATTTTACAAACATGTCTTGTTGAATTACTTTTGGAATATATGTATCAGTATGACTGAAGTCCAAGCGCAGAACCCTAATTAAAAATGACATACAGTTTGAAGTTATAAACAGTCTTGCGGCTGGAGTGCATTTGTACAGTTCTTACATTTTAGAGCACGTGAAAAGTTCTTGATGATGTTGTTGGGTACTTTTTCCCTTAAAGAATGATATGCTTGTGTGTAAGTTCATGTAAATTACTCACCAGTTGCAGGTTATAATTGAGCTGAAATTACTTAAGTTGTACGTCTAGTGTGTCACAATGGGCTTTCTCTGATCAGGTGTTAATATTTGTCCAAACAATATGGGTGAGATCTAAAGACTAAATCCACCCACCATATGGGTAGCCTAGTATTGGAAAAGTGATAGCGGAGAGGCAGAGAGGCACTTCCGGAAACATTGGATATTTCTTACCTTCTCTTCAGAGGAAGAGGTATTGAAGCAGTCATCTTTGCCAGAAAAGTCATACCAACCTCTTTAAATGAGGCACACCTCATGCTCCATGTAAAATTGAGGCATTTCTGTTGCAGAGCTGCCAAAGTCAGGACAGTAATTTTTCACAGTTGTTTGTGAAGCCATGCATCCTAGGTTGCTCAGCAGGGCAGCAGGCTCCAAATGTCTTGGCACATGCTCGTCAAAGGGTTGGTCTCCTGGTGGTACACAGTAATGCTATATGAAAGATGGCTGAGGGCACAGTCCTTTTCAATTGTATATCAGCTGGGGCTTTCTTTCATAGCAGGTAGATACTGCATAAACAGAACAAATGCTACAAATACAAGTTGACATTTTCTGGCAACAAAATATACAAATGATACATCAAAATGCTTCAAATGAATTAATAAAGCAATTTTAGCAGGATACATACTTATCTTTGTTTGATAAGCCATGAAGTAGCCCTGCTTTGGCAGGACTCCCCAGTTTACTTAAATTGGGAGGCATGCTCCCCGTTTTTAGTTTGTTAGTTTCCTCTTCCTGCTACCGGTATCAATTTTCTGGTTTGCAAAAATAGTCACTGGCCTTATTTTGTCTCACAGGATGGGCTTGGGGATCACACACATTAACATTCAGCAAACAATTCCCCACCCAATGTCGTGCCTCTTCCTATCTTCCATTGTCAAGATCACTCTTCAGAGTCAAGTTGATTCTGCATTATGCCAACTGATCATTGATATACACACGAAAAATGTCCCAATAGGGAGTGCTGAAGGATCAGCTGTAAGGTATGAAATAACAAGGGAGCATTGTGAGCTAAACAGAAGTCAGTGATAATGGAACAGACTGTGGTTGCTTATGAGAGTCATTTTCACCTCACAGCACTCATCCAGCTGCAGTTGCTGATGAAAACTGCTATTTGCATCCAATACACTGAATTGAGTGCTACTGCTCAATGTTTCCAAGCATTCTATGCATGGTGGGTGCCATTGTCCATGGTCACAACATTGAGTTGCTTGCAGTCAATACACCAGTATTCCCCTTGTCCTTTCTTGAAACAAGACTGACAAGCAATACCTACTTGCTGCTCAAAGATTCAATCCTTCGAGCCATCCAGGAGTTTCTTTAGATGGCATCTTGCTCTTTTTGAAAACAAATGACTGTTATCTAGATAGGTGCCACATTTCAGGTTTCATCCCTAGGCCAGGTTTACTTGGGGAAACATCTTGAAGGTCAGTCAATAGTAAGGACAATCAATTGGCCTTATTCTGTGTTGAAAGTCTCAGTAATATCAGCTGCGTACATGACTGCACATAGCCAAGCCTGGTAGACCTACAGGGATCTGTGCCCAATGATGCATGAGTGACAATGCTTCATATGCAAGGGAGAAGATGGATGAGTCAACCTCACTTTGGACCTCTCTTCTACAGTATCCTCTAACACCAATTGGAATATTGCTCCAGTGTCCACAATAAATGCTTGCCATGTAATTATTCCATGTACGTTTGCCTCTGAGTGGTTGTTACTGACTCAGGACCATTTCTGTCTAAACATTATGGACAATCTGAGTCCCTGATCTGGATGTCATGTCAGCAAAACCAAGCATATAATCTGGGTGACCAGGCATCTGTCAAGGGGACAAAATGGTTTAAAATTTTCACCAAAATAAAGCATAACACATATCACAGAGGCACGAAAATCAATGAGACCCAAACATTCCTGATGGGCACCCATTCTGCCAGTTACCCCTGTTCTAGGTCACTTGCCCATCCAGTAAAGTCATAATATTTCCAGCGGCATTTGGTTCTTTGGAATAGTTTTTACTGGCCCTGAAAAAAAGGCACTTGTCTTGGGTTAGATGATGTGTGAATTGGTCGGCTGTTGATACATACATCGCTCTTCACACATGCTCTCAATCGGGTCAGGTATACAGACCCAAATTTTCCACACTAACACTCATTAAAAATGTACTAAAAATGTTTGCCAAAGCATGGAACTCAGATGATCAGATGAATCTACTGGATAAGTTTCTCTCATTCTGAAAACCAACATTGAAAGAAACCGCAAACAGCTTGATCATGTGATTTCTAACTCAGAAACTTTCTGAAATGGATGAAATGGCTATCTGCTCACTTAATCCAGATCACAATTGGAGTTTTGCAAGCACAGCTTTTGTTCCACAGAAAAATGGCAAAGATAGACAGGAGAACATATGATAATTCTTCAGTAGATTTGACTTTAAAAAATCTGCCTTTTTCACCTGCCAGCCCCTCATTGCCTTTTCAGTCCTGCAAGCTCTATCATCCAGCTTCCCTGTCACCGTTTCAGCAAAGAGGCTTGATGCTGTGCTGGTGGAATTACTAGTTTATCGCCACCTCTTTTCTTTGAGGAAAACAAAGTATACCACGCATAAATGGGATCATGTTATAGGTTATGAAAGCTATACATCACCATATCAACATATAGTTTCTTTTCCAAAACTGCTTAGTCTATTGTTTTGTAATTGCACAAGGCGACTTCTGAGGACTACTAGATCTTAATTTGTGCATCTATTATCTTTTTCACGAAATTGTGTGTGTGTGTGTGTGTGTGTGTGTGTGTGTGTGTGTGTGTGTGTGTGTGTGTGTGTGTTCGATATATTCTAATTCTTCTCCAACACTATCAGATTAAGCTGGAACATGATGAACATGTACCTGTGCAAGGATTAAACACAGTTGGTCACTAGGTAGAGATGCTGCAGTTCTCTGGTTTTAAATGAATTTTTAAATTTTCGGTATTTTTGGTTGATGCATTCGTTCGCACTGATTGCAATGTAAGTCCATCGTGATTGTTTAGTAATCGACATTGTTTATTTTGTCGCTAAAACTGTCATCCAGATTCACTTCAAATGTGACAAATATGTATCTTGAATGGGGGGGGGGGTCCTCTAGGTACATTGTGCGGGATATCTGTATCACTTTCGTTTTGATTTAAAAAAAAAATAATGAAATAATGAAAGTTAAGCTTTCTCAGCCATGTGCGTCGATGTAAAGTTACATTTTGTTGTGAAAATTTGTTCTGTTCAAAATACCGGTAATATTATTGTCATGGATAGTGCGTGGGTAACATGGCTGGTAGTCGGTAAGATTAGGCATACATTTGGTCAAGTTGGTTGCATACTTCTCATTTTACCCACTGCCATGCATGAAAGATGTGTTGTTTATGAGCTGTTTGTTTCTGGTGAATGAAAATTAAATTTTAGGTGATCGTGTCACTTATGATTTCAGGAAATCAAGCTTCCGGGGGCCATTTAAAGACCTATAGCGAAAGATTTGTGTTTAATCCTAGTCCTATTGCAATGGAGTCAGAAACCAAGCGCCGATGATTAGGTGTGCATCTTTTCCTCACGGAACATTGCCAGAAATAGTCAATTTTCGTAATGCCGCCGGTTTCATTCTTAGTGAAAAATATGCCTCAATTAACGCCGACTCGCTTTTGAATTGTTTCAGCCTTCCTAAGGTTTCTCTCACTCGCTACCAAAGGAGTCGCACCAGCTAAACGTACGGAACTCTTGCATCTGTTGCGCAGGGTATGAAATTCAGCGTATCTTATTACAACTTTCAGGTTGAGCTTTGTTATTTTCTTTCCGATTATAAGCTAAATTTTCCTGAATCTGTACAGAAAACATATGACTTTGTTTTTTCCAGAATTCGTCACAGAAAGTGAAAGTCTAATTCATCCGCGTTTCATATACTGTTTTCACCAACCATTTCAGCATGGAATAACTGAATGTAAGCCTTCTCAAAAAAAAAAAAAAAAAGTTAAAAAAAGAAAAGAAAAGAGTGATTACTTCCTGGATGACTTGTTTACTTAGGAGGATGGTTTGAACTGAGACACTTGCGCTGAATGTTTGTAAAATTATGTTTTGTAAAATAAAAACCACATTTCATACTCCCAAACAACCGATATTGAGGGGCATGATTCTCAGTAGCCTATGTTTCATATGCGTGACTCCAACATTGAAATAAATAGACTACGTTAATGCAAACACATTTTATTAGGAATTTTTCGTTAACACAAAGCACGTCTTAATGATCAAGTTGGTAGCATGTGACGCTGCTTTGCTCAACAAAGAGAAAAATACAATAATAGCCGACTCTGCATGGTTCACGCGCAAATGGTTTTCTTGTGATATAACTACAATAGAATTATCCTATTCAGACCACCTAAGGGACTTGTAATATTTTTATGTGCAGATATTAATTGCCGGGACATAAGGCAGTAAACTTCAACTGACAACGGATGTTCACGATTTATTTAAGTTTTAAACATATCTAGAATTTGCATTTTATTATTTTTCTGAGAATGTTTTACATGTTGTACCGTTTGTCCAATGTCCTTTGCGTGCGCCTTCATCACAAACGTACATACTGTCATTAGAAGGGCAACTCTGGCTTTAGCATATTTGAAGATATTCAAATTTTTAATTTTCAAATTGCCCAAATTAGGATAATTTCAAACGCTGTTATTCGATCATACATCCAGCGTATGTGCAATCATACAAAACAGAGATTGAAACGGTATCTCTGTTACAATTTTGAAGATATACAACATTTAAATTTCCATATGTCTCCTAGAAGTTTGAATGGCATTTCTACTTTAATTTTGATGCTATTCAACATATGAATCTTCAAATATCATTTTTAAACGTCGCAACTTTTGTCCAATATTCATTGCATGCGCCTTTGTTTCAAACGTATAAATTGCCATTAGAAGGACACCTCGAACTCTAACATTTTTGAACACATAAAAAAATTTAATTTCAAGCACGTCTATACTCTGCATATGTGGTTGTAAACTTGTAGTTGACACGCCTGTGGACTATTCAGCCACGACAAACTTACAAAACATGCTTTATGTGTATTCTTTTGTATATTAGACCATGCAATCTGTGTACTAAGTGGTCTTGGCCTCTCGAACGTGATATATTATGCAAATGTTGGTTATTAATATTTTAAATTGTCATATACCTTGCGTATATAAGTGGTATTCTAACTAAATGACTGACTGACACACTAGCTAACTAATTATATAGCTAACTAGCTAGCTTACTAAATGAATAAAAATATATGAATAGATAGATCGATCGATAGTTAGGTAGATAGATGGATGGAAGGATAGATGGATGGATGGATAGATAGATAGATAGATAGATAGATAGATAGATAGATAGATAGATAGATAGATAGATAGATAGATAGATGGATAGATAGATAGATTAGTAAGTAAATATAAATACATACATACATACATACATACATATATATATATATATATATATATATATATATATAATAACTTGCTTATTATGCATTCCAGCCTTTCTTTCCAGGTTCGTATAAGCGTTAAAATGAGTTAACGTTCTGGACCACGCCCAATATGTTTTGCTTCTGTCATTTCAAATCCTGGATGGCGATCCTCATAATGAATACATACACGGAGAGTTGCAGTCGATTGCTGGTATACATGGTACATTTTGCGATAAAAGAAAATATTATCAATTTTCAGACAAGTTATGTATGTCACCTTTACGGTCACATCCTGCCCCCCCCCCCACACACACACACACACTCCGCCCCTCCACTTCCACCACCACCATTAACCCTTAGCTTGGTCATAGCGGGCTGAACCAACAGCTTTCTTCGGCATGCTGAGTGGCCTGTGCATGTGTAAAGCAGTAAAGCGTCCGTAGAAGGCCGAGGAAAGCTGCAGTTGTGACAGTTGTACATTCCCCCCCCCCCCCAGCTAACTTCAGAAAATGGTTCGAAATGGACCGGCAATTAAAATGACTGGTCGATAGCGACCGGGAAATTGCTATATACATGTATAATATCTTCAGAATCCTTCGTAGTAGTTGTTCGTATGATAATAATTATATAATTAGTTGTTCGTATGATAATTATATAATGTGACACAAGACGACTAAGTGTCCTGGAATGGTCCCGTTCACATACCTGTCCTTATCATAGCAGTAAGTACCACTATTCGTGTTGCCATGGTCAATATATTTACCTGGGGGACATGTAAGAATAATAGCATATCCACAAGCGTTGTGGGCACTTCGCGCAAGTTTTAATCCGCTGAAACGGTCCCTTACATATTTTTCAAGTGACCCAGGATGAAACTGTTGTGTTTGATGGACCGATGCAAAGTTAAATAAGGTCACCAGGTTGACGGAGAAGCATGAACATTGTCAAGGCGAAAACCGGCACGTAGCAGACAACGTTTTCATGACACACCGTGCATGAGAGGTTTCAGATATTTACGTTATATTGAATTTACAAGGACATGTCATTGGCGTACAGCCCCGATAAGAGTGTTCCATTCCTCTTTGTGATATTTTATATTATTCTACTGTACAGGGACCAACCACAATGCGGAAGTCTTGGAAATGAAAAGAACAGCTTGAGTCATAAATAAGCAAACCTAAGAGGACAACACCTTTGCCTTTGGTTGGCCAGTCAGAACATTGTGGTTACAAGCAGAGGTAATCAAACTTCATCTAACTGGAGCTACTCTGAAGATAATTCAGAGTAGTGGACAAAAAGGAACATAATATACAAGCGGTAACAAGATACCATGGCCACGGTGACATCGGAACACATTCCAACCCACTCGAGACGGGCCTGGATTCTGACAGGTTACCGCCCCGTTGGAACAAGCTTTCAAAGTTGCATCAAAAGTATGTTTCGAACTCACAACGAAACTGGAAACATTTGGTCACATGTCTTTGGTTGCTTTTATTTTTTCCACCAAGGATGTGCTTTAGCTACATTAAACCACACAGGAGAGTGGAACCACACAAAGGTACTAACGTATTGGGCGTTTTCCTTAGCAATATTATTTTGTTCCAGTGTCGTGGCCCACACCTTCAATTGTATATCTGTCAACAGCCGGAAAATCTGTTTCATGGTGGATTATTTAGGCATCAGCATTCATTGCTGTGGTTGTGCCATGGCCTACCACGCGTTTTTCTCAAGCGACCTCTTCGTTGGATTGACCAAAGACTTGTATTTGCCCGCCAGTGCCGCTGAAATCATCCTGGCCACGGTCATTTGCTGCTGGAGTCTCGTGCGTATGCCCACTTGGAATTACGGCACTGCGTGTCGCGGGTGTGCATTTGGATTACCTTATTTTGGTGGATCTTTACCAGTTTTTGCTTATACCGCAATGTTTTTTGGTCAAACCGAGAAAACAACCAGGATATGTCTGATCTTCCTCAGGCATCTGTTTTTATATGTAACGGGGACAACAATTTATGGACTTTGTATCCCAGAGAGGATTTTTCCGAAAACGTTTGACATATGGGGACATAGCCATCAATTTTTTCATGTTATAGTTATATTCGGTGCCAGAGATCAATATTTACTACTCTGTGAGTTTATGAAAATACCCGAAGAGCTTCCCGAGATAAACATCTCACAAATACTATTTTGGATGCTAACCACTGCAATTATCTGTTTATTTATTGTTATTTATTACATAATTGACGTCGTGACGTTCCAAAACAAAAACAAGGACGACAGGGTAGCAAACAATAATAATATACCAAAGGACAACAGACGTCTTTCTCTATCACGTTTGCTTCCCGCGCGGAAAGACGCTCTGTCCTTTCTCCGGATAAGACCTTTGCGAACTTTGTGAGTGTGACATTGTGTGTTTTGTTGTTAATTTTGGTATGGCGATGTTAATGACAAAATAAATGAGGCCTTATCCGCCCCCGCCCTTTTTCTTTAGATTATTAAATCATCTTTGGTAAAACGCAACTATTCTGTATAAATTTTTAACTATCCAGCTGAAGGAACCTTTATATGTGGATATACATGTTATTTTGCGTCCTTGGGCATACTTTGTCTGCGAGTCAACAACGTTGTAGGCTACTTTGTATAATTTTATAGCTTTAAAGGGAATGAGAATTACTGCTTCCACCAAGTGGCTAATTGTACGGTAATTATATGCATAGGGCAGGCTAGTTCATATAATCTCTTCTCAGCTTAAGAAGCAGGTAACACCTCAACCAATGGTAGCTTGTCCAGCTGGCCTGGCTCTCAGAGTTCAAAGAAAAGCTAATTATCACATGACCACCTTAGAATGACATCACAGCTAAAGAGCCCTCCCAGGAAGTAAAAAGTGGCCCGCCTTTCCTGCCCAGTTCCTTTTACCATTGAGTGCATACTGCGCGAAATGGGTAATGGGAGACACTTTGTTAAGTCTTCATATGTTCAGTTGGACATAGAACGAAATCATTCATTCCGTGTACATTGCAAGTAATCAAATCTTGATATTCGTACCGAGTTTCCACAGATACAATGCATTGGTAACAGTTGCCTTGTCATGTGTGTCTTATACATACCTGCCGTGTGTCTCCGTGTTCTGGAGAACCCATGTATTAGTCATCTCGATGTACTATAGGGCTATCCAGACTAAATAAATACGTTTAAATTAAATTAAATGAGTCACCTTCGACCAGGATAGATGATGACACAAGCTGCCGTACTAAACTCAAGTCCTTTTGAAAGGACGATGAAATCATAAAGTTATAATGGATAGTTGATGTCAAAGTTGACCTATATCTCACCAATTTCTTTCATGTCAAAATGAGGAGCAAGTTTCTTAAATTGGAGTTAAGTGCCACGAAGTCGCCTCGTGAGTTGCGGCAACGCAGGTATTTGAAACGACACATATCAATAGCTAATTAAGCCTATGTTAACCCGATCGCGCGTAAATTGCCCTAAAGCGCCCGATATAAAATGTCTGCCTCCATGTTTTTGGTGAAACACATCCCCACCAAAAAACGCTTTGAGTGAAACTTATGGAGGGGAATTATCAGGACAACGTATCCCAAGTCAACAACTTTCCTCAGCACAGACTTGGCGTGGCATTGCCGCAGGAAAGCTGTTAACGCAGCCTCATATGCTGCTATAAATCAATGGAGGAACGGGTTAAATTGGGTATGTCAGATATACTTTTCTGCATGGTGGCAGCACTTGCTTCATGCGTCACATGACATTTTCAATCAATGATGAGCAGGTTATGTTTATTCCCCAGGGGTCTCCATCTGTGAAAGGTGGTTGGGGGCGGCGGTTGCCTGCAGTGTGACTTGCAGAAGACATGCTCCATGGGGCTGAGATAAGGTGAACTGAACTTAATTGGATATGCATTTTTAGAAATCATCGAACATGTCAGCGGATGGCCGAGAAAGGACAGGCTCTTGAAAGAACTACTTTCATACAAGAAATGAAATTTTTGTTGAATAGATTAGACGAATCATGACACGGAGACAGAGACAAATTCTTCAGTCAACTCATCAGTCAAGCCCTCTAAACCTTAACATTTCCTTTCTATTGAAACAAAAAGGAGAATTTCAATTTCCTTTAATTTGATGTGTGTGACAACAACGTGGAATTGGTTTTATTTTGATGTTGTTGATGCAATGATACCCTGTTAGAATGATAACGCGGACATTTTCATTTCCGTCCATTTATTTTTTCATTTTGTTATTATTTTTTTTTCGTTTAAAATCAATTTTATTTCTCAACAAGGAAAAGATAGGTTAATTCATGCACTTTAGGATACACACAACTTTGGAGTTGTAACTCGTTGAAATATTGGACACCTGCACAATGGGTACACCTAGGTCAAAAAATCTTTATTAGTCTTCAGCTATAATATTAAATTTAATCTCACTCTCTGGGGCGGCATTTTTTCAGTTATCAAAATATTGATATTGAGACCCACAGCACTTTTCTCAAGTTTCTTGCTCATAGCAGCAATTCAGTGTATTGTTGTCATACGTTGCGTCATTGTTTGCTCTGAAGAAATGATGGTCCCGTTTGGACATTTCATAGTTTAAAGATATTTCAATTCAGAGAATTACATTTGGGAAGAAGGGCAAACCCCTATTAAAGTAAATAACTCTTGAACAAAAGGACAAGCTCGTAGGGCAGACGTTATAGCACACCCTCTGCGCCGGCACTTGTCCAGTCCAGCACGGGCGCCTGTTATTGGCCAGGCGCCCTGGTACGCCTTCACCCTTTCACTCGCCTTCCACTGCCTCCCTCCCCGCCCCTCACCTCTTCCGTAGAAGGGGAATCACACCGGCACCTGTGAGGTCCGGTGGGGACTCGAGAAGAGGCGTGGCCAAGGCGAAACAGTGATTAGGTGGACACCACTGACACAAAGCACAGATATTGGGGCTGACGAGAAATATCAGCTGGTTCGAAAAATTAGAAAATTACTTTCATAAATACACCCAAATTTGTTATTAATTCTCCTGGCTGACAGACTCCTTGAAATTATGTTATGCGGTAGTGCTAACCTTTCGGATGAATCCAATAACAATATTTTGTTGCAGGACAACTTTTCATCATCCTTCGACTGTCCTCTCGGGAAATAAAAGTTAATAGCTGTGAATTCACAGTCATTTAACGGTCAGTCACACTGTGATATATGTAAAATTACAGTCACTCTGGCAGGAGTGCCAGCAAACTATTCTATTCTACAAGTTTCCCAGTTCATGTGTTTACGTAAGATACGCTGTGGCGATCGAAAGATACGTTCATGATCGACAGTCGGCACTGTGATCATTAATTATTCATAAAGGATTCTATAAAAGGGGACATTGTCGACTAAATTTGCCTCTTAAGTTAAATCAAGCGGTTCAAATCACATTCGGTGTGTTTTACGTGTTTAATATACCTGGGTACTGTGTCCTTGTGCAAACACGTGATTATAAGTACCAATGTATGCACATAATGAGACTTTAACGAACTAAATATTATGGTACTATGAGATGGCCGGCCATTATGAATCTTTATGATCTCTTTAGAACTAGAAGGTGAGGGGTAATGGGTATTTCCGTACTGGCTTGCTAGGGCATTTTTATTTCCCACACTAGCGTACTGGAAGCCCTCTTATTTTCTGAACTTCGCACTGCCCATTTATCTTTGAAGATTCTTTGTTTTCGATACGTTATACCCACCCCATCTCTCTCTCTCTCTCTCTCTCTCTCTCTCTCTCTCTCTCTCTCTCTCTCTCTCTCTCTCTCTCTCTCTCTCTCTGTCTGTCTGCGTCTCTGTACAGCGTCATATTGTGTCAGACTTGAAATATAAGAACGCTGCATGATATTTTACACCACAGTCAGGTTCTGTGAAAGATCACACACTTGCCTTCCTGAAGGACCGTTGCTTTGTGCGGATTACAGGTGTTTCTTTTCTTCTGAAGTACTGTACTTGGGGTCTCCAGGCAATCAGAAGACTAATTATACAAGTCTAGTTCCTGAGGCGTATAGATACGTAATAAGCGCCTTTGGACGTGCGCGCCTTGTCGCCCACTCTCATTGTAGCTAAAATGTCCGGCCGTTGTATTAAGAATGTATTCCATCTGTCTTGAGGCCTTCAGCTAGTGCTTACTAGAGAATCACTGTATTGTGCTCATGGGATGAGTTTCATGTGGCATTATTGTACATGTATGTTTCCTGCACTTACATAGTTACACAAAGCGCAACGTGACACTAGATTGAAGTGTCTGACTTTAAGGAACGTAAAATACCATTCACTCTCTGACTCAGGTTCACATTTTTACTATCAGTCTGTTGACACATTTAGGTTAACGTACAATAAACTCACGTATGGTGTATTATCTTTGCTCTTGTATGTGTTGCAGTGATTATTGTATTTGTGTCTTTTTGCCCAGAACCACTTCCTAGTAGTCATTAACCTATTCCGCAACCCGAACTCTTTATGTTGAACACAATATGTTTAAAGCTGTTATAGAAAATTCCAAGCTGCTTACATGAAGTGTGTGGTGTTACTTTTTCTTGCATTGTAAGAAACCTTCATCGATTCATTAGAATTCACATTTTCATTAAAAAATGAATTTCGCAGTTATCAACTCGTCATCAATGTGTCAACGTTTTATACACAGACACTTTCATTTTTACCGGGGCCTCCCCTCTGATTAGGCCAGTATCGCCCATGGTTACCTGTCCAGCAAGACTACGCCTTTTATAAGCAAAACGTGACATTTTATATATGTTATGGTTTGACTGGCATATGTCGGATGCAAAGAATGTTAAACGGAGCAAAAGACCGAAAATCCAATTGCAAATGCCTCAAATGCTACCTGTAACTGCCAACCCATGCTAGATTTTGTTTTTGACGTAGCAAAATTTGACAGAAACTTTTAGGATACACAAGACTGAAGACGTGTTATTACGCTCAATTCTAGTGGTGGGTACGCTCTTTTTGTGTCTTCAGCAGCAAAAGCCATAACAGCATTTCATGAAGGCGTCTACATGTAGGACCTACAGTTTCACCATATTTGTTTTTCAGCATTGACAATTTGCATAGCAAAGCCAAGCGCGAGGTTACACTCTGTTAGTGTCAAAACCACACACATTGTCTGCTTTCTCCTTTTCAGTGCATGCTACATGAACATTGCACCGGCTGATCGGGGGGGGGGGGGGGGGTGTCGAACCCATCGTTGTGCTGTAATAATAATAATAATAATAATAATAATAATAATAATAATAATAATAATAATAATAATAATAATAATAATAATAAAAATAATAATGATAATAATAATAATAATAATAACAACAACAACAATAATAATAATAACAACAACAACAACAACAACAATAATAATAATAATAATAACATGGAAAGTAAAATGAAATATTGGAAGATAGAATCAAACAGCTTGGCCTATTGCCACCACTTTTAAATTAAATTTACTGTCTGGAGATATATCTAAACATCTATGATCTTGAAACTGTTCATACTTTTATGTGTAATCTTTACGTTTCAATATACATTCTCTGTGCTTTTTGGTATTAAAATGTTATATATTACAGTAAAGGCTTCGTCTACGCAATACCGCAACCCATGCTACTGATGTTGCCATTATGGTTATGACTTTTACCATTTTATTTTAAAACCAGCAAAGGATTTGCCAAATCGCTAATTCAGTCACGCATAATTATAAAACAGGAGGCCTCCTGTATTACAATTAATTAATTTTCAAAATTGAGGACTTGTACCCCAATATGGGCCAAACGGGGACAGTTTGGAGGACTTTTTTTAGGTTCATGGTGTTTGGAACAAAGGAGCATCATTTGTAGAACTTCACACTGGATTTCACTGAGAAATAGATAAATTTAAAACACGTGTCCTCCTATATTTAGGTCTTTTGTGTTGGCATATTTATCCAATTAGCACAATATTTCGTTGATGCATAAATTGATAGAGCAAGACTATGACACTTCAACGCTGTATACTTTCATTAAGCTGCACCAAAATTTTAAAAGCAGCAAAAACATAGACGTACACATTTGTGTCTTGATACCTTAAGCTACTTAGGAACTCGATTTTTGATTTTCAGAAGTGTAACTGGGAGTATGTGCAGTACTAATAAAATGGTTAGATCTTTTTGTAGTTCCTTCCTGGTTTGGTTGTATCTGCTCTACATGGTTTGGCTTTCAATACATAATTTAATGCTAGAGGCAGTACAAGGAACCATACGAATATAATAAACTTTTTTCCTCCGTCTTATGGATGATATTTCTATCCACTGACATCTCAAGTTTAAGAAACAGAGCTCTACAAAATGTAGACTGGCACTGTAGAGGTTCAAATGTTGTGAACGTAAAAATGTGTGATTGACCAACTTGAACGAAATAACTGCAGTGAACATGTGCAGTCACATTAAATGTGCTCACCGGAATGAGTGGAGGAGAGGGGGGGGGGCAGATTAAGGCCAGTCCAAATGCCATCCGGCAAAAAGTTTGGGACTTGTCTGCCATACCCTGAAAGGAAATATGAAAGCTAACGGGAAAGCCCGGTTATGTGATTTTTTGTGTCTCGGATATGAAATTGTGCATGTTAAAAAAATTGTCTCAAATGCCCAGAAAACGCGTCTGAGAGTATCAATTTTTCAAATATTCCCGGGCGAGGCCCCCAATCACCCACCGCTGTGAGTTTCGTGCCTTGGGCACTCGCAATTCGAACACCCTCCCCCCCCCCCCCCCCCCCTCCTTTAGAAAGTCTGGATCCGCGTCTGCATTGGGTCACGGCAGGTTTCGCTCCGGTCACAACACAGGCGCTCATAGCTTTCAATCAGTCAAGCATTTGTGCTAATATAGGCCTATGGGGGTATGGAGGAAGGGGTGAGGGTTGAGAGGGTGAACCTAGAACATCTGTGTAGGAGCTCCGCCTGACAACGTAATGGTTCTAGGCCCGGCCTCCCCCATCTTATTAGCAGGAATAATTGACTGCACCGATGAATACACAATACTTTATTGCAGGTAGGGCAAGGTCCTATGTGTGGCATTGCACACACAGATGTTCTAGGTTCGCCCTCTCTACCCGCCCCCTCCCCTCCCCCTTCCTCCTCCCTCTTCCGTACACGTGTAGGCCTAGATATTAGGACGAATACTTGACTGATTGAACGTTACGAGCGCCTGTGGGTCACAAGGCTCCACACACATATGTTACAAGTTAGTCATCATGACTTTTTTCACAGCGCACTTATTTTTACCTTGAAATATGTGTTTTCAATGCTGTACTGGTATATTTTCAGAGCTTGTAGCTATGGAGTTGGCCTTTACCATTTCTTGTTGTCACACTGTTTGCTGTGGCTGAAGCTGACATTGCATTTTGTCAATCACAGTTTTTGTGTTCAACTAATTACTTTGTTTTAAACTTGGTAAATATATATATATATATATATATATATATATATATATATATATATATATATATATATATATATATATATATATATATGTATATATACATATACATATATGCGCATGTTGTATTTAAATTGTACATGTTGTCATTTTATGGATTGCAGGTGTTTACTTCTTGAGCCTATTGCCATTATTTTGTATTTTCTTACTTGTAAGATTCTTTCCTTTCTATATTTCACTATGTTTGTAATTGCCACTTGATACACCCACTACACGATGCTAACAGCTTTACCACATTTGCGGTCGCTTGATGGTGGGATATTTTGTGTCAATGAAATCCAGCCAAAACCAGGAATAGGTTAATGTTTTACACTTAAAAATCAGTGGAGCTGCAGTATAACTACAGTTTGCTCTTTACTTAAAGCATGTTAAGATGCTTTATTGTGTATGTATTGGTGCGTTCAATATCTACTGGGAATACCCTGTACTTCTATTCTTTTAAGAAATGCAGTGTGACGCCCACAATTGTGTCAAGCGAGAACATACGACTAGGGAATGTTCATGTACTTATCATTATGTCTGTGTGCCAACACAGATATTTTCTTTCTTTCTTTCTTTCTTTCTTTCTTTCTTTCTTTCTTTCTTTCTTTCTTTCCTTCTTTCTTTTCTATTTTTCTTTTTTTCTTTCTTTACCAGCAATTTTGTCCGACAATTTTCTCAGACACCACATGTATTACATTTTGAAACTCCAAACTCGCCATAATTATAGGTCCAAACATGAAGCCATGCGTTTTTATGAAGAGGAATGATGATTTTGAAAATTATAAACTACGGCCATTTGGAAATTTAAATCTTGGATATTTCCAAAACTATTATAAGTACTGGGAACCAATCCAACTTCAATTAATATGTTTGTAACACTGCACATTGTTGTAATTTACATGTGACCTCTAAAGGCCATAGGTCAATGTAATTTTGCCATTTGAAATTTTTATCCAGCGATAACTCTGTTAATTTTTATCCAACTTTAACCATGTTGGACCCCAATTGTAGGTATTGCAACACTGCATATTTTTGTAATTTACATGTAACCGCTAAAGGTCAAAGGTCAAGGTCATTTAGACTTTGACAAGTTCATTTAGCCATATTTACAACTTCTGAAGGCACACAGACAGCTTTGCCTTGAAGCAATCTCTTTTCCAGTTCTACTTTTCATATGTTTCTATATCTCTTGTACTTAACGACTTACTAATGATTTTATCTTGCGAAATTGATTAAAATTATGGCCTGATATTATGGACTTGTTGCACTTAAATATTAATAACTTAGCGGCTAAAAGCAAAATAGACGAATTGGAATCTTTATGTCTCCATAACAGTACATACAAGAATTATGTCAAAAAGTCCCTTTCCACTCTACCTCTTCGTGTCTTTTTCCACAGAAAGATCATTACCTAAGTAGCCCCAGTGACAGTGGATGCTTTATGTCCTATGTCCTTAACTGGGATTATCCTGACTAATTCTTACATATTATGCGCGATTGTCTTGTACATTCTACATAGTTTGAGGTGTAGGTGTCATCATGGAGTTTGTTTTACATCTCTGGTGCAGGATGTACATTGTTGCAGTCCTTGTTAGGATTTCCCTTGGTTTATACAGGTGGTCTGGCTGCAACTGTTTATTTTACAATCACACTGAATATAATGCCCCAGCTTGTTTCCACTTCAGTTAAACATTGGCGGATGGTTTAACTAGGATAAGCTGTCCAGCTAGAAAGGGTACATATTGGTTCAGGGGTAAGTCAAATTGTTCTTATCTGAACCTGTACTATGCAAATTTGTTAATTATGGTCTGTTTGACATGTATTCTTCTTTCATATGAAGCTCTGCATTTATAAGCAAAACTTCACGTATTTAGCTAATTCATCAATTGCCGCGTTCATATTTATTCATTATTATGTGGGTTGTCTTTGCTGAATATTTAGCTTAGACAAGGAGCCGCTACTCAGAGAGACATGTGCGGGTAAAAGGCTCCGAAACATGTTGAGTAGTTACCCGCTGAAGACCCTTTAATTTATTAGATTAGCTTAAGGTGAGTAAAGAGTTCGGACTGCGGAATAGGGTAATGACTACTAGGAAGTGGTTTTGGACAAAAAGACACAAATGTAACAGAAGTTTTGTGTATGGTCATGTCTGGTGTACTTACATACTATTTTATGTCAAATAAATGAGTTCTGTAATTTGCTTAAATGAAACTTATCTGGATATCACTATTGTCTCCGAGGACGTACATATTCGTGGCTTTAACTGTCCTTTCAGATGTTATCGCAAGAGATCCGGAGGTGGTGTAGCGGTATATACGTCTGAATCATTGAATCCTAAGTTGAGGACAGATCTTAGTATGCCGGGTTTGGAATCGGTGATCACAGAAACAACTTTTAATAAATGCAGAACTTTTATGCAACTTTTTACAGACCACCGGGTCAAAATTTTGCTGAAAGCCGGGAGTTTCTAGATCACTTTCAGGAGCTTATTGGTAAAATTATAGTTGAATCTCCTCACTCATTGTGACTGGCGACTCTAATCTTCCGGGCATTTCACGGGCAAATGAAACCTGTACCATTATTTCAAATGGGAATTTATTGATACTTGCCATGGTCTACATTTACAGCAACTTGTAACGGAACCAACGAGGGGGGAATTCCTTACTGGACATCGTGTTTGTAACCAAAGATACGGTAAACTGGACTATCTCAAATATCCCACCTATCCCTACCTGTGATCACGAAGGTATATTTTACTGACTACAAATATTTGTGTCGAAAAACGTAATTCCCTTAAAAAAAGTTTTATGGTAATACGATAAGGTGGATCACGACAAAATGCATGACCTGCTCTCATCATCTCCATGGGACGCTTTGTTTGCCTGTGACAATATCAATGATACTTGTCAATGTATAACAGTTTCTTTTAGATGTGGCGTCTGAGTGTACTATACCACACAAAGAAGTTAAGTTTTAGTTTAAACGTATTTATTTTTACTGGATTGTCCAATAGTACAAAACATTGTCTAATCTAAGGGTTCTCCAGACAAGGAGGCGCACAGTAATAAATACAAGACTCACATGACAATACAAATCATGGTAATATGACTATGGGATGACCATGATATGAATTAGACTATAGATGCTAGACTTGGAATTGAAACAGAACAATTGAACAGAATGTGTACACACATGCATGTTAACTATCTTAGGTACGTGGTTACGCACCCATATGCAGTGACCATGGGTGGTGACTGAGAGGGACATACTGACCCGACCATTACGCATCCGCACACCCGTAGTTCCACGACATGACCCGCCGTGGGGGTGGGTGGGCATGCGACCATGGGTGCACGAATGCATACCAATGCCAATGGGCGCGGCCGAAGCACTACATGGCGGAACACGCACGCTGCTACCGTGGAGCCACCATTGCACCCAACATCTTGGCTGTTCCTTCATTGCTTGGCAATCAACGCTCGGTCACGGCTGCTATGGAGGCAAAGGATTTTTGTGTTAACATCATTTGAAAAATCCTTCTTCTCAAATAAAAGTATGTTAGCTAACCTATCACTTGCTTCATGTATGATTAAATTTGGATGGACCCCAGGGGCTAAAAATGGAACAATGATATTCAGTTCAAGTTCCTGTCTTTCGTGGATTTGTTCGGAGCAATGGAAGCAAAAGTGGTCAAAATCCTCATTTGGATGTGAGCAGATACATGTGGGTCGCTGTATTATATTAATTTTGTGGATATCAGAATTCAGCTTTAATAGAGAAACCTAGTCGAAGCTGCCAGTGACAAATACTAACAAATCTCTGACAATGAGAATAGAAGTTCGGAAGGAGGTGAACAGCAAGCAAGGTGGCTCTGTGATTAGACTTGAAGATCTGGAGGGAAATAAAATTTCTAATATCAGTGGGGAGGTTATTCCATAGTCGCATGGCATCAGGGAGGAAAGAATTTTCAAGGCGTTGTGTTCGGCATTTGATTGAGCGTAGGCTGCCAGCGGACCCATGTCGGAGTCTTGGACCATCACTTGCAGGTGCATGAAGTGCAGTGAGACCCAAGGATAAGCCATTCATGACCGGTAAACTTGGTCACAATATGAGCGTCAGGGATCATGCCTATAAACAGGCGAAAAAGTCTGGCAGTGAGAACGATTGAGCATGGTATCGCAAGCTCAGAAATGAAGTTGTGGATCTAGTCAGGATACCCAAAGGTCTTATTTTGCAAAGGTTCATAATATTCTTTCTGACAAAAAAAAAAAAACAAACAAACAAACAAACAAACAAACAAACAAACAAACAAATAAACAAAACAAAACCCTGGACTCCAAAATTGATGTGAAACTCTCGAGCAAGCTTATTATTGGATCTCAAGAAAACGTATACCCGCACTAATTAAAAATGGCTCTGTTCATTTTAATTCTACCGATAAAGCAAATTGCTTGAATAACTATTCCGCTTCTCAATGGATACAGGGCGACTTCACTTCTGAACTACCTGCTATGGAGTATAAAGCCGATCAAAGACTCGACAGCATTATCATTATTGAGGACGAGGTTCTCAAATTGCTAAAATGGTTATCGATTAGCAAGACAGGGGGCCCTGGTAGAATTCCAAATAAGGTTTTGAGACTGTTTGCTAACTATATTCATATTGCATTTATTAAATTGTTCAACTCTTCCCTTCGCTAAAAAGGATGATCCTCATGTCGATAAAAATTCGAGTCCAGTCTCTACTATGTTTTTTATCCAAATTGTTTGAATCATGTGTTTTCCGTAGATTGTATGAATTTCTGATATACCATAATTTACTGACAGGGACACATTGCAATTCTGGCTTTAAAATAAGACAGCGCTATAAACTAGCTAATTAATATTGTACATGAACTGAATCAAGCATTTGATAAGGGAACAGAAGTACGTATGCAGTTTTTAGATGTTTCAAAGGTCTTTGATCGTGTTTGGCATCGTGGCCTATTATTAAAATTACAACCCGTAGGTGTACATTATCCACTGCTTTTATGGATCAGATGTTATTTAAGTTTTAGGAAACAGTGTTGGCATTGAGGGTACTCTCTCGGACTGGATGAATATTGAATCTGGTGTTCCCCATGGTAGTGTTTTAAGCCCTTTGTTGTTTTTGATTTTCAATAATTTTTTTTCATGAATGATTTAATAGAAGACATTACTTGTAAAGTTTACTTATTTGCGGATGATACAAATGATACAACCTTAAGGGAAATTATAGAAACTGTCGAGGGAACAGTTATAAACTTGAATGTAAATATACAGATTGTTGAAGAATGGTGGGAAAAGTGGGAAGTATATTTTAATCCCGACAAAATGGAGGAAATGATAATTTCGACAAAAAAAATCACGATCAATTGTTTTTATGAACAAACACGTCACACCTGCACGTGAACATGTACACCTTGTCAGACAACTTATGCTGGGACAAACACACAAAAATATTTGTAACAAAGTTTTGTCTCGTTTAGGGCGCATCAGATCTTATATGTATCACTTGCCTTGTGATGCATTTGAATCTCTATATGTTTCTTTTACACGTCCTATACTTGAATATGCCTCTCCTGTGTTTGACAATTGTTCCGCACGGAGTAGTGCAGCAACAGAAAATGTTCAATACAGAGCACCATAGCTTGCGTCGAGTGGAATGGAAACATCTAGCCGGTCCAAAATATTATCGTGTCTTGGCTGGCCGGGCCTGGAAATTAGACGGAAGTATCAAAAACTTGTGTTTTACTACAAAGTGACTCATGGCATTTGCCCTGTACACTTGAGGGCGTAGATTCCTGGAGTGAACAGTGACTGGGTAAACTAGAAAAGATGATTTGCTGCATAGCAAATCAGTGTGCGTGACTTCAAGGCATATGGGTATGACAATGTAAAACTATTCAATAACACAGGAGTAGAAGTTGGAAAGGCATCCCTATCTATTATAGCTTTGAAGTTATTCAAGATTAAAAATTTCGAATACTGCTAATTAGCATAATTTAAATTGCTACAACTTTTGTTTTAGATTCATTACATGCGCGATGGTCAATAACCGCAATAGTAGAAGTTAAAATGACGTCTCTATCAATAATATTTATACAGATATTCAAGTTTTAAAATTTCAAATGCTGCTAATTAGCATAATTTAAATTGCTACAACTTATGTTTCAGATTTATCGCATGCGCAATGGTCAATAACTCCCTACTAGAAGCTGAAATGACATCTCTATCTATAATAGTTTTGAAGATATTCAAGATTAAAAATTTCAAATGCTAATTAGCATATTTTGAATTGTTACAACTTTTGTTTTAAATGCATTACATGCGCAATGGTCAATAACCCCCTCGTAGAAGTTAGAATGACAGCTGTATCTATTATACTTTTGAAGATATGCAAGATTTAAAATTTCAAACGCCTCTAATTTGCATAATTTTAAACATCTTCATTCAAAAGGTCCAACTCCTTGTATGGAGGTACAATCATGCCAAGTTTGGAGTTTCTATGTATAGTAGTGTCAGAGAAAAGTGTCGGACAAATTCGCTGGTGAAGAAGAAAGAAAGAAAGAAAGAAAGAAAGAAAGAAAGAAAGAAAGAAAGAAAGAAAGAAAGAACAGAAAAGTGTGTGTTGACACACGCACTTTAATGAAAATAGTATACGTGTTATCAATAAGCGCTCAATGGTTTCTGCGGTAACTTCTTTGCTTATGAATTCCTTCATCCCGTCTTCTACCAGTCTTTGCACCCCCCCCCCCCTCCTTGAACATTAGAAATTACCCTTCTGTTAATATCTTCAAGGTACATCTGAAACGTTATCGGTTTCCTGTCAGGTTCGGTCAGCTGAAACATGGCCCACGAAAGCCAAATATCTTACTAATGAATCGTCTTCGAGTCGATTTCAGTCAACTTATTTACGAGACGTCTAATTGGACATCCAAGTTGTGCGTGTGGTTGCCTTCCGAAACTGTAGTCCATTATTTGCTGCAGTGTCTATTTCATGGCACTCCACGACAAGTTTTTTTTGGCTATGATTTCTAAAGTCATCGAAAACGAAAACTTAGATGTAAACTTTAACCGATTACCGAATTGTGGAGAAGCCTATATATTGTTATTTGGCACTCAAACAGCATCATACAGCTATAACTGTTTGTTGGTCGATGCTACTATGCAGTTCCTAAGAAATTCTGACAGACTCGCATTTAGTACGTGATGTAAATATATGTGGATTGATTTACCGTTGTGCTTGCTTTATCAGTAACTGTTGCCTTTGGTATCACTGCTCTTCTACTGGCTATTATTATTTCAATTTTACTGTGTACATGTATGTTTTTTTTCAGCTGTATTATGTAGCATTTACTCATCTCGATGTAATCAGTATTTACCCGAGCAGAGATCTGTATTTGCCATTGGCTATTTTCTCCGTCCTCTTAAAAAAATAAAGTGTGGAAATCGGAAAACAATCTCGGAATCGAGTGGGGTTCCAACTTTTGAAGTCGCCAACCTTAGATTGTCCCTGGTGGTGTTACTAGCACCCCAAAACGTTGTGCGCATTCAACATGACATACGTATGAGCAGCGAATGAAAATAGCATATTCATAATTAATCTATTATGAGCAAGAAAGTGACAAAAATTACTCATTTTCATTCATTCATTCTTCATTTGAAATAATTGCATTACAGACACCCAAATATATGAGACTTTGAAGGCCTGATGTTGCCGCTCATTAAATATGCGGTGGATCGATGCAAGAGAAAGTAGTTCATGCCTCAAGAAAAGTTGATCAATTGGATGCAAGCAAAAATTGATAATCACTGATGACAAATGGCTAAAATTGTTAAAAACGGCCAGATGTTGAGAACATTTACATTTGTATTTGATGACCTGTCTCCGTGCAGTATATGACAAGTCAATTAAAATAGTATCTATATCTTTAAGTCTAGTGTCAAAACCCATAATTGATAATACATGTGATAATAATAAAGTAGTTTAGGTTATTACATTAGGATCAGTTAGGATCCACAAAGTTACCCATATCCAACCACCAAAAACGATCGATCATTAGACCACATGCGCATTCGACAGAAATATTTATTAGACCAGTAATTATTTCATGGCCGATGTCATATAAACTTATTCATTATTGATTTCCACATGCAAATCAAGCTATCTTTCCAAGCAGAATACTGTTATGCTAACGTATTATAAGTATATAGAGTATAGATCCATTTGTTATGGGTTGTGAAAAAAGACATTGATTTCAATCTATCGGAGCTCACATGTATAACAATACGTTACTCAGGTCACCTGAGGACAAATGTACTCAGTTACGCTTGAAACAAATGTAAAAACATCCCCAATTTAAGTAAGATTTTTGCCCGAAACGAAAACAAAGTACACATTCTCTACTTTAGAAATGCTATTGTTGTGAAATTTGACGCCACACGTTGCCATTTTTTTTTACAAGATTAGTATTACTGGGGGTTTTTTTTGTTTTTTTGTTTTGGTTTGTTTGTTTGTTTGTTTTTTTTTTGATTGCACATATGATGAGAATCTTGTTCTTTGTGAGCATTTCTTCGAAAAACAAACAAACGTACAACATTGCTATTTAGTCAAAAACATTTAAAACAACGTATTAATTGCAAACAATACATTTATGGCTTCCATGACATCTGTTGAGTCCGCCAAATGCAGCCTTTGATAATATCTGCATTAGTTTACACATGCCTAGACCCCGAGCGAAAAGTATTAAATGATAAATAAAACACTTGTTCGGATCTGTCTTCATGACTTGAAGATGCAAATTGTCTGCCTGTACCGAAGAGTACTGGGTCTATTTTATCATAGAAAACAGGGACAGTTAAACTCACCTTCAACAGATTTAAGCTATGTTTGTGTTGAAAAGACGACACCCCTCAAGAATTGGGTTTGGATCAAAAACTGGATTTATTGAAATTCAAGAATGAAAAAAGGAGGAAAATCCCGCTCAGTCATGGTCATGTGATTTGCTTTGCAATATTGATATTTGGCAGAAAAGCCATGGGTATCGGTAGTTTTCATTCACGCTTTGTGTCCTGCACACAGCGATCTCTATGGGTAAACTAATATGCCACACTGTCGCTTAACCATGTATTTCACGGGTAGTGTCATATCAACTTATTGGTCATGATAATGATAATGTCCCTTTTCCACATGCAAATCAAGCTATTTTTCTCAACAGAATTATATGCTATTTTTTAAATAGCAAAATTCAGGAAAAAACAAAAAACAAAAACAACATCGGCAGGTTAATGGTCAATTTCGTTGCGAGGCCAAATGCAATGACAGTCAGATGTCATGAACCGCAACTGCCACAGTATAACTCTTTTCGTACCAGTAGCTGATTTCCCTATGTATTCACGAACGTTTTGATGGTTTTTTTTTTAAAAAGAACTTTTTCACACGTCATGGCACGCATCAGCGTAAATCCAGCTACCACAAAAGCAGCTGCAACACAACTTTTAAAGACAATGTAAAAATACTCTAAAATGCCTCCATCATGTTAGCGTATAAGGAGTTGACGTCATTTGAGCTTGCAGTGTCGAATTTACTCCATGATGCAGTTCGTTACTGGTAAACAGCCGCCATGATGGATATAAATCGTAACTTTGAGCCTCAAAATTAATCAATTTTAGTACATGGTATACATCGATACAAGGTAATTGCATTTAATGTATACTATTGTTGTCAAAGTTTACATAAGGTCAGTAATGCATGAGAACGCCTTTGTACAGCTGTGAATAATTAAATACCAGGAGATATCTAGGGGATACAAAAGTCAAAACAAACAACAGGGAATCCACGATTGGTGAACCAAATCAGGCCAACTTATAAATAGACTACGAAACGCATGAATGCGTAGGTATCACATGGAACAACATTCTTCAACACGTGGAGGTGGCCAACCAGAAAAGGACAATTATATACGCAACCTTTTTATCTCCCATCTGAATTTATTATTTCTGTTATATATTCTGGGAAACGGCTTTCAACGTTTTTAACATTCCTTTCCAGCAGCTGGGACATAGTTTACAGTAAAGTAAATCTTCCCTTGATCAATAATGGTAATAAAGATGTGAATTAAACTGCACTCTTTTTCACTCAGTTACCAAGTAGGCGCAGCCTGAGGCCCTAGACTGGAGACGTTGGCTTTTATCCACTTGTGTACACAAATCCCTGCGCGTTGAATTAGTGTGTTAAGCGGTTTTTCACAGGTTCGTAGTAACTACAACCAGCACTGGTGTATGACGCAAGTCAGAACTTTTCAACTCATGCAGGCATAGATACCAGATGAAATATGTATTATGTACAGGTCGATGCCTATATGCTGCGTTATTAGGTTAGGATATCGGGTTAGGATCGCAGGTGTGGATTAATGTGCTGCAAGTTGTTTTACTCTATTGTATGATCTTGCAAAACATTAAGCTGGAACAACGAAACCAGTCATATAAAATATCAATGGCAAGACCAGGGCAGCACATGATGACCCGGGAAGTTAGAAGGGTGTCTTCAACGGTGATGTGGCATCAGGTACCGCCTGAGTCAAGGGAACCGTGTCTCCTCCGTGGATACCGACCAATCGGTACGAGCTTCAGAGACTGTCTTAAGAGTGTATTCCAGAGTCATAACGAAACGGGAAACATATGGACTCATATCCTGGGTAGTTTGTATTTCCTCCACCAGGCGTACTGCAATGTGCAAAATGACCGAAAGAAAACGGACTGGAGTCACGCCTCTCTTTTGGCAGTATGGAACTTTGGCTGTTTTTGTATGTTTTTTACCAGCACGATGGCGCATACTTTTAACTGTATGTCCGTTAAAAGCAGGAAGATTTGCTTTATGGTAGATTATTTTGGAATCAGTGCCTATGTGTCGTGTACTGCGATGATTTATTTCGCTGCTTTTCCACGCGAGGTTTTCTGGGGAATACCACGTGACTTGTACCTGCCGATTGCCGCAGCGCAAATTCCTCTGATCAATTGTCTCTGCTCCTGGTCATTTGTGCGGAAGACAACATGGAAACATGGTACCAAATGTCGCGCCTGTTGTTTTGGCACTCCATACATAACAGGTACAATCCCAGCTGCCGTTTACATGTTCAGCCGTTATGGACTAACGTTCTACACAGCTCCAATGGGCTTTATTTTCACAAAACACGTGTGTGTATTTCTCATTGGAGCTTTACTTTATGGAAACTGCATCCCCGAAAAGATGTTTCCCTCAACATTTGATATATGGGGACAAAGCCATCAGATCTTTCATATATGTGGAATGCTGGGCACCAGATACCAATATATGATGTTGCTAGAACTGTGTCAAAGAACCAATCCCGATCTTCCACAACTGGAAATGGCGAAAGCGTCTTGGTGGACAATTCTAATTATCGTGAATTGCCTGCTGCCAAATATTTATTTCACTGCTGAAGTTATAAAAGAAGGACGACTCAAATGGTTTGATTGGTTAAATAATAATGAAAATGAAGCCAAAATCTCAAAAAGTTCTTAGCGCAAATTGTAGAATGGTTCTTGAGATTCGAAATACAGACCAATCCATACATGTTGCTGCTTGTCTCTGTTTGAGCATGGACCTACTGTCTGATAGTAGGTTCATAGTCTGAGTAAAATTGCATGATGCAAAAGATTAACTGCACAGGGATAATTACTAATATAGTGGCATAATTTGTATTAGAGAAATGAAGTTAACACGACAAAGCTTGACTGAGAGGATTGCACCCGCAGATACAAGACCTAGGCCCTGCGAGAACCCGGGCCGAGGTCTGCCAACACAATACTCAATAACCCCCAAGCCAGATTACGTATCAGCGTGTTGACTGTAAAGGATTATGGGAGTAGGGGGACGCATCTCCATGACGCGTAACGCAAGGCATATCAAGCAGGTTTTCGACATGGCTGGAGTTTTGATAATTTTACACAAAAACTGTGTACCAGGAGCAAAATTACCGTTTGACAAATTAATGGTATCCAATATTTGATTAAAATATGCTGGAAAATAGTCTAAACGTAAGAGTTCACTGCAGTAACATGGGAAGACGGGAGCTTTGCCAAAAGAGATACAGATTGTTTCAATGTAATTAATACAGGTTCAAAATGGCGTTGCCGTAATCGTCCGTCAACAGCCTTCCGGGTTTATTTCATTGTTGTCATATCTTTTTCATCCTTTCATAAGATGCAACGAAAATTCTTTTCTCGGCAAGGTGATAATCTGTAGACATATTTTAACAGCTGAGTTGTGATAAGATTGTGTTGATGAAACCATATGACAATCGCGGCCGGGAATGGACGCCGTATAGGATGTTTACAATCGCACAGTGTTTAAATTTTATAAGTACAAAATAAATAGGTTTTTTTGCAAACTTTTTATGAACATGAAGACTGTAATAATACAACTTATGTAGAGCGGCTGGAATTCAACCTCTTTTTCTGCCACATTGAGGGTCTCCATTTATATTCTAGCCAGGGTTCTTATTCGTGCTTGTTTTGGTGTGGGTTTGTGGGGTGTCGATCTAGTTGACATTGCTAGCTTTAAATGTGTTGGTTTTGTACACCGTGGTGTTTTCCCTTGAAAAGTGTGTACAAAGATCTTATTATATACTGTAGTACTGTTTCACTTTCCCATTCTTTTGATCACGGGAATATGCTTGGTGTTTTGTTCATGTAAGTTTTCTGGCCTCCTTTGCAGTACAAGGAACACACAGACGTCAATTTGGAGTCAAGACGTATGCTACTGTTTCTAATGATAGACTTGTCACATTTCCAATTTTTCCTTTCGTTTTCATCGGTTGGAAATCTCTAGAACCTTAGTCCTGGTGTCTTTTTTTTTTTTTTTTTGAGCTGGTGCACTGAAGCACACAGCAATTGACAGGAGGCAATCTGGTCGTACGCTAATAAACAAGTTGACGGTGATCTACATAGGCGCTGAGTGTTGGCTGTGTATTGGTATTTGTTTGCTGCACTCGCCCTGCCTGATGAATCCCTCGATGCACCCATGAGCTTTTGCGATAAACACGCCCACATGTGATGAGGGTGTGCATAGGCCAATTCTCTGTCAAGCTCGGCCGTGCTTTAATGCACTCAATACGTTTATGGTGTAAGTTTCATATCTGATAATACCACATTTAAATTCACAAAATGTGTCCATATGTTGACGAATTATATTCCTGATGCTTGCAGTGCAACCAGGTTAGGCCTAACAATCAAAACGGCATGCGCGTGCATAGTCTGCTCAGTATCAAAACGAGGCAAAGCTTGTATCACAGAATAAAGACTGGTCATGTGACATTCTTACATCTGATTGGAGTACCACTGCCATCAATATTGTAGCAGATTTTATTGTATTATTAGTTTGGTCACATTTGAAGTGATAATGACCAAGGTGTAGGGAATAATGACATGGGCAGGATGGGGAGCTGTCAGGTTATCTGTGCGGTTGCTTGTTTTTTTTTCCAGCGAAGTGACATTCCAACCTCCAGTGAATATATAATTCAATGAAATATACATTTCAGGACTATGTTAAACATGTAAATTGAGTCAACAAGCCTACACTATTTCACATGCTACATTGATACTACATTCGACAGTATCGGATTTGACGGGAGTCGAATTTAATATACTTTTGTGTTCTTCGACTGGTTGGAGTCCCAATAATTCTACCAATTCAAGTGACCTTAAGTACCTTGTGTGTATTTTGCATTGCACATCATTCCAATAAACTTAAATGTCATTCACATAGACAATCTTAATAGAAAGAAAACACCAATTCAAGTAACTTTTAGTATAATTCACTTAAAGATGCAGTTAATTTGCATCGCGTTCAATCTTTTGTTTATGCATTTGAATGGGTGTATTTTGGTATTGGCTTTATATCAAATGAAAAACATTTCTTGTAAAACTGAGTATTTCACTGGTGTCCCTGTAAAGTAATTCTGGTGTATACACACACACACACACACACACACACACACACACACACACACACACACACACACACACACACACACACACACACATATATATATATATATATATATATATATATATATATATATATATATATATGTATATATAATCATACATATTTCAGATAAACCTGATTCAAACAGATCAAAATGCACAGAGACTGTGGTGAGCTATACTTGGTATATACTGCCCATGGTCCGGTTTTAGGATTACAATTGACCTGCAGACTATGGGCATGACCCACAAACCGGTTCTAGGACCTATTCCATTGTATGTTTTTTGTGAGCAGTGCATAATTGCCCATAAACCACCCAAGACAGTTATATATATATATATATGAAGTGAACCTTATTCAAGCAGACCAAAATATATTATGAGTAGTCCTTGTTTTTGTTTATTTTGCAGATATATGTATATATATATATATATATATATATATATATATATATATATATATATATATATATATATATATATATATATAAGCATTCATGTTTGAAATAGACCTTATTCAAACAGAGCTAAATATATTTGTGAGTAGGTATAGCTTGGCTTGTCATATAATTAAAAGGAGCAAAATTCATTATATGTTATATGCTTGGGTAGAATCATTTGTGTTCCACCCCAAGATTTTCCACTCCAAGATTTCTTAATTAGGCCGCAAATTTTGTTTGGATATTAACACTGTCACTAAGCATGTTACCCAAATTGCTCCAAAACTGGGGTACAATTACTGTGGTTGAGATTGTTGGTTTGAACATATTTTATTAGAAAAGAATAACAATTAGAAAGAAAGGCTACGCCCCATATTAATCCTCCGTGTTAGAAAAAGACGGAAGCACAGGTCAGACGTTACAGGACGGTAGGGCCCCGTCGCCTATCGAGACCAGCATTACATGCAAGCATCCGATAGTCGGCACAGCCCAAGCTGAACAAAAAGAAGATTGACTCCACATAACGCAACACAGACAGAAGGGCTCGCAAAGGCGGTCAAAATGAATAATACGAGTAGCAATTAAAACAGTATAATCAAAATTCAGTTGGCGTATCAATGTAAAATCGGTTGGTTTTTTTTCTATTTATTCCTGTAATTGCTAATAAGATAGTGTTATATGAAGATCACAGTCGCTGCTGCCAAATAAAATATTACTTAACCGAAAGGGTGCCACAGACTTTATGGTGATATGAAGGATATCTCGAACAGTAGTGTGCCGAGGACAAGTAAGAAAACAATGCCGAAATCTTTAAGTAACGGCCCCACACGAACAAGGTGGCGAATCTTTAACACTTATTCTGAATAAATGTACGTTTACTTGACTGCGGCCCACACGTAGGCGGGTGTGAAGGATAGACAAATATGTTTTACCAACATTTAAAAGTTCTTGGTTCTTCTCGTGACATGTCAAAGGATTTGTTATTTTTCGTTTCAATTGTGACAGAGACGAGAAATTTGGAGTTGTTCGCGGCAGGAGATTCCATAATTTAGTTGCTTAGGGCAAAACATTTCTCAAATAAAGCAGCTTGGTATCAAAAGTTGGTGGCTCTGAATCGGGCAAATTTTGAAATGTTCTGAAATTATTCCGAGGGATCACTTCAACTGGAAAGTTAGGTGGTAAGACATAAGTCAAGTAGTTTAGGGCAAATTATGGACTATTTTGTACATCATGATTAGTTTAGAACGGTCTCTTCGTTTAGAGAGTAATTCAATATATAATTGTCCGCCGCCACAGAAGGTGGCGTAGGGGGACATAGAGTTAGTGACCATAGGGGACCGTCCGTCCGTCCGTTCGTCCGTCCGGGAACATATCTCAAGAACCCTAAGAGATAGAATAATGAAATTTATACCAGAGATGCATCATACCATGGGCATGTGCCCTATTTATTGTTTTTGACCTTGACCTATTTTTGGATTTTTAATATTTTTTTTTGTTCTTTTCTGGGGCAAATCTTAAAAAATCTCCAAAATCGTTCACCGAATTGCTTTGATATTACACAGGAACACTCCTAGTTTTAAAATTTGTTAACCAGGTGGCGCTGCTATTTTTTATGATTTTTTTGTGCGTTTTTGCTACTTCTGACTTCTAAAGAACTGTCACTCAGATTTAGCTGAAACTTTGTGGATATGTTCCTTGTGGAAGGGTCAAACAAATATATTTGCTAAATGGCAATGCTGTGGACTCCCGATTTTTTAACGATCTTTTTTTTCAATTTGGGTGTTTATCGGTAAATACACCTATCCTATTTATTATTATATGTACTAATGCTAATTCACATGTTTGACGTCTCCGAAACCGTCATCCAGATTGACTTCTAACTTAGTGGCAATGTACTTTGGGTGGGTTTCTAGCAGATTTGTTCAAATTGTCACGCTCCAGTGATTTTTGGATTGTTTAGGGGGCCTGCGTTCGTGCGAAGCATATTTCTAGAATCCTAAGAGATAGAACAATGAAAGTTATACCAGAGATGCATCATACCACGGGCATGTGCGCTGTATATTGTTTTTGACGTTGACCTATTTTCAAGGTTACAGGACCCAAGAACATACCCATTTTCATGTGTCTGGCAGCATATCTCTAGAACCCTTAAAGATAGAATAATGAAATTTATATCAGAGATGCATCATACCAAGAGCATGTGCACCATGTATTGTTTTTGACGTTGACCTATTTTCAAGGTCAAAGGGCCCAAGAACATATCAATTTTTGTGCATCCTTTCAACAAGTGCACAACTTTTGTAAAATATTGTGGCGGGGGACATATAGATCCTTTTGATCACTGTGCACTAGTTTTTCATTTGGAGTGGTTCTAATTGCTCCCTTACGATACGAGCCGCAGTCAATTGCAAGTCCTTTTTTTGAGTCATCCTGAGAGCAGCCATCCCCGACCCCACTGCCATATTGTAAAATAGGCCGCATAATGGAAGTATAGATCATTTCTAATACAACACGATTAAGACAATATTGCAAAATTCTCATAATGCTTATCTGTTAGGAAGTTTTAGTTGCAATTTGTTTCGTATGCTCATTCCATTTCAAATCCGATTTTAAAGTGAGACTTAAATGTTTGTGTTCAGAAATGTTCGCCAGGTGATGTCTCTGAAACACGAGAGGTGGATGGTCCGGGCAGTTCCTGTTTATAGAGACCAGCATACATTTCATATCAATCTTAAGCACATTAAAAGAGATCAGCCATTCCTTGGACCATTGGTCTAAGGAATTAAGATCGCCGTCCATAGCAGTGGCAGAATGAACTGGATCATCGACTGTGAGATAAAGTGACGTATCGTCAGCAAACAATTTAACATTTGAGTTTACAAGGTTAACTATGTTGTTGATGTAGATTAAAAGAGTAATGGGTTACAAACTGATCCTTGCGGTACTCCGGCCTTAATAGTTCCCCAGCTGGACGATCGACCATTAAGAACTGCATGCTTCTTTCGAGAATAAAGATAATTTTTGAAACCATATCGAAAGTTTATCGACAATGCCATTTTTGCTGTTTATGCGCAAGACTTCTGTGCCAGACTTGTCAAAGGCCTTACTAATATCAAGAAAAGCAGTTCTAACATCTTTTTGTTGGTCAAAAGCTCAGCACAAATGATAATAAAGAGAAATTAGCTGGCTGACTGCAGAGTCGCCAAGTATGCATCCCGACTAGTTTGCAGAAATAGCCATGCTGGCTCCGTAAAATTTGAAAACATGCTGAAATACCGTATTAATTCGAATTGTAGCACACACCCCTATAGAAGCATACCCCCTACTGTTTAATCTTACGGGTTTTTATTAAAAATTCAGTATTTTTCAATATTTTTGAAAATTAAATGTTCTGATGAAAGAGGAGGATTCGTTTTATTTTATGTGGTCTCCATAATAAGTGTTATTGTTTGTGGTAATGTAAATTCAGACTTATTGCTATCACAAAACTCTGCGACGACCATGTCTGCTCCAGGTAAACTTTGCATTAGCACAGCGTGGTACTATTGGAATGGGTAGGTACTATTTCCAATATTTCCCCAGTGCAGCTCAAAAGACATATAGGGGGATAGTTATTACACAATTTCTCTTCACCCTATTTATGGACAGGTGTAACATGGGCCTCTTTGCAAGTGGTCGAAAATTGTTTCTGGTTTAGAGACATATTAAACAATTTATTAAGAGATTTATAGATAACTGGAGCAGCTTCTTTCTAGATTCTAGTAACGACACCACCAGGCCCAATTGTCTTGGATGCGTCGAGGCATATAATATGGTTCAAAACTTCATCTTCACAGATGTAATTGAGATGGTTGGAAACATGGGAAAGCAGTGGAAAACCAGAAAAGAAGATTCGCTTCACAGCAAATCTGTGTAGGTGCCTTCAAAACGAGAACAGTTTGAAATGCTACACTTTGCCGTTGTTCAACATAAACTTAATTTTGTGTTTTAGCCTAACTTGAATAAATTAAAATGCTACCACTTCGGTCTTGGTTCATTGGAGGTGGCCATTGGCATTGGACGTGGCCATGCCACCAAAGTATAAA
Source organism: Hermodice carunculata (assembly GCA_964020975.1). Classification (NCBI taxonomy): domain Eukaryota; kingdom Metazoa; phylum Annelida; class Polychaeta; order Eunicida; family Amphinomidae; genus Hermodice; species Hermodice carunculata. The sequence continues at coordinate 49,004,006 of OZ026620.1, read as the reverse complement.
CTGAAGTTTGAATGGCACCACTATCTATGATAGTTTTGAAGCTATTCAAAGATCTTAATTTTGTGTATTTGCATAAATTAAAAGCATAGAATTTTAGTTCATGCTTCATTGGATGCGGTCATGTCATAAGCCTAAAATTGAAGTTGGAATGGTTCCTCTGTGTATAATAGTTTTGAAGTTGTTCAAGATTTAGATTCTTTTTGTGTATTCGCCTTATTTACATAAATTAAAATTCTACAACTTTGGTTCATGATTAAATGGATCCATCTTTGTGACAATAATATAAATGTAAGTTTAAATGGCACCTCAATCTATATTAGATTGAAGCTTTCAATAATTAACTTGTGTGTATTCACCTAATTTGCATAAATTAAAATTCTACAACTTTGATTCATGGTTCATTAGATGCGGCTATTTCACAAACCTACAAATTGAAGTTGGAATGGCACCTATTTGTATCAAAATTTTGAAATTATTCTAGAAATAGATTTTGTGTATTTATGTAATTTGCATATATTACACTCTTGCAGTTTTGGTTCATTGGATCTGGCTATGTCACAAACCTGCCAATTGAAGTTGGAATGACACATCTATCTACAATAGTTTTGAAGCTAGTCAAGATTAAATTCTGCATAATCACATAATTTGCATAAATTTAAAATTCTACAATTTTGGTAAATGGTTTATTAGATGCGACTCTGTAAATAAAACCCATACATTGAAGTTGGAATGGCACCTCAATCTATAATAGTTTTATTGCTATTCGGATTTAAATTGTGCATATTCACCTAATTTGCAATAATTAAAATCCTACAACTTCGGTTCATTGGATGCGGCTTTGCTACTAACCTATAAATTGAAGTTATAATGGCATCTCTTTGTAAAATAGTTTAGGACATATTCAACTTTTAAATTTCCCATTGCCCTAATTAGCGTAATTTAAAATTCTGCCACTTTCATTTACTGTCCAATATATTGGCAGGTATCACAAACCTATACATGCACATTGAAATGGTTTGTTTATTTTCTGCAATAGTTTGGAAGATAAATGGCTTTGAAAATTTTAATTGCCCCTTATTTGCATAATTTTAAACATCATAACTATTGCAAACGATATGCACAATTTCACTGATAGGTCCGTCACCAATGCAACTTTAGTTGTTTTCGGAATAATAGTGTTAAAAAACTCCAGACAAATTTGGTCACAGAGAGAGAGAGAGAGAGAGAGAGAGAGAGAGAGAGAGAAAGAAAGAAAGAAGGAAAGAAAGAAAGAAAGAGAATTCTTGGAGAAACAAAATGTTCGGGTGTACATAAATAGTGAGTCCCGTGAAGGCAGGGATGTATTAGTCTTCGTTTCTATCAGGGTTAGATAAAAGTTCTATTTCCCTGAAGACATTGTATAAAAGGTCCGAATTGAGGGGTGTGCTGTGATTGTATTGGATACATGTAAATGCCATAGGAAGACAATGGCCATCACTACTGCGGGTTTTCATCGAGATTTGACAAATATGTCGCTTGTCTCATGATCGCTCTGATGCAATAGATAACTATAATCTCAATGTTAAAACTGCGTGATAAAGATACCACCTCCATGATGTAACCATAGTTTCCCAATGCTATTTTAATTTTTATTCAATATTTCATATAGTGACCTTTTCGCTATTAAACCCAATTTTGTCACTCTCGCGTGAACATTTATCATGTTAAACTCTTCCCTGTTTAACATAAGTTTGAGTTAACAGCTTTCCCGCGCGGGTTTGGCGCATTGCCGAGGAAAGTTGTTCAACTAAGGCATGCTATTATTACATTAGGTATCATCTACTATTCTCAGCAAAAATGTTTTATGCTGGCGAGAATATTATGCAAAAAGTTTGAGACAGACTACAATCTGTATTCGGGCACTGTGGGTCCATTTGAGCGGAAAACGATTGATGGAGATATTTTTCTGCATCATGGCATGAGTTTAAAGCACTAGAACCGCAACTTGCATATGCTGGGAAAGCAATGAGTCCGCCTTGTACGGGAAGCTGACGCGACTGAACTTTTTGTTTGTTTGTTTGTTTGTTTGTTTGTTTTTTCGGTTTTTTTTGTGTGTGTGTGTAAAAGGTCAAACAATTAACAGTTCTATTCTTACTCGTAATGGCAAGAACACAGTGGGAATGCTATCAGAAAATTGCACTGCGGGTTGCATGATAATTATAAAATTATTGCAGAGAAGTCAAAACGCAATAGAAATGCCTTACAAAAGAGACAGGCAATCCTAACATGGGAAAGCTGTGGCAGTTGATAATATTTCCACACCAGTCACATGGTCGTTTTAATATTATTCCATTATATTATAATCAATGTTGCATTCTAAATTAAAATACACTCCTAAGGAAAAAAAGTGGCCACCCCTTTGGTTTGACAGTAGGCTGTTTTAGATATTAGTTTGTGCAGGAAATATGGATGTCACATTGAATGTTATGTAACCTGGACAACATAGTTAGAAGTATGACTGAGCAGTCACACAGAAAAGCAGATGTCCTGGGAGGGAGATAAGTGCCGGCCGGAAAAAGGTGCGAATTGTGTGTCTGGTATTGGGGTGCTTTTGGCTTTAAAAGGAGCCACTGGACATTTGTATCTGTAATGGTTTTAAACATAAATACACATTCAACATCAAATTACATTCTAAAATATGAACAGTTTTACCTGCACACATTGCAGGCAAATTGCACCAGCGACCCATGAAAGTATGCATGTGTGTCTTCGATTACACATACAAATACTGCTTCTCGTATCATTTGATGATAACACAAACATTTATAGTATGGTATCCTTTTCTCATTTCTACCTTTAACCCTTTTCCTATCATTGTTCCCGGCGGACCCGTGGTCAAAACATGAAACAAAAGGATCATAATGACTCTCTGCTCTGCTGACTGGAATCCTCTGATTCTGCAAGTGTAGATTTTACTGCTGCATGTATATACGTTCACTGTATTCGTGCTTGTCAGTGGTTGACAAGAGCTCAACGTTACCAAACCAATGTATCAGTTCGACCTTTCAAAGTCACTCAAGGCCAAAATAAACAACGCCGAAACATTTTAATTCTTCGGAGTACAACAGGCTGTAGCAAGATTCCGAGTAACTTCTATGATAACCTGAGAAACGAACCTAGTCGTCACACTCAACCAATACCCCAGTGGAGGAAAGGATTTGCCTATACTATTGTTTGGTATGTGTTGAGGAAAAGAGACATTTTCTCCTACGGTGCACCAAACATTTGAAAGACGTGTTTTATTTCATGTGGTCATGAAGTACATTTATGACCTTGATGCCTGACCATGGAGGAAAAACGTAGTTTCCTTCCTCGTTTGTTACATTGTTGAACACCAATGTAACAGGGTTTTACTTGCCCCTGGACAATATTTCCGTAAGTGTTTTAGCAAATGATATTCCATGCAAGTTAAGCCTCCGGGTCTTAGTGCTTCCTTTTTCCACTGACACGAAATATGTTTATAGCACATTATGAGATATACTTCTTTTTTAGTATGTATCTTCAACATTGCAATGTATATAGTTCACGTATGCACCATGTTGAACCTTTATGTTTCCATCCACCACTATATTGTGTGTTGAATGCACATTTTGTATGACAGATGAGCCTAACGAGAACTTCATTTAAGTTAATAAATGTTACTACCACAGACAAAAATTTTCCAAGACAGACGTTCAAACAGACAGACAGACAGAGAGATAGATAGATAGATAGATAGATAGATAGATAGATAGATAGACATATGGATGGATGGATGGATAGACAGACAGGTAGATGGATAGGAAGACGGATGGATTGATGGATAGACAAAAACACAAACATACATACATACTTACATACATACATACATACATACATACATACATACATACATACATATATACATACATACAAACATACATGCACATACATTATTTTGTTGTCCAAGTCAAGTGAAATTTGAAATAAAATTATTGTGAATTTTGACATACAAAATGCCAATTTTGGTCAGTCAAAAGGGTCGATGACAAAAACCCCTATATGATTAAGAATAGTCTCTGTAGTCGCATCACTGCATTCCACAACACCCCCCGACACCAAGTCTATTCAGACGGTGATCCAGAGTCTCTAAAGAGGGCTTCCAGGTTTTGATTTTATGATGATAACTTTATTACACGTAATTACGGATAGTTATACAGTTTATGAGTAGGCTACTTCAAAATTCAAGTTTATATAATAATGTTTTGAAATAAATTACGTATAACAATGAAGGTTCTCACAGGAACAAACCATGTATGTAGGTATGTAAGTTTCCTGTGTCACATTACATTAAAAGTCTGTGTAGATTTCATAGCTTTCTTGAACGGTTACATGTATTAATGCTCATGGACGACCCTGTTGTCATAACCAGCCGTAGAGAAAGCGCGATTTTAAAGCTGACTGTATTACATGAGCTTTGTACTCCGTCTGGAACGGTTATTAATTAAGACAGACACAATTGTTGACATTAATAGGGGCGTCCAGGACAAACGGCCCATTCATGTAGGCGAGTCCGTCATAAAGCATAGTTTGATATATATATACCCCTAGGTAGTATTTCACCTCAGCACGTTCAGATGAAAGTGTAAAAGCAAAAACGCGGAAGATTTTGACAAATTAATATTGTTTTATTTAAAAAAACGCTGATATGGTATCCGTTGTAAAGAAAAATATTCTTGACCAACTTTGCTCAAATGATCAAGGGTAAGTAATTATGTTTGGTTTGACAGGTATTCTTTTTTCATATTGAAGCTCTTAATTTATAAGCAAAACGTCACTTATTTAGCTAATGCGTTGACACGTTCATGGATTTTTCATTATTATGCTGTCTTTGCTGGATATTTAGCTTAGACAAGGAGCCGCTACTCAGAGAGACATGTACGGGTACAGGCTCCGAAACATGTTCTGAGTAGTCATCCGCTGAAGACCCTTTAATTTGTTTGGGCTAATACAGCCCATGTCAAAATTCTGCACAACAAAGGTGACAATAGTACTTCCATATATATATATATTAGACAGTGACATGTTAGTTTGTGGAGTGTATAGAGACTGGACTACGTAATAGGGTAATGACTACTAGGAAAGTGGCTCAGGATGAAAAGACACAAGTACAATTCGAAAAGATATACCATGACGCTACCCGATTAAATGCTTTATCCAACCTTTTCTTTATTTCTTTAGAAAACACAGTGATGTTAAATCCTAGCTGTGGGCACGTCGTGTTATGATAAGATGCATTAGCCCAAGTTAAGTTCTTGTCTCTTTCGGAAGCTGATTCAGATGAACTGCAGCCGTACTGTAATAGTTGATCATTATCAGATCAGTACTGTCAACCAGCCTTGAAAAAATAAAATAAAACGTAACGTTTAATGAGCGACCATACATCATGACTTTGTAGAATGTTTTGTATTGTTTCCATCACCGAAGCACAAATATCAAAAGTATATACTTCCGATCGCACCACCAGGTGGATCATGGAGTTAAAATATATCAATATAATTCGTATGGTAGAGCACGGGTCTCCTCGGTCTTTAAACTTACAGGTATGCATGCCATCTATATTTGTACGGTCAAGATGACGCAGATTCTGATCTTGATTAACTAATTAGAGAAGAGGGACTTAAAAAGTATTTACGCTGATAATTATATACTTTACCTAAATGTGAAAATTTTGAGACTTAGTGAAAAGAGTAAAGGTCAACTAAATGCATCACATGACAAAATAAGGATTAAAGATTCATCTTGGATCTAGCCCAAAAACATTAAATAAACATATGTATAGATTGTTCAAACACCATGATCAACTCGAGTACCACAGCTATAGCATTACAGAAGCTGCAGGTTCGAAGTTCAAATATTATCTAGAAATGAGAGAATAGTTTGATACATGCATACATAAACACATACAGCCTAGAAAAGAAATTGCTTGAAAGAAAATCTGTCTTGAAAAATTGTATAAATTAAAATGCTACAACTTTTATTCTCTCGTAATTGGATGTGTCTATAGTACACGTGGACTGAGAAAGAGTGGCATCTTTTTTCATAAGAGTTTTAAAGATGTTCAGACATTCAAGTTTTATGCATTTTACACAATAACCAGATATTATAATGCTGTGATTTTGTTCATTCCATGTGCCCGTGGTACAAAAGTGAATTGAACTTGTAATTGCAGCTTTGTCTATAAATGTTTTGAAGGTATTGCAGATGGAAATTTTCCAAGTGTCCTTCATTATCATTAATTCAAATTCTGCAACTTTTGTTTGTGATTCATTGGATGTATCTACAGCACAAACCTGTGAATTGAGGCTGAAATGGCACCTGTATCTATCACAGGTTTGACGAAATTAAACTTTAAAATTTCCATGTGTCCCTAATTAGCCTAAATTTGGATTTTACAACTTTTGGTTGTTGTTCATTACATGCATCAACAGCATAAACTTATGACTTGAAGTTGGAAAGGAACGTCTATCTACAACAGTTTTGATGATATTCAACTCAAGATTATTGAGGCATCCATAATTAGCATGAATTTTAATTCTACAACAGCATTGATGTGCTCAATATATGTGCAGCCCAACCGTTACCAACAGAACCATCACGTGGGCCTCTGTGTTGAATACTTTGGGCGCCAGAAGTGGTTGAAGTTTTTAACTGGCCCTAATTTACGTAAGTTTCAAATTGTTGACTATTTTGAGCGCTATGCAAAGCTTCGCCACACACGCTGTACCCATGCTAAATTGAAAGTGCGTGGCTCGCGTGGTGTCTGAGGTTATGTCGACAGAAGCGACAAGGAAAAAAAGTACAAAAGAAATAAGAAAGAAAGAATATTGGGAAAAGCAATGGGTCTGAGTTCACACACTGACATAATCCAGTTATCAAATCTCCCATTTTGTCATAAACTTGCTTCGGTCATTTGTATATTTAGGATAGATACGAATCGATATAAACAATTATTTTTCGTAGCGTATTTTGCTGGTGCATTCCAGAAAATGTGTGCATTTTAATCTTTGATTTAAAAAAAAAAACGTGAATTCTTGCAATCCATTGCGAAATTAATGTGACATAAATGCGAGGAATACGTCTCCCAGACCAACTTCGCTCTAACAATACAGTGTGAGACAGGTCGCCTGTAGCCAATTTGTCAGGGTATATTGAGGAAATAGAAATGATGAAATAGTCGTTACGCTCAGTGTCAGCAAAACCTGTGGGTGGCTAAGTGTGGTAATAGATTTTCATCAGAAAAGGAAAAAAAAGTTGGCTACACTGTATGAATGAAACGTCCCAACAAGACGACGGTCGTGCTTTAAAACTCATCCAAACTACTAATGGATTAAGGCAAAGTACGACTATGATAAGATATCGGGATGTGGTCTTGGTTTTCTCACTAGCTCGAATCAAATATTGATAACTGTAAAGACATTGCATTGAATTCAAGATACGATAATTCGAGCGATTGCTGGTATTAGATAAATTAGTAAACGAACTAAAATATTTGATGGTGTGTTTGGTTTATTTCCCGAGTGATGGTATTCACTACCAAAGCAGTGGAAGTGTTTATGAAGAATTGATTGCAAATGTCGCTTCTCTGAAGGCGGGAGGTCACGATTTGATTCTACCGGCATCCAGACCGCCAAGGAAAGGTAGTCTTTACCATGCTTACGAGACTTGCTGTCTCATTTTGTTGAAATTGCAAACTTAACTCATTCCACCCTGATAGAAGACTGAGTCAACAGCTTTCCTTGGCGCGCTCTGGGCGCAATGCGCCCAGAGCGCGCCAAGGAAAGCTGTTGACCATGGGCATATAATTTGGAATGATCTTCCATGCAAGTTTCATCCAAAATATTGAAAAATAATCCCTAAATTAGTAAAATACAATTAGCAGACGACATTTAGATATTAGCGGGAAAAAGCGTCATCAGGGTGGAATGAGTTAAATGTTTTAAATTGTCAGGAATCATATATAGGTCAGCGTACATGGCAACGAAGCAACCTGAAGTAAGCCATTAATGACTCTCTAGCCACGGACCATCTTTGCTATGAAATAAATACCGTAACAATAGATGAATTAGGTGTGTATAATGTTGGAAGCGACCATGACACGAAAACACTATTGTCTTTCAAGGTCAAGTTAGTATGAGTGCAGGAGTTGTGAACAAGACACTCATAGATAAGTGTTTTAAATCTGGGACTGACATTCCTAAAATGAGTGGTAGGGTGGTAGTCCCAGTTTAAATTGAACATAAAGACGTCCACTAACTGGTCACTGTTTCGTGACAAGGTAAACGAGCGTCTCAGCCATCAGAATTGTAATGCTTTCCATTCTGTAAATGAAGCCTCAATTAACCTGCGTGATATTTCGATGGAAGCTAAAACGATGTACTTGGTCAGAAGAATTGTACTTTGAGAAATAACTTCTCTTGTGATGAAGAGATCTTCGAATTAATTTAGAACCGAAAGCAAGCAAATCGGTTTTACCGCTATTGGTAAAAGGGAGAGGAAAGCTTTTCGGAATTTCTCCAGGAACACTGGAGTGTTTACGTATCAAAAAAACCGAAGTGCAAGAAAAGGTTAGAGTTACAAGAATAAGTAATAAGATAGCCATTATTTAAAACTGAAGGAAAGGGTAAAAAAATTACAAAACGTTATTGGAGAATGCTTTGACGCTTTAAAATGACTCATGAATTCCCTTTGAGATTATTGACCAAAAAGGCCTCACACGAACTACAATGGATCCCAAGGAAATTAGTGAAATCCTGGCAAATTATTGGAAAAATATTGGTTCAAATGCTCGTAGTGATTCCAATGATCAAAACAGATAAGGTGGACCATCCAGGGACGTGTTATAGATGAGTTTTACAGATAAGGTGGACCAGCTAATGAGTCATACGGGTCACATCAAAGGTATAAAAGACATAGAAATCTGCGATGATAATGTTAAAGCAGGTAATTTCTAAATTGAAAATAGGAAAGCCTGTGGAGTGGACCTAATACCAATGAAATTAATTTCTAAAGCAGGGTGAGGCGGTCTTGATTATTTGTCTGCTTGACTTCACGTGCAAGATATTGGAAGCCTGTCCTGATCAACTGTTTAAAGGATATATAAAACCTATTCACAAGGAATCAAAAGAACTTCTGTTAAACTATGGAGGAATCCCATTCATGTGGAATGTTTGTCAGGTATTAACTGCAATAGTTGAGAGTCGAAGACCTGAAGATTGCGTCTTTATTTTAAAAAAAGGTTTGTGTAGCTTACGGAATAGGTAAAGACTAAAAAACCTGGCTCTCTTTTATTTACATATTAAAAGCGTTTGATACCGCTAACAGGCAAAGTCTTTACATTTTTGTGGGAAAAGGGAAAATAAGGAAAAGGATGGCGCTTAACGGAAAGTATCTACGAAAAGTTTGAAAATAAAGTTATGTTTGGTGCCTTTGAAAGTGACAGATTTGAGATTTTAAATAGAGTTAAGCAAGGGTGCATTCTCACCCCCACTCTTGTCTCCATGCTATGCTAGATTTAGTCGAAATACTTAAAGAAATTGCTTTTGGTATACCCTATCAAAATAATCGTATCCCCTGCCTCTTATATGCCGATAACATATTTTTTTTAGCCGAAAGTGAAGACAAGCTGAAACAGATGTTAATTTGTTCCAGAAAATGGAATATGGCTTTTAATTGTACTAAATTCAAAGTCATGGTTGTTGGTAAAAGAGTTGATTTAAACAAGGAATGGTCGTGACTTTATTTCCGAATGCAAAACGTCTAAATATTTAGGTATTAAATTTTCCAATTTTCTTTCGCTGTATGTAGAAGAAATAGTAGCCCGTAAGCCTACTCGTCTAAAAGGTTATTTATGTGGTATTCTCTCGTCACATGAAAACGTAAATCGTGTAAGCTTTGGAAGTAGTAAATGTAAAAGCATAATTCCATCGTCTATTTCACATGGTGCAGCTGTCCTGCTTTGTAACACTAAGTAATCTGAGACGCCTTTTAAGATCGATACAATATGCAATGGCCATAGCCATTTTGCAGGTCAATTCTTCTACCGCTATTGCTGCTACCCTATTGAAATGTCTGGAACTAAATGTTCATTTCGAACATATTGTAGTGATATACTTTCACCGTAGGAAATCTGATTTACCAGAAACAAGGCTATGCAAACAGGTTTTTGACTCTTTACTGGAGCCCAATGATCCGCAATCTTCTAATGCAAGGACATATGAAGCATGGCATTATAGGAGGTAGTCAATAATGACTCACCTCCAATTTGACCTCCGCCTCGACTGTATATTGCATAGAGTGTGAAGTGTGATAAATAAGCAGGTACGGCGCCTTGCTGGTATATATATATATATATATATATATATATATATATATATATATATATATATATATATATATATATATATATATATATATATATATATATATATATGAATGAAAGTATGGTCTCTCCAGCATTTACAGCAAAGAGTGTGCGTGTGACGCACCACGGGCTCTGCCCAGCTTGTGGGGGGCCCGTGTAAAGGGGTGGATTTGTCAGTCAATCAATCAAATAAATGAATGCCCACATATTGGTCATGCTTTACAGAATAAATGTTTCCAATAAAGCTAGTAGCTTCGGTTTTTCATGAAAATTTGTGGTTGCTCGCTCCGAACATGAAGCGTAGCTGATGAGCTCTGGCTTTTATGTTAACATTTACCATTTTGTTTTCTGAGTGTGTGGAAGCGAAAACGTACCGGGTAAAGATTTTATAACTTGCTTCTACAGAGAAACTGATGAAGCAAGTTCGATAGGCAGAGATCGAGTTTCAATACAATATACCAAATGAGGGTGTATCATTGCATAATATAACTGTCTAATAAATAAAGCGGTACAAAATGTTTTACTGTTGTGAAGCTACCAATTATAGGAGCAATTTTGCATAATTTTGAAATAGGTTCCCAGTCAATAAGTTTGTCTATGAATACAACTAAGTACTTTGAATTTGGCACGTGCGAAAGGGGTTGCCCAATTAATCTAATGACTAGATCATTTGGAATCTTTCTACTTTTAGAGCATATATATATATATATATATATATATATATATATATATATATATATATATATATATATATATATATATATATATATATATATATATATATATATATATATATATATATAATACTAGGAAAGATTATTTGCTGCATAGCAAATCAGTTTGTGTGTCTTCAAAGCATATTGGTGTGGCAATGTACCACTATTCCATAACACAGGGGTAGAATTTGGAGGGGTAGAATATCGTTTATTGCTTTGAAGTTATTTAAGATTTAAAATTTCTAATGGTGCTATTTAGCATAATTTAAATTGCTACAACTTTTATTTTAAATTCATTAGGTGCGAAATGGTCAACAACCCCCTAGTAAAAGTTGAAATGACATCTCTATCTATTATAATGTTCAAGATTGAAAATTTCGAATGCTGCTAATTAGCATAATTTAAATTGCTACAACTTTGGTTTTAGATTCATTACATGCACAATGGTCAACAACCCCCTAGTAAAAGTTGAAATGACATCTGTATCTATGATAATTTTGAAGATTTTAAAGTTTTAAAATTTCAAATGCTGCTAATTAATAATTTAAATTGTTTCAACTTTTGTCTTAAATTAATTAGATGCGAACTGGTCAATAACTCCCTAGTAGAAGTTGGAATGACATCTCTATCTATTATACTTTTGAAGATATTGAAGATTTAAAATTTCAAATGCCCCTTATTTGCATAATTTTAAACATCTTCATTCCTCTGTATAAAACGGTCAAACTCCTTGTATGGAGATACAATCATGCCAAGTTTGGAGTTTCCATGTATAATAGTGTCCGAGAAAAGTGTCGGACAAATTTGCTGGTAAAGAAGAAAGGAGAAAGAAAGAAAGAAAGAAAGATGATTTGCTGCATAGCAAATCAGTGTGTGTGTCTTCAAAGCATATTGGTATGATAATGTACAACTATTCCATAACACAGGAGTAGAAGTTTGAATGGCATCTCTATCTATCATAGCTTTGAAGTTATTCAAGATTTGAAATTTCTAATGGTGCTATTTAGCATAATTTAAATTGCTACAACTTTTATTTTTAATTCCTTTGGTGCTCAATGGTCAACAACCCCTACGTAGAGGCTAAAATGACATCTCTATCTATAATAGTTTTGAAGATATTAAAGTTTAAAATTTCTAAATGCTGCTAATTAATATAATTTTAATTGCTACAACTTTTGCTTTAGATTCATTACATGCGCAATGGTCAATAACCCCCTAGTACAAGTTAAAATGACGTCTCTATCTATAATAGTTTTGAAGATATTCAAGTTTTAAAATTTCAAATGCTGCTAATTAGCATAATTTAAATTGCTACAACATTTGTTTTAAATTCATTAGATGCGCAATGGTCAATAACCCCCCCAGTAGAAGTTGGAATGACATCTCTATTTATTATACTTTTGAAGATATCAAAGATTTAAAATGCCCCTAATTTGCATAGTTTTAAACATCTTCATTCCTTTGTATAAAACGGTCAAACTCCTTGTATGGAGGTACAATCATGCTAAGTTTGGAGTTTCTATGTGTAATAGTGTCGGAGAAAAGTGTCGGACAAATTTGCCGGTAAAGAAAAAAGAAGGGAGAAAGAAATAAAGAATTTCAGGAAAAACAAAAAAGTGTGTGTTGACACACACACTTTAATAAAGAACTCGAGGAAAAACAGAAAAGTGTGTGTTGACACACACACTTTAATAATAAAGGTTCACCTGTTTATAGTAAGAGCTAGCTTCTTAACTGTAAACCAATCTATGAGCTGTTTCATATCAGGGGCAGCCTAAGCTGCCAGAACATGTATATCACAACCGGAATACAATACATTTGTAACATATGCAAACAGTCTAGCAGTGCCACGTTTTGAAGAGAGATGCAAATCATTGACATGGATAAGATCAAATAAGTATCCAAGAATGAATCCTGTGGTACGCCACAGGTGCCAGTTGATTCACTTGAGAACGAATTACCCAGTTATACATACTGTTTTATGTCTTTTAAATAATCTTTAAATAAAGGGAGAGTATTGCCATGGATACCATTATCTTTAAACTTTATACATAAAACGTCATGATTAACACTGTTAAACGCCATTTTAGGTCGATAAATATGCTCAAGCATACATTATGTTTTAAATTTCTTGGCACAAGCAATTTATTTTTTTTTTCGAAACAGTAATTTTGATACATATATATATATATATATATATATATATATATATATATATATATATATATATATACAGTGAAACCTGTCTATTGTGGACACCTCTGGGACTGTCATAATGTGTCCACAGCTGGCAGGTGTCCACAATAGACAGGTGTTTTTAACAAGAAAATTGATATTTCGGTCCTGGACATTTGTGTCCACATTATACAGGTGTCCACATTATAGAGGTGTCCACAAGGACAGGTTTTACTGTGTATATATATATATATATATATATACAATGGCTTTAACACGTGTTTTTTCAATCTTTTAACAATCTAGGATGCATCATACTGGACCCATAAAATTCATAAATAGAGGCAGCTCTGCTTCAATTTCGCCCTCCAGGAAATATAATTTGTGACTCGACAACCAAGGAAGTCAACCATTTGTGTCTCATTACCCCAAGGCTTTATGTTATTGGATACAACTTTTCCAATATTGACTAAAACCTCCTTGCATGTGTTCTGTATCAGTCACGTTGACAGTTTCTGTTATTTTAACGTCCATTTCATTTGGGATATTATTTTTATCTGTCAGATTTTTTTTGCTTTGTTCCACAACTCATAGGTTGTTTGCCAAATTTTCCTCTGGTCATTTAAATCATCTACGACCCTCTGTTTAAAAGTATGATTTTGTGCTTGTTTTAATATTATATCGATCATAATATTTTGATGCCTTGTATATCTTTCCTTAAATTGTATGTTAAATGGTTCCTTCACATGCAATTAATTTTTCTCATTTATTGAGTTTGATAGAGCACTACATATTCATGGTTTTCCAATTTTGTCCTTGTGTGTCAATGAACTATCAATATTTTCTTCGCTACAAGATCTGAACTTTTCACAAAATGTGTTATAAGCTTCATTTAGACCCTTATTATAGACTTGGTGTCAGTTTACGTGTGTTAATTCGTCAATAAATTTTCTTATTCATACTTAAGTTGAATCTTCGTAATACTTACTCACTCTTAAATCTAATATTCATATTTTGTAGCATCATAAAATAGGATTATGATGACTAATAGCCGTACTTATAGCACGATTCAATACACGAGTCAGCAATATTCGTATTAACATGATCAATAGTTGTACCAGTGGATTGAGTGTCTCGTAGGTACTTGAATACAGGACCTGTACCCAGAACTCCGCACAAAAGGCATCATTATAATATTTAGAGCCGTTATTTTTAGTTAGGTCTTTATGGTCAATGTTTTCTGTGGATATCTCTTACTCGTATGACCCTAGATGCATCAACTTAGGTTAAGCTAAGTGAGAACATTATAAAGTCCTTTCACAAATTAAAGTAAATTTGTGTTGGCAGTAGGGGGCCTGCATATATCACCCAGTAGCCTATGTATATAATGTCCACAATTTGATAGGGATAATGTAAAATTTATAGAAATATCATAAAATCACAACAACACAGCAAATTGAATAACAAAAGCTTTTATTGTAACATCCCCTTTGTGTAACAGTAACAACACACATAAATCCATCCTCACCTGTCTGCGTATAGATAACAAAATTTAGGCACAAGTCTGAAATGAATTTTTCAAAAAGAATCATTATTATGGCACAATGCAATGAGACACTGATGAATGTTCTTAGTTGACTGACATCACAAATGTTTGCAGCATGTCATAGCCAGTACCGCGTTTGAGCACCCTGGACATGCACCACTTCCTGGCATCTCTTCCTCATACAAAAGATTAGCTTTCGATGTTTGTCTTGTGGAATTTGCCCCAATTCCTGCAGTGGTGCCCGACACAGGTAGTCAACATGCACTTTGAATGAGCTGGCCAATCCATTCTTTGCTACTCTTGTTTTCCAGGTACTGTGTCACAATCATTGCACAACGGGGTCTTGTCTTATCGTCCACTAACAAAAGCACATCCCCAACAGCTCCCACAAATGGACGCACTATCCAGGATATCCTGAACATAACGCCGCCCAGTCACTGAGTCAGTGTTCCATTTATGCCGACCAAATCTGCATGTCCAGCAACAGAGAACCCTGCCCAAACCATTACTGAGCTTCCTCCATGGTGGTCATGCTGATCAACATTTGCAGAGGTACACGGCTCCCCAGGACATCACCGCACTCTAGCACGTCTATCTGTGGCATCCAAGCAAAATCTGGATTCATCAGTAAACAAGATGTTACTCCAATCCTGCCATGTCTACTGCAAATGCTCTGATGGCCATCGAGTCCTCTGTTCCGTGTGCTGGTCAGTACGAGGAATAGAAACAATGGGCGTCCAGCATTATGGAGTCTTTTCCTAACCGTCTGGACATATCTGGATATAACGTCCTTCTGACTCTCCAAAAAAATTTTTTGCATGAGTTTGTGTTTGGAACCTATTGGCTTCTGCATGTCTAGTCAGAAGACAGTCCTGCTGTGGAGTTGTTACTTTTCGACAGCCACACTCTTGTGATCTTGATAGCACATAAAAGCTCTAGAGACTGCA
The DNA here is from genome assembly GCA_964020975.1 of Hermodice carunculata. Classification (NCBI taxonomy): domain Eukaryota; kingdom Metazoa; phylum Annelida; class Polychaeta; order Eunicida; family Amphinomidae; genus Hermodice; species Hermodice carunculata. The sequence continues at coordinate 48,988,202 of OZ026620.1, read as the reverse complement.
CTCTGACTTACATCTAATTGCTCTACAACAGCCATCTGAGTTGCACCAGCTTGCAACATTCCTATGCCTCTTGCCAATTCTTCGGTCCTGAAGCGACATATTTCCCTTGCGTTATCTTTTGGCAGTCAAAATTGTCAACAACAATGCACCATTATCTGTACTGCTGCTTCTACCAAGCCTTACTATGCAATTGGCAAGGACAAGAACAGAAGGTTCTAGCCCTGACTAAAATGGGGCACTGCAGTCAATGTAGGGCTAGGGTTGTGTATTCCCATTACTTTACATTGTAATTTGCAACTTAATAACTTGAAAACAACTGCACAGACACCAAATTTCGCACAGTAAATCTACATGCGTAAATTAATACCTCACCAAAATCATATAACCACAGCTACTAAAGTGACCAGTTTATTTAAGGTTACTTTAACATGCACACCAATGGGAATACCCAGCTTTAGCCCTCCAACTTTTTGTCTATTTGGTTGTGTATTGGGGCAAATACACACTTCAGCGCTAATTCTGACCTTTCCTATTGGCAGTGCAAGCAATGTGGGTCCAGGTGGATCTTGTTTTGATTTTTTATGCAACAGTGACCTCACGCAATGCAACAGACCATTATAAGGCGTACCTAGTCATGAGTAAAGGATTCCCCAATTACCAGATAATAGGTGTACCTACCTGTATGCAGCACACCAGAGTGATCTATTGCAATAATGATCTTATAATCTCTTTTATAACAATATCCCTGTCAAATTATGGATATTATATTTTCCGTTGGATTTTTCACTCTCAATCTCGAATCACAAGGATTCGCTTTCAACCCCAACGTTATCCCTACTGAGTATGGATATATCTGCAATCATCATGGATGTTGATACCAATGCCTTCCCTCACGTACCAAGAATTAAGTGTCATAGGTCGGTACCTCCAGAAATTAACTCTCCTTAGCATGCTCAATCCAGGTTTCTGTTTCTGCGAAGATACTGACGGGATTGTCAAGCAATGTCAACAGGTTTACCAGGTAATCAAAATGAGCCTTTGTTATTACGGCTCCTGATGTTTACGTACAAAAGTGACAGCGTTTTACCATTTTTCTGGGGAATCAATTTTATTCTGAATTCTGCATGGCTGTCTAGCTGTCTACAGTTAAGAAAATGAACACTCACCGACTCACATCACAGATTTCATTCTGATCTGGCTGTGTACAGTTCTGATCAGCAAATTGGTTGCATTCGCAATTTTAGAACAAACACATTTCTCTCTATAAAGGTAACTTTATTTGACCCGTATTCTGTAGAAACTCATCAAGATCATACAATTTTATTTGCTGATTTCCACTAGAACATTGTGATCTGGGTTGCAGTTGTGTGCAATTTTCCTGCACAGCCTACCTGCATATAACTAGAAAAATTCACAAGCTATAGACCCGTTCAAAGTATATAACCACAGCAGTCTCCAATTTTTAAATAAAAATGTATACAACTGATCAGATTTTATAAGAAATGCATAAGAACACACACACACACACACACATATTCTCTTGTGCAGAAGCTATTTGCCATATAGAATTATGGTGGTAGACTAAACAGGAAAAATAATTCTCTCAATTACATGTGCAGGTATTGGACTCAGTTACCAGCATTCTTTGGTGCACACTGGGTGCAATGTGCCTAAAGCAGGCACATTGGAATGCAGTTGCATTAACCACTGTTTTCTCTGTCGGAAGTACAAGCTTGACTAAAAGGTCTTGTGACAGCAAATTTTGACTCTGTAATCACAATGGCACTTCCTGAGAATGTGCCTTTTGTTTTGATTTGCATGTTCACTTTAAGAATTTTAACTCTTTCAATACCAATCACGTCTAAAGTCAATCTACTTACGTCAAACTAGTCTTAATTATCATTAAGATCCCAGATTTGTATTCCTCGTAAAAAGACCTTTCATTCAAGTACCCGTATCCCTATAGTTCACCTATAGTTCCAGAGAGAATACCCCAGATCAACAGCTTTTCATTGTGTCCAATGCACTCAGAGAAAAGCTGTTGACCCAGTCCAAAATTTGGCACAGAAAGAGTTAATATTTCACTGATGTTACCAACTTTTATGGCAATGATCTGTGGAAAAATCAACTACCTCGTAATATGGCACAATATCAAGGTATTAATAAAACAGGTACATTTTCAGGCTAAAATTGTCAAAATATATGCAATAGACGCATGGAGAAAGATTATAATTGCATCATCCATATTTAAAATTGTACTCATAGTTTAACAAACAGAACGGCTTACACCTCAAAACCCCTCAACCGACCACAAAAGAGAATAAACATATGATCAATGTATTCTTATGAAAGTATGCTGAGCACAAACCATTTGTTTTATGCTGCGTGAAGGGCATCATATATTTACAAACACATACTCATGAACATCAATTTTGCTGAGGCACAAAATGTTCCTCCGCCACATCAAGTTTACACATCTGTGTCTATTAGTTGTATCAATATCAAATGCTGCAAGTATTGCTTTACTGTGCGAGTAATATGTTTCTAGAATGCCAGTTGAAATTCCATCGATAGTGGAATATATATATGGTCAATACAGGTGCCAGTATTTGTTATTACGCTTGGCAATATCTTGTCATAAAATGTAACAATTTCTTTGAAAAAAACAGAATTTTCCTTTTCAATATCCACATTGAAATCTCCCATAATTAGTTTGTGATGAGCAGCTGGAGGATGTATTTTCCAGAGTACTATAAAAAGTGTGCATTTTATAAATTTTTCACTGGGGTTTTTGGAGGTCTTAATATCGTATTTTTCATACTACATCTGATAACCAAGTCAGGCTTGTAGTAAATAGCTTGTCCATAAAAGGTCTACCTGACTGTGCTACACTGTCATTTCTAAAACACTGGAATGGTCATATGAATACTTCTTGTTGTGGATCAAAAGCCCCGAATCTTGTTTATGCAAACGCCATTATATTTGCTGAAGACATATTTGAATCAACTGTGATGTCTAGCAGATGGACATACAGAGACTGAGCATTGAGCTGAAAAAGAGATACCATACCCATGCACACAAATATCTCTGGTGACCTAGAAATTAGGTTGAGGTCATTGTCCTTCAAAATTGAAAAGACCCTATCAAAGGTGTATAAACTATAAAAGTTTATCGATCCTCGCACATCTGGTTCTCCTGATATTGTATGCAAGAATTTCAAAGTAAATTGACCCTGGTGACCTTTAAATTGAGTCAAGGTCATTCTCCTTCAAACTTGAATTCACCTTTCGAAAGAAAGATGAAGTGTAAAAGTTTTGTGATCCTTACTTATCTGGTTTTTTTTTAATATTCCTTGCATGTTTTTAAATGGATTGACCCTGGTGACCTTGAAATCAGGTCAAGGTCAGTCCTCCAAAACCTGGGCTAGACTCTTATATGGGTGAATAACTGTAGAAGTCTTACGATCTTATCTTGTCCAGTTCTTAAGATCTCATGTACAAGACATTTATTAAAGAGAAACATTGCCTCTGGTGACCTTCAAATTGGGTCAAAGTCACTGTCCTTCAAACTTGATGAAGGCCCTTACATGGATGATTATCCGTAAATGTTTCATGATCTTAGCAATTCCAGTTCTCTTGATATTCAATACAAGAACTTCATAGAGAGTTGACCTAGGTGACCTTAAATTGGGTCAAGGTCATTGTCCTTCAAACCTGACGTAAACTACAAAAAGGGTGATCATCTGAAAAAGTTTCATGATCCCAGCTTATCTGGTTCTTCTGAAATCGTGCACAAGAAGGGACACAGGGAGGGATTCACACAGACGCAGGCGATAGCAATACCCCCTGGGTAGAAATCCACCCAAGGTACATAACCACCAAGTTTGAAGTCAATCTGATTGACAATTTCTTTGGAGAAGCTGGAAATATGAATTAGTATTAAAATTACCAGCGACTTATTATAGTAATCAAAGGAAAGGTGCAATTACCTATAAGTAGGCCAATTGAGAAAATCCTTACAAATCAGAAATCCACAGCAGTACCACCTTACGAAAAACCTTGTTTGACCCTTTTACAAGGAACATAGCCACCAAGTTTCAGCTTAATCTGAGTGACCGTTCTGGAGAAGAAGTCGAAAAGAGCAAAAGCACACAAAAATTCCCTTTAAAAAATACAATAAAATTGCAGTGCCACCTGGTAAACAAATTAAAAACCAAGAGTCTCTAGAAGTGTCCCTATGTGATATCAAAGCAATTGGGTGAGTGGTTTTGGAGAAGATTCTTTAAGATTTGCCCCAGAAAAGAAAAATAAAACATTAAAAAAACAAACAAAATGACTTGAGTATGAACATTTGAATAAACCTGGTAGAGTATTACCAAAGGTACATTGCCACCAAGTTTGAAGTCAATCTGGTTGATGGTTTCTCAGAAAAAGTCAAAAATGTGAATTAGCATTAGAATGCCCCTTGACTTGCTTGCAATCAAAAGTAAAGGTGCATTTACAGATTAATACCCGAACTGAAATTTTTTTTAAAAATCAGAAATCCACCAGCTAGTGAATAACTTTGTTTGACCCTTCCACAGGGAACATATCCACCAAGATTCAGCTTAATCTAAGTGACAGTTCACGAGAAGTTAAAAACAGCAAAAACACACACAAAATATTAAAAAAAAAAAAAAAAATAGAGAAAAATTGCAGTGCCACTTGGTAAACAGATTAAGAACTAGGAGCCCCTAGGAGTATTCCTGTGTGATATCAAAGCAATGGGGTTATAGGTTTCTGAGAAGATGAATTTTTAAGATTTGCCCCCCCCCCCCAAAAAAATCATAAAAAAATCCCAAAAAGACTGGAGCCTGACCATTTGAACAAATCTTGTCGAGACCCACCCAAGGGACATTGCCACAGAGCTGTCCAGCTGAAAATCTTTATAGCAAATTTTTTTTTTACTTGTAGCATTTTTTTCCACTTCTTTATATGAGAGACACTTATTTTTGAGAAAATCTGTAGCAATTTTGAAGAGCTTTGTAGCAAAATTTTGCTACAATGCTCCAGTTGGATGGCCCTGCATTGCCGCCAAATTTGAAGTCAATCTGGCTGACGATTTTGGACAAGTCAAAGATGTAAATTAGCATTAGAATGCCCATGGACTTACATGATAATCAATAGGAAAGGTGCACTTACCAAGAAGTACTGACCAACTGGCAAGTTCACCTTCAAAAATGTTACAGTATCAGAGAATAAATCCACCAGTGCTCAAGAGCTTACAAGCTGTGTAAGAGAAAATTTTAAAAGGATTATGACTGGAAATTGACACCAGCAAATAGCATTAGATAATGGCACATTTTGTCTGCAAATTCATACTCTTCATTTTTTTCCCATAAAAACTAAGAAAAGTTTCTCTTTATAACAACTACTACACACATTTGCACCAAGGAGAGAGACTCCTTATATGTGCAGGGCAGATACATGGTTCTTAACAGCATGAACAGTGGACTAGATTTTCACTCTGATGTTTATCAATGCCAGGTATTACACAATGTGTGTTTCTAGATTGATCACATTGTAATTGTACATGTATTCACATTATGAGGCACACATAATAATTTCCCACCACAACTGCATGCCTGGTAGTCTTGGCAGCCAGTCTCACCTGGTGAGATACGGGCTGCTGCCTATTTGGGCATGCGCGATATTACTAATATTTTGGAAATAAAGTAGACTTAGTACCAGCAGATTCAAATTTATTCTTATATCCAATTTACCAATATTTTTGGAAACAAAGAATACTTAGTACCAGCAGATGGAAATTTATTTTTATATGCAGCTTACTAAAATTTCTGGAAACAAATAATACTTAGTACCAGCTGATAGGAAAGTTATTTCTATATCCAATATAATAATATTTTGGAAATAAAGAATACTTAGTTCCAGCAGATGGAAATTTATTTTTATATCCAATTAGCAAACACTTATAAATATACTTTGGCATTTGTTTGTAAACTTCAATTTCTCTAAAAGACACTGATTTTGTGATAAAGGCATATCAAGCCCTGCCTGTGACAGTGAGATGTCTGTGTGTCCTCTGTGATTGACAGGCTTGAACCTGGTGTGCTTTATGGCAGAAAATTAATCCGCATGGCTGGTATTAGTGTGACTATGGAAAATGGGAAAGTGTCAACTGTTCAAGCTTCATTCACAAATTTACCCAAAACTGATCATCCAAGTCTCCAAACAGATTAGCAAATAGCTGTGCTAATCCACTGATTGTCTGCCTTGCATTGCTACACTTACTTTCTTTCCTTGAATGATATCTTAGTGGTATACAATATAGCTCTTTATCCCCTACTTTGTACCATATTACATTAAAAACCCATGGGATATGGCCTATATGATATTGTTGACCATATCCCATGGGTGGGACTACTTTTTACCATATTTGTAAAATCAGAGATATGGTTTTCCAAATATGGAAGGAATCAATTCCCTATTTGGTATATCCAAAACTCGCCGTATTTACCTTGCCATACATCAGTCGAAAACCTGATGGTCCATGGTATAAATCCCAGCCAATGGGTAAGCATAAACTTGATTCTGTGATGCAAACAGGGCTAAAAACGCAGGACTGATGATTGGCAGAAAAAACAACCACTCTGCAAGACGCACGATGTGCAGTCGACTTTTACATCCAAGTCTCCCGCAAACCATTATTCAACAGCTGAGCAGGCACAAAAACGTGCAGTCCGTGAACAATTATGCAACAGCACACCACGTGCAGCCTTCTCCAGGGAAATTATTCTTCTTTTCAGAGACCTCTAACATATGTCCAAAACACTCCCCAGAGTCTGTCTTCATGCTGGCAATGCTGTCGTCAGTGATGGGGCCAATCTGGCAAACAACTCGGGGGTTTCGGTTTGACAGATTAACAACTCAGGTAATTTTGTCTACATTGACCACACTTCCTTTGGCCCCCAGTAGCATATCACCAGGTGCATACTTCCATGGGCTGTTCCACAGTTTGACTATATTCACATTTTCACCCCTGTTGCCTTTATATCGGCCAATGGGGTAAGGTCATTGTCCTGTCTGTACGTGTGCGTCTGTGTGGCTGTGGGTGCATCCGTTACCCTTGCAGATGCAATAGCTTTGAACAAATAGAGCCCATATCAGGAACCTTTGGGTCCACAGTAGGAGCATATCATTGGAAAGGTGGCAGAGTTCAATATTCAGCAACCCTGACCTGTTTTCTAGGTCACCAAGGATTATCATATTTTTCCCTGGGCAAAGGGGTCTTTGATAAGGTTGTTCTCCCCCTCATGTTTATGGTTTATAATCTTTATAGTGTAAGATTTCATACTTCCTTGATTTCACTACTGATTTATTTTGATTTCTTAATTAAGATGACATTTTGATGTTAGGCTTTCTACTTCAAAGTTATGCTGAACAGTCTGCCACTGTATATCACTGACATCTATTGGCTCCTTCATGGTCCGCTCTACGTAACAGCATTGGTTGTCTTGGTTGATCGTTACCACAGTATTTGTCCTGTAGAAAAAAAGAGCAGATGCTGTGCAAGTCATGGCTACAGGATGCAAGAGCATCTTCCCTTCACAGTTCTTCACTCTTCAAAATTCAAGTTTTTCTTAGTATTGTATTAAAGGAAACATACATGTATATACTACACACATGAAATGAAACAGCTTACTATCAATTGAATTATCCTTCGCATAAAAAGAAGTTAATTTGTTCAAAGACAACACATAAAATTATTTTATTGGGTGATTTTAACTACTTTAAATCCTACAGCTGCCCCCTGCAGTGTCTTGACTACTCACTTAGGAAATTCAACCTAGCTGAAATTTGACATCTTACCCTAGAAAAAGCTCTCTAATAATCAGCTGCTTTGCATTTTACACCAAACTCATATGAAGCAGCTTTAAACTACAGTGAAGTGTCATCTAGCGATGACACAATAATATACTCTTATGCCCGAGATCACTTATATACATGTATGAGACTCCCTGAAGAGTGTATCCCCAAGGCATTTGGCATGGTTTGAAAATGGGCAGCACATATTAGCCCTGAGTTCAGCTCTGCACATATTTTGTAAATTTATTTACTATTTTTTGAAAATGCATTAAAAATCAGAAAATGATAGCAGCACCATGGCAATGTAATATACACTAACACACATCATGTCAGTCAAGTACTAAATTTCAAAGACTTCTGCTGGAAAACCTGAGAGTGAGGATACAAGTTCAGCCCCCTCCATAAATATTAACATGTATGTTTACCTATCATTTAAAAAAAATCAGAAAAAATTAGAAAATGACAGCAGTATCATGCCAATGTAATATGCACTAGCCTAGACCATGCCAATGAAGTATGCCAAATTTAAAAGGGATCTAATAAAAAATGAGGGATAAGTTGTGGATACAAGTTCAGCCCCATCCATAAATATGAACATGTATATTTACCTAGGCTCTGTAAAATTTAATTGAATCATTAAATATCAGAAAGTGAAAGCAGTGACATGGCAATGTAATGTGCAATGGCCAACATCATGCCAGTTAAGCGTGCAAAGTTTGAAAGGGATCCAAATAAAATCCTGGGACTAGTTGGGGATACAAAATCAGTGTTAGAAAGTTCAGCTCTGCACATAATCCTAATTTTTAAATTTATTTATTATTTTTTAAAAATGCATTAAAAAATCAGAAAATGATAGCAGCACCATGGCAATGTAATATGCACTAACACACATCATGTCAGTAAAGTCTACCAAATTTCAAACACTTCTGCTGGAAAAACTGAGACTAGTTGAGGATACAAGTTCAGCTCCCTCCATAAATATTAGCATGACTGTATGTTTACTTATCATTTTAAAAAAAATCCAGCAAAAATCAGAAAATGGCAGTAGTATTCTGCTAATGTAATATGCACTAGCCCAGACCATGCCAATGAAGTTTCCCAAATTTGAAATGGATCCATTGAAAAATGAGGGACAAGTTGTGGATAGAAATTCTGCCCCATCCATAAATATGAACATGTACATTTACCTATGATCTGTAAATTTCATTAAAAATCAGAAAATGAAAGCAGGGACATGGCAACGAAATATGCACTGGCCCACATCATGCCAGTTAAGTGTGCAAAGTTTGTAAGGGATCCAATGAAAATCCTAGGACTAGTTGCGGATACAAGTTTAGTGTTATGGATGTCTCCTTTGAAACTTAAAAGCTTCATACACTATTCCACCATACCGACACCGGTATAAACCGGTAAATAGTTATACAATTTTTAGCACCATAAAGTTGACTAGAGGTGTTATGAGGTAAAGTGTACTGAGGTATTAGCTGAAAGCCAACTCTTCCACTGTACTGGATGAAGATTAAAAAGAAAGAAATCCTGCAAAAAGTGAGTATGATCATGGTTTTCCGACTTAAGAAGGGCTAGAGAAAATTCTCTTGGTGGGTTAAGTATACTTTACCCCGGGTACTTTCCCTCTTACCACTCTAAACACTTTAAGGACTATCCTTTGTCATTTCAAACTCCATCTTGACACAATTTGACTAATGTTCTTGAGTTAGTGTTGTATTTATTAGGTATTTGGTCATATCTCTAGAAACATTTCAAACAAATTTTGTGTAGTTGTTGTTTTTTATGACGTTTGTGTTGTAATTTATGCAACAAAGTTCTAACCCCAGTATTGACAAAATCGCTAAAAAGTGTGGTGTTGCTAGCAATATGTATGACTTGTCCGATACAAACTCCATATGCTTGTTTCCCTGGAATGTTTCCTGTCAGGTCAGGGTAGGAGATAATATCAAATTTGAACTGGTCTCTCTTGTCAAATATTTTTGTTACATACGGGTAAAAGGCTCCGAAACATGTTGAGTAGTTACCCGCTGAAGACCCTTTAATTTATTTGGGCTGATACAGCCTATGTCAAAATTTTACAGAGGAACGTGTGCAATATAGACAATAGTAATTCCATATATATACAGGTTAGACAGGGACAGGTTAGCTTATGGAGAGTAAAGAGTTCGAACTGCGGAATAGGATATTGACTACTAGGAAGTGGTTCTGGGCAAAAAGACACAAATACAATACTGGTTGTTCTTCATTTCTATATCCAGATCAAGGAAAGTAGCTTTTGTATCACTTTCATTTTTCAGATTTAATATTAGTTCTTTGGGATATATGTTTTTCCAATTCCCCTTTATTTCATCTCCATTGTTTAAAGCACACAGGTCATCTATAAATCTTCTTGTATGAGAATATGATCTTCTTGCAGCTGTAAAGTTTGTTCTTGCCAATTCCTCCATCGATTTTGATTCATAAAAATGTAAATAAAGGTTAGCAATATATGGGGCTGGATCTGTTCCCATTGGTATGCCTACTATTTGTTGATAAACTCTGGTTCCAAAACAAATGGACAGACGGAACGAAGGATGGACATGAGGATTCCAATATACTCCATGCCGGAGTATAACAAGCAGTCTACTTCCTCAGACATAGATCCCCTCATACAATAAATCACAATGACTTAAATGCCTGCTTCCATTTCACATAAATTCTGAACAGACTTGGAATAATCTTGATCACCAAGAATTGAGCTTTAAAGTTGATTTGACAGCTATTTCAATTTGTTGCAATTGGGAAAACACAAAAAAATTGCAGAGCATGGTCATGTTAAAAGCAGGACAGTTTACAGTATTAAATACTCCCAGGCATATGTGACATAATGATACCCTTGCAAAAAAAACCCTGAAAATATCCAAACTCCAGTTGCAAACATGATCTGAATGCACCAGGACACCAAGCTTATTGTCATTCTCCCATACATTTCATTTTTACCATCTTCACTGTTCAGCAATAAGATTATGTCTTTACCAGGATCATGTCCCATGTGTGCCACTAACCTGGTTCCATAGTGAAGTTGAGCACTGTTCACATAGATAGCACTTCTCTGAAGACCAGCTAACTCAGTTGTTCCCTCAGGAAACTGACTCTCCATCTGTGCATCAGGCATGTAACTGAAACCCAGGATAAAATAAATATACATGTACTATGTATGTGTGTTTATATATCTATTATATATATATATATATAATATACACTTAATTACTGATAGAAGAGTCAAGCTTGAAGAGTTCATGGCCGTGGGTAGGAAAATATATTTACATTCCCTTTATTGTTTAACATTGAAAGAATAGGAACTGTTGTTTTCCTCACCATCTCATGAAGACATCGTCTACACGCGAGTCTGCACACGCCAGCTATGCAGCCCCTTCACAATTTTATACGCCAGTACATTGGGCACTACTTTTCTTTTCATTCATAAATCCAAATACAAAACACAAGATTCATTCACATTAGGGAAAAAGTATACAAGTAAGTTATTTTTTGGGATAAAAAATCTTGTATTTTGTAAAGCTATCTGTTCAAATAAATGAACATTTACAAAGGAACTATTTTTCTTTCCTGTTTGTTGCTTTTGGGATAGACTGGTTGACAGGTAATGGGGGCGTGGTTAGCGCTTATCTTTCTATTGATCACACCCCCCTTAAACCAAGGCAATTTATGTGGAAAAAACGTTCTTTGGCGATCGTGCATCACTTGTAATCATTATCAAAAATCGGAAAAATAGGAAAAAATGTAAATACAATAAATAAACTTCATTGTCACTGTTTTCATGAGCGTGTGAGGAAAACTTTATGGCTGGTATTTTGGATGAAGCGCTATCGCGCTTCATCCAAAATACCAGCCATAAAGTTTTCTTCACACGCTCATGAAAACAATGACAATGAAGTTTATTTATTAAATCAATGCAGAAGCAAAGGAAAATAATTTTGGTTTGACTTAAATGTTCCTTCAGCAAAATGAATACTTTATGACTTTGTGACATTCAACATTTACCTAATTAAGTTTTTACCTGTTCAGACTATATACAGAGTGTTATAGGGATTTGGTTTCCTGTTTTGCAAAAAACAAAATGAAAAAAAATTAATAAATAAATAAACAAACAAACCACGCCTGTAGTGCCAATGGGACTGCACTACTATAATGGGAATAATAACTTAATAACTTTCCACTTTCCCTTAAGGAACAAACAAAGGTTGGTCCTTGCTTGCAGTATATGTCACTGTGTGAGATACAAGTGAAATCTCACGGTTCAGGTTGCACTGAGCAACTCTGACTGTCCGTATTGAGACACCCTTCACACTTCAATATTATGCATCAGGAACAGCCTCGCCTACTCACGTGGTTTCATTGTTGAGCATCTCTATTGTTTTGTTCGTCAGCTGTGTTAACTTGTCAACCGAGTTGAAATCTGACAGAATTTCTTCAAACTGCAGCAGTCCCTCCTTAGTTTTGTTCCACTGTTTTGACCAGATGTGGTTGCTCAACACGTAGGTGCCTGCGTATACGTAAAACATTACAATGAAGTTTTACTCTACACTGACAATTACACGACTGTTGATAGGGAAGATCAGTGAACAAAATTTTCCTTTTATGTTCACAATTTGGATATTACTCTACATGTACTTGGTTTTCACATTTATAAATGAATCAAGATGAATAGTTTTAATTTCTACACACACTTGTAACCCAGCCTGAATAACACACATAAAGGCTGTGAAAAAAAACTGTGGTCAGCTGACTTGGCAATATTCACCAGAACCAAGAGTGCTGTGTGAACAGCCCATCCTAAGCTAACATTGATATGCAACCCATAATAAGTCCCACTCTGTTTAAGAGATGAGGTTTTTAGCTGAAAGTTAAAAAGGTTAATTTCAATTGCATTTTCCATTGACTTATATGGCAAATGAATAGGAAAGCATGCATGAAGCAACAGGTACACAAATTTTTAAAAAAATGGTTAAAAATCAAGGATACAGAGTATTAACCTCCTGAAAAACTTTGTTAACCATCCCACAAGCTACATTTCCGTCAAGTTTCAGAACAATCTGAGAGACTGTCTTGGGGAAGAAGTCAAATATAGCCTTAACACAAAAATTAACAAAAACACCGAAAAAAAGCAGTGCCACCCGTTGAACAAATTTAGGTCTGCACATGTAGGTCCCCAGAAGTGCCTCTTTGCAAATGCAGTGCCACCCGTTGAACAAATTTAGGTCTGCACATGTAGGTCGCCAGAAGTGCCTCTTCGCAAATTTAAAGCAATTGGCTGAGTAGTTTCAAAGATTTTTTAAAATTTTGCCCACAAAATGTATGCGTTTTTATATGGAGCTTGACAATGCATTAAGAGGCTGCACCCGGTCATGTCTGAAATGCAGAATATGCTTTAATACTCATTTGATCATCCCCATCCCCGGCTCTGGCAATCTTTGGCAGCAGCACTGCAAAATGCTACTGTCTACCACCAAGGATTTTTCTCTTTTTGGTCAGGCTTGGCATGGGCCGCAAAATGCTGGCGATCACTACCAAGTACAGTGGTAGATGCTCCAAAGATCACCTTTGGTTAGGCCTTTCAGTACCACATTTTGGAATGAGTCAACAGCTTTCCTTGGTGCACTTTGGGCACAATCTGCCCAAACTACCCTAAGGAAAGCTTTTGACCAGGACAATTTCTATGTACATTTACTAGTAACTTGTTTCAGCGTTTCAGGGTGGTTCCTGCTGTTACACCGCATTTGCCAGCGTGAGACAGCATTAGAAACGCTGGGAAACGCTGACTAATGCTGGCAAATGCCAAATTCCAATTAAGCCTCTTGGAGCTTTGCGTTGGCCAGTGTTAATCAGCGTTTGCCGGCGTTAGTCAGCGTTTCCTGGCGTTTGTAATGCCGGCTAACACCGTCTCATGCTGGCAAATGCTGTGTAACGTCAGGAACCGCCCTGAAACGCCAAAACGCACCCACTAACGCCGAAACAAGTTACTAGTGCTTGTAAGTACAAACATGCTACTGCTTGAATTAAAGGTCTTTTTCCACAAGGAACATGAATCTCGAACCCTTATTGTCAGTCAGAGCAGTTCATTTTAAGCATTTAATTCAAGTCTAAGCTGGCACTGAAGGACTGCATCTGTTTTTAGATCACCCGCTCAGGTCACTGGACAGGTCCTTTATTTTTTTACTAATTTACCTGCAATGAAAGACTACCTGCAGTACATGATCACTTTTGTCTGGCATTAGGGATTTGTCTTGTGACTCCAGAACAGCCGGCTCTCAAACCAGCAACCTTTGGCACCAATCACCATGCAGAGAATGGGAAACATACATATCTACCGTACCAAATTCCCATACCTGTAAACAAATGGCTCAGTGGAGGTAGGTATGTATGAATGCCATTATACTCAACATGGCCCAGTTCATTGTATTTAATCCAGTGGAATTAATAAACTGTATTCCAAGCTGTTTCAAGTCTGAGACTGTACATACATTAAGTTCACCAGAAGCACAAAAAATATATTTGTCTTATGACCATTGAAAGGATGCCAGAGTGCTCAGGAGATTTTCACATTTTGACTCATATGTTACATTATACTGTAATTGGCACCAACAGTATAAAACTTGACATAGATTTCATGCACTTGGTAAGTCCTGAAAGTTACATGGGGCTATCTTGAAAACTGGGGTTGTATCGTGCTCACAAACAAAAGTTTAGAGACAAAAGGATAGACGGACGGGCATACAGATGGACAGACACGAGTGATCACATGAGTTCTCCAACCTTTAGACAGCAAAGCTGAAAAAACTAAAAGGATAATCATGCAATGTTTTGTATTGTAACATGCAATGGTATATGAAAATTTACATATAGATGAAGTGTTACATCAGTTAGGTTCTACGGCAGTTTTGAGATGCAGCATCTTCAGAAACCAAGTACATGGACACATAGTTATGTCCTATTTGGGAGTCCTAACTTACACAGTTTTTTCATTATAACCCAGAAACCAAATGCTCAAATACTGCCTGTGACCTTGAAAAAGAGGTCAAGGTCACTTAACCTAGGGTCTGCAGGGGTGTATAAGCACGTGCAAGTAGGAAGTCTTAATTCACAAGCTTTGTGGGTATAACCTTCTGGAACAAGGGTGGATGGATAGATGTCTCTAAGAAATTGAATTTCTCCCATAGTTACCTATGTGGAAACACAATCGTTCCCAACATAAGTGTGGAATGATTTTACAAACGAAATGAAATAAAAGAGAGAATTCTGTTGGTTGTTGTTTTGTTTGTAAGCTGATCAGATAACATAAGATAGAAAAGATATACTGAAAGTTCTTTCTTGAGTGACGTACCTTAGCAATGCAATGTTGAAAGTGAACAAAATGGAGTCAAAACGGCTGCTGCAAGCACTCTAAACCAAGTAGGGTTTTTGATAAAAACATAGGATTTAACTCTCTATGGGAGAAACAAAATTCCACATGGCCGTGTCATGGGGAATGGATTTAGACGGCACTCGTTTCAAACCATTCACTGTTCGCCAAAGGCTCGCAGTGAACGGTTTTAAAACTCGTGCTGTCTAAATCCATTCACAATGACACGGCCATGTGGAATTCTATGTCTCCAACAGTTCAGAAAAACATGACTCACATCCAAACTTTGAGCCCAACAATGACAGCAAAGTTGAAATTAGTGGAAAGCAGAATATTCATCTTTCAGTACCAACATGAGAAATAAATTTCACTCCTGACTTCAGACAGGCAGTCATCCACAAAAGGCAAACTGGTGGTTTTAAAGCCGGTCCTCTCAACCTTTGAAATACTTTTTTCCATTATAACAACATATTTTAGTTTTTCCAAATTTATAGGCCTAACCATTTGAAACCAAAAATTTATCACTTTTGCCCAAGATGAAAAAGAGACATTGTAGGCCACCACTTTTTGGTTGTCCTGATTGTCAGTCAGCTAAGTTGACAGCAAAATAAAGCAGACCTACGTGTACATCATTTTTGTGATATTTATGAATATGGAACATTATAAGTACACACTCCCTCTACTATAACTATGTATGAAGGGACCGCCAAACAGAACCTGTTCAATATGAAATCTTTGAACTTAAGCTAGCCCCTTCACTTAAACCCGTTCACTACTGAGGCTCTGTGACCTTGGAAACTCGGTCAAGGTTATCCATATTCAAATTTGATGTAATTCTGTGCAATATTAAAGCCCCAGTTAAAAAAATTAGGTTATCATGCAGAAACTAAATTCACCAATGTGGCTTTGTGGCCTTGAGAATGGGGTCAAGGCCCCCCACCTTCAAACTTATCCTGGCCCTTACAGTGGACTATAATCCGGTGCAATGTAAAAGCTCTAGGTAATAAAAAGCCAATTTGAAAGTTATTGTGTGGAAATATTGTGGACAGATGCATGGATCGACAAAGTGATAGCGACATGCCTCCTCTGGCCTTTTCTAGGGAGGGCCATAATCACCGACCAAACTATGGCAAATGCTGGTAAGGTTCAACAACAGAGGTGCTAAAAATTACCACCTGCTGCCACTGCACTGCAAACTACATGTAGGTCACCAGACATGTCCACATGCTGCTGAAAGCTGTCATGAGTGATATAATAAATAAACATCAATTAATGCACCCAGCGATGTTAAATCACAATCATGACCATGTTACCCCATGCTGTATTCCTTTTAGTGTTGGCAACCCTACTTTTCATGATTGATACATCTCCATCTCGCATTTATACACATACACATCCACTTCTGACATGATACCACTAGTCTGGAACATGTGGAACTGGGCAATATCAGAATTCCCAGGCTGTGACTCACGTATAGACATGTACATGTATAGAGAGAGTTTTGTGCAGGTAAAAAGGAAAATTTCAAAACTCACCTGGTGGAATTTCATGAGGGGAAGTGTCATCAAAATTGCTAAAATACATAGCTGTCCACTTCTTGTCCCTAGGTACAAAAACAAAGTGATACAGTAACATGCAGGCCTTATAAAAACATCATACTTGATACTGGGTTATGGTTAGGATGCCAAAATTTCAATTTTCATACAAACGACCCACACAGACTTTAAATCTGTTAAATTTCGGCACAAGAATGAAGGATTTGAGGGGAAAACTTTGGCAGCCATTTGCTACTTTGTTCTCTGTTTTGAAGTTCCAGGAACATTTGGCTCAGTTGGCTTCTGCTGGTGCTAAAATGGCATCAGATGTGATTAAATGCTGTGTGCTGAAAATTGCATTGAGTGCAATTTTCAATTCACTTGAAACAAAATTCAAACCAGGATGCACCATGTATATTTTAGTCACAAACTGAGTCAACATTTGATAGTGCCTAAGGCTTAATGTATCAGATACTCATACATGCAAATATGTAAATAACATATGATCAAGCAAACACATGTAGGTAAAGGCTGCCCTCTGGTGTCAGGAACAGATTATGACTTCAGTCAAACATTGTCCATAAGATTTTATTGGAGCAACAATCTTGGCATATCCCAAATTTCCAAATATGGTATTTTGACTTTTACCTGATTTCCTTTATTTTTAATGGGGGGGGGGAGAGAGTATATCACCATAGCATATGCTACTGTACATGTATGTACAAGCACTTCAAGTAAATATATGTTTGGACAACTTCACAAACCTCACTTTAATACTCCCCCTTACCATAAAAGGCCTTGTCTTCAAGTGGTCCTGCAACTTAGCAGCCAGTTATTTGCAAGTTATCTGCTAAGTAGCAGCTGCTTATTAACATTTTACCATGCACATGACTTTGCAGCTAAGTAGCAGGAAAAAGAGACATGATTGGTGAATAGTCAAGTTACAAATGAGAGGCCACTGGTTTATGTCAAGTTGAGGTTAGGCTGTGGCTAAGTAATATTCCACCGGCTGGCTTCTGTACTCCTAACAAGCTAGAGCTAGTTGACTGTCTATTATCTTTCATTGCTATGGTTATCTAATTTTACATATTTCCAATTAAAACAGTTTTATAAAATCTGTGTTGTTACTGATTGACTTAAGAGTGAGTCAGATGGAAAACAATGATTTCATTTCATTGCAAATTCTGAGTCAATTCAAATTTTGACTTGGAGTTTTGTACTCTACTAATCGTGTATAAAGATGCTTCACAATTATTTGTCATTATCTTTGAAGGAATTTTTCAAAAAATCAATAACTGTTAAATCTAAATTGATACTTTCTGATGAATTCTAAATGAAAATTTAAAATTTCATATACATGTTATGGGAATATAGATTGCATTGTACGAAATGTTTGTTAATCTTAACAGTTAAGTGTTAATGTTTGTTTAAGCTGGAGAACTACAAAGTCCTTTTTGTTTAAGTTGCTGCCAGGTCAGTCAGAAACAAATTTCTTCTTGCTAAGCTGCTGCTACATGTAGGTCAGTCATGAACAAAGTTGCTATTGCTAAACTGCCGCTAGGTTGGTCAGAAACAAAGTCTTGACCACTAAGCTACAGCTAGGGAGGGCAGCAACAAAATCCTGCTGCTAAGTAGTTACTAGGCAGCATCAGCTTAACGGCTAGCTGCTAAGCAGTTGCTACTGAGCAGCTACTTAGCAGCTGTAAGTTTAAGTCTTGCTGCTAAGTTTTTGCTTTGTGGCTAGCTGGCCACTAACTAGTAGCTACTTAACCGCAAACTTTACATTTTTGTATGAGGCCAGTGGAAAGCCCACCACAGATGACCCTAGTTACTGTGGACCAGAAATCTCCTGAACATAGTATAACATATAAATGCAAATGAGGAGCTTCCATGATGTTTATAGCACAAACCTTTCTTCCATTAGCACCAGATTGAAACCACTGTAGTCTTTGCTGGTTTTCTTTAATTCTGTCAAATATTCTTCAGCACTTAAACCTGATGTGAGGAAATTATTCACAAGAGAACCTGTATAAAGACAAAGAAGACAATATCGGCCTACTGGTATCCATGGTAACATATTGTGGTACAGACAACTATCCTAAGCATTTGCAGGTTAACAAATGGCATCTCTTTTTCTCACATACATGTATGAACAGCCGGGTTTTGATGTGATGATATATTTTACTCACTAGTAAAATCTCTCTGTGGCAAATTCTTCATTTCAGCAGCTGACTGTGCCACACAGTGCCTTTCTTTTTTGCCTCCCAAGCACAGCTAAGCCGCATAATTTGCCTGCTCCACTGGGATCTGCCCTTCTTTGACAAAGTCACTGTTTTAGCATTGGAAAGGTGACTCAGTTTCTAATTGGGTAGTAATGGTTACCATGGAAACAGGATTCATTACAGTAGAGCCGGAGGCTGCTCCTGGTCAAGGCAATAATGATGAACTTTCTGATTGGTGTCTCAGTCCAGGGGGAGGGTCACAGTACAGTTTCCGTTATTATAAAAAAAAAATCCTGTCAAAGAAGGGCAGACTAAGTGTAGTGACATAGACCTTGGTCTGCTTTGCAGGCAACTTTTCTTTGTAATTCCCACTGACTTATATGGCAGTCAATAGGAATGCATGCATTAATTGATAGGTACCCAAATTTAATTCTCTATATTTTCTGAACCAGGGATCCACAGTATCACCACATACTGAATAGCTTTGTTTAATCCTCCCACAAGCTTCACTTTTACCAAGTTTCAAAATAATCTGTGTGACAGTTTTGTAAAAGAAGTCAATACAGGGGAAAACACACAAAAATTCATTGAAAATAGAACAAAAAAATTGCAGCACCTCTGGTCAACAATATTAAGGTCTGGTGGTCCTCAGAAGTGTCCCAATGCAATTCAAAGCAATTTGGCTGATCAGTTTCAGAGATTTTTTAAGATGTTTCCAAAAACAAGAGGGCTGTGTGAACAGCACATGCTCAGCTGACCTAGAGATTCATCACATTTGTGGCTCTGTGAACTTGGGATAGGATGAAGGTCACCCATGTACTAAATAAGTCTGAACTTTATGCACGAACACTAACATGTGAAACAGCAAGGCCCTAGCTCACGTAGTTCTAAAGTTATAGTGAAGAGTAAAATTCAGGTATGTTGTACTGTGATCTCAGAAATGAGGTCACAATCACTCTTGGATTTGTAGAAGTCAAAATTGTGAATTACCATGATTGCAATCCCCATTCAATTTAATACATGATAGTATATTATTAATACGAATGTATGCATTTCTTTTTTTACACAGAAAATACTTGAAAATTCACAGCACCACCTGTTGAATAAATTAAGGTCTCAGGGTCCCCAAAAGTTTCCCAATACCAAGCGATTGACCAAGCAGTTCCAGAGGAGAAGATTTTTTTAAGATTTGGCCAAAAAATTGGCAAAAAAATCCATAAAAAATTTAAAAATCACTGGACTGTGACCATTTGAACAAACTTGGTAGAGACCCACCCAAGGTACATTGCCACTAAGTTTGAGGTGAATATGGCTACTGGCTTTGGAGAGGACGTCAAAATGTGAATTGTGGTTGCCGCCAGACAGATGGTTGGACAGACAACAGATGCCTAACCACCAGCTGAGTGACAAGTCAGCTGAGCTATAAATGAACAAACAGTTCATAACAAATCTACATATCAATGGGGTATGACCATTTGTATGAATTTTCATCAAGACCCACCCTAGGTATATCTCCATCTAAGTTTGAAGTGAATTTGGTTGATGGTTCTGCAGCTGAACTTCCATTGCAATCCCAATTGACTTCCATGTTAATAGGAATGCATACATTATGTACAGGTACCCAAACTGAAAAAATTGTTAAAAATCAGGGGTCTTGAGTGTCACAAACTGGTGATCAACTATGTTTAACCCTCCTACATGTACAAGCTACATAGCCACCAAATTTCAGAACAATCTGAATGACAGTTTTGGAGAAGTCAAAATAATAGCCTTAATACACAAAAGTAGAAAAAAAAAAACCCAACACCACCTGTCGAAAAAAAATGGGGCCTAGCTGTGGGTCCTCAGAAGTGCTTCTACAGAATTTCAAGCAATTGGCTGAGTGGTTTCAGGGAAGAAGAGTTTTAAAGACATGTTTGAAGTAGATACGGCTTACAGTTTTGGAAAAAAAGTTAAAAATGTGAATTGTGGAGGAACGACAGACAAGTGACCATCTACATGTATTAGCTCAGCTTACTGACAAGTCACCTGAGCTAAAATTCATGAAACATGAGCAAAGCTACATGTATGTGCCTTGCCTTCGTTGAAGCGGGGCAAAAAATCTAAAAATGAATAAGCATGAAGACACTTCTGTGAGGAAAAAATTCCCAGGCCTTTAGATTATGTGTGCCAAAAATTTATTAAGAAAAAGATGAACAGGTGAGAGAGTTATTGCGAAAGCAAGATGTATGGAAGCAGCAGTGGACCTCTTCAATCTACTGAACACTAATATATATATGTACATCCCCTTACTGGGGATGCATAATGATCTTGATCAGCCAGTGATGGGTTACTGGGTTATACTTTTCCTATCAGCTGTATAGGTGTGCTGGCCTTGTATCTTAGAAAATACATCACTTTTTTTTGGGGGGGGGGGGGCGTGAGGGGGATTCCACTGGTCTCAGGCTGAACAATATTGATGGTCTGACATGAAATCTTTCAGTCTTACTCTTAGATCTTGGGCCACCATGGTTTTTAAACACTGTGTTCAGTGAGCCTTTTAGAGCCATGGTTTACAAAGAAATGTTAACTACTGTATGTTTTGTCAAAAAGACTGTAGCTTGAATTAGAAAATTTGTTACACTAATGAGCTTGGGAAATGTCAATAAGGAACCAGGAAACACAAAAATGCTTTTCCAGTACTGATTATACTTCAATTGATTTTAAAAAGTGCCACAGCAAATAATTACAGTACAGTGAAACTTGCCTTGAAAGACCACCTCTAGGGATGACCAAATTGTGGTCTCTCAAGACAGGTGGTCTCTCATAGGAAGTGAAAATAACAAGAAAAGTGCTCAGCAGAGTATGTTGAAAAGGTGGTCTTCCCAGGCCGGTGGTCTCTTATTGGAGTGGTTTCTCAAGACAGGGACCACTGTAACTGTATTTCCACGGCCTGTAGACCTGGAATCTAAAATTTCAACAAATTTTGTTGATCAACAGTTCAATTCTGTTTGCAATACAACATTAACACCAAGACTGTACAGATGCGTCTGCTTGTATGAATATAGGGTGGCAACCAGGACTGTGATAAAGTATGACTGAGTACTGAATCCTTACCTCGACCTTTCTTTTGTGGGTCTGGAGGTTTTCCCTGCAATATGTTCAGCAGAATTCCAATCTTGCCCTTCTTGGACATTCCAAGCCAGGTGCCCCCTTCTCTTCCTGGCTGCAAGTCGAGACCTGTAATGTGCACAGAAACTCAAGGTCCTTCTGGTGCAGGCTCAGAACTGTCATGATGGAAGACTTTGGATTTGCCTTAGCAACAGACCTTGGCTGTTTAAGTCATTGGCCAACTGCTTTAGGAATTGAGCATGCATAGCCAGTTGTGACAAAACTACAGCCTAATAGTCAGCAGCCCTCATTTTAATTTTAGCACAGTGCTTGTAGATGGAAGGACTCATTCAAGGCAATCAACAAGCAATTTTAAAGATGGCTGAAACCTGATGCTAGCAAGGGCGATGCTATCACTTGATACCCCAAACCACAGAGAGTTGAAAAGATTTCTGGCAATGGTGACATATCTGGGCCAATTTGTGCCAAACGTATATGAAATGCCCAAACATTTGCACCTATTACTCAAGGACAGTACTGAATGACACTGGTTACATGAGCAGAACGGCACATTTCAAACAATCAGAGCAGCTTCACTGCAAGTGCCCATCTGAGTTCTATCAATCCAACCAAGCAACTTGTTATTGAATGTGACTCCATCATCCAAAACCGGCTGGGCTGGGGGGCCTTCTTGTTACAAGATGAACAACCAATAGCAATGTATACCATGTATACCTCACGGTCATTGATCAATTGATAGAGAACCAAATTAGATGTAAATCAAAATAAGCTCCTTTTTGTTGTGTCTGCCAGTAAAGGATTCAACCAACCATTGTTTACAGCAAAAAATGTGGACCTTCATTCTGATCACCAGCCCCTTGAAATGATATCAAAGTAAAACATTTTTAAAGCATCACCCAGGCTACGTTTAATTTTCAGGCTACTGAAACACTCTGTCAACATAATTTTCAAACCAGGCAAGGAAATTCATATCAAATACATGTATTGTAAAGCAGATGCTTTTGATCTAAGGTCCCATGGGCAGGCTACAGTCACGTGTCATTTCATATGCTCCTGAAAGGCTCACTGCAAGACATGACACCCAAGTCACAGAGTGTCTAACAGTCCAAGATCTTATGTAGTTGTGACAAACAATGGAAATAGATTCACTCTTTCAGTGCTGCGCACATATAAAGTCGATCTACTTAAGTCAAACTAGTCTGAATAGTCACAAGGATCCCAGATTCATATTCCTCATAAAGACTTTTCATTCAAGTACCAGCATATGCATGCCTATAATTCGAGAGAGAATATCCCAGGTCAATAGCTTTTCTCAGTGTGCATTGCGCACAATGCGTCCAATGTGTGCCAACAAAAGCTGTTGACCCAGTCCAAAATTTGGCACCGAAAGAGATGAGGCAAACGTGTCACCACTTGCTCAAGCCAGCAGAACTGGATTCTTTGATGTTTCACAATGATTGCAGACTCTCCTCAGGCATTTGATATCTTGGGTGTACGTTTAGCAGGCAACCTTGCTCCAGCTCAAGCAGAGCCCCAGGTTGTCACACAAGAAGACACTGGGAGACCACATGAAGGACATTATGTGACACAAGCGGGTCGTGCTATCAGACCTCCAAACACACCGGACATGTGAAATTGTGCATCACAGTGTAACAATGTACTTGTTCTATTATTCAAATTAAAAAAAAAAAAGCCTACTTACCTACCCTTTTTATTTTTGGCATGTAACCTCAAACACACTATTTATTTTCTTTGGCCTTAATAGGATGTGTTCGTATTTAAATGCAGTCCTACTCTAACACCAATTGAGCAAAAAAGAGAGCCACTTGTATCAGGGCAGATCCATGTATTTAGCATGGTCAAAAGTTATTTCTCAATAAACTTAACAAGAACACAGATTAATCTTAAGAAAATGTATTAAAATATATATGTGAAACATAAAGGATGCCTAAATTGATTAAAAATGGGCTCTCGTTTAGTTGAAACTGTGTTATTTATGGATGTTTATACGGGGTGTATGTAGTATACAATACAAATCTGCCCTGATCATAGTGGAAGCATCAGTCTGTTGCCCCGGCAACACAGGAAGTGAGCAGGATTGCAGTGAAATATGAATGTCTACATTATCAACAAACTTAATGAAAATGTCTATTGAGTGAAAATGTTGGCTCATGTCAAACTTGTGTCAAGTGTTTTTTCACAGAGTGCTTGAGGTGCATCTATATAACTTGATAGCAATATTAATCAATATGTGAAGATGTGTACACTCACCACTTATGCAGTCTGCATTGTCTTCCCAGAAGTCTGCAGGTTTGGTTGGTCTGCTGTAGAACTCATCTCGATTGTTTCCAATGATCACCTTAAAATTGTCATCTTGGGGATCATTGTCAAAATGTAGGAATAGAATGCACATCTTTCCACCTGTAAGGTACATAAAAATGATTTATCAGGCCTGACTTTGGACTCTCAACTTCTGTATCTTTGTTACAGTTCTCTTACGGATATGTGAAACATTTGCATCAAGAAGAAAAAAAAAAAAGAAAGAAAGAAAAAGAGAGAAAAATCAATAACCCTCATTTATAGTATCAAAGTACACTCTGATTGTCAGTTCACTTATATGGATAGGGCCAATGTTTTTCCGTTTTTTTCCGAAACCGAAGCAGAATTACGCATTCTTTTCATCCTTGAAACGGAATTTGGTATTTTTTCTTATGTAAATTATATATAAATATATAGCAGTAAAACAGAATTTGAGAAATTTGAGCTGATGAAGCAGAATTTCTCCTTTTTTGAAATGGAAAATCATTGGCCCTATACGGACATAATCAAACTTCTAATATTTTTTTCAGCAGAAACGATGACACACACAATCATGAGTGCCCAGATGCCAAGCTATAAATGTTATATCACTACAAAGTAGTATGAGGCCAAATTGATACAGAGGTTTTCAACCAATGATAACCTGGACTCAGATGCCACAGAGTCCTGCATACATGTTTGACCATCACAACCAAGTTGTATCTGCATGTTGCTCCCTAATCACAACTGTATGTGATTATGTAATGTTAGATGTATTACCCCAAAGCACATACATTTATGGGTGTACACAGGTTTTTCAACCCTTCCAGTGAGTTGTTGAGGGTGACAAAAGTAGTCAAAAATTAGGACTGCGACAATAAGTTTTTTCTCATTGATACATACTGTGCCACACCGCTGATACATGTACAATACACAAACACCTTTGTTTTAGCCATGTTCTAACAGTTTGGCACTCAGCCTGTTACCATAATTACATATAATATCATACTGGCACTTAATAAGATTATTATACCCAATGTTGTTTACATGTTAGAAATGTCCATTAAATTGAATAATGTCTTGTTTCGGTTATTGATATGTACATGTATAGATGTATATACAGTGGTACCTCTTTTGAGAGACCGCCCCTACAGCGGGTCAAAATGCAGTCATTCAAAACAGGTGGTCTTTCATTACAGGTACAACAACATTGAAAAGATAGCACATTGTTCTCAGAGAGCGGTCTTAAAAAGATATGCGGTCTCTCATTAGAGGGGTCTCTCAAGAGAGGTACCACTGTTCTCCTTGCCAAAAAGGCAAATAGGCACCCCCCCCACACACACACACACACACTGCACCAGGTAACAAGCTGCACAGTGTGTTGGGACTTTGGGCAGATCGTTAATATATAAAGCAAGAAGTAGGGGTCCCAAAATAGATCCCTGTGGAACACATATAGTCACTGAAACAGCGTCATCTAATGACACAATTGGGGACCTATTACTTTTGATAAGACTTGAAGCACTTCAGCTCCATGTCTGTCAAACCAAATGATGAGTTTACAAACTTGTATGGGATGTTCACAGTCCTGAAAGCATCTCTCTGGTGTAAATACGCTACCCCCCCTAACAAGGCCATTGTCTATATTTTGTAGCCACCTATAAGTCACCTGAAGTGTTGTGGTGGTAGAATGCCAGGATCAAAAACCTCATAGGTGTGAAGTTTAAAACTTTGAATTCAAAGGTATTCAAAGTAGTGCTTGTGAACAAATGCTCCTAGATAGATCTTTGATAGTTTCAGGACAGGAGCACAGATATGGGTCTGGAGTGGCTAAAACATTTTGAAGTGAATTTTAAAGGGCCACAACAAAATAATTGTTAATTATGCACATATTTCCAATTTTGGCTACAAAAATTTTTGGAAGACTAGGTCTGTCCCTGTCAGGGCCCACAGCCATGTTTATATACAGGCAAGTGCCTCAGCTCACATGCATGCACAGTCAGCTGTGGGTGAGATAATCCACCTAAATATCGTATAGTAAAAAGTATATAATAGATAGAAGAAAGTGTTAGGCTGCCCAGTGGGTCAACCTATACATTGATACAAAATCAACCCATCCCACACTGCACTGGTAAAGGCCCCAGCCAGCTGCCCCCTCACCACCCGGCAGGCCATGCCACAGCTGCCCTTGCAGCAGCTGCAGCATGACCCACCAGGCCGCGCAATAGCACCAATCTAAGAACAGCCATGCCGCCACCTGAACCAAAATCATGAACTGTGACCAAATATGCAAGCACCATCTCAAGTCCATGCAAACACACACACAGAAACCAGGAGCCAGTGCAGAATGGGTTAATCATCATTCTAGCAGTCTTACTATACAGGTTGCCTCCTGGGTTAGCCCACTGATATGCAATCAACCGTGAAGTGGCAGTCTCACTACCTGGGTTTTCTGGTGGGTTAACCCCTGAATATCCAGGTTAAACATGAAAATGGCAGCCTTGCAAATAGGCTACATAATGGGTTAACTCATTACCATACTATTAGACACTAAAGAAACAGTCTTACTGTTTATCTGGTGGGTTAACACATTACTTTGCAGTTATAGTGGTACCTCTTTTGAGAGACCGCCCCTAAAACTGGTCAAAATGCGGTCTCTCAAAACAGGTGGTCTTTTATTAGAGGTACAAAAACATGGAAAAGATAGCGCAGTGTTCTGAGAGAGCGGTTTTGAAAAGATATGCGGTCTCTCATTAGAGGGGTCTCTCAAAAGAGGTACCACTGTAAACATTTGATAAAATAACAATCTTTCTACATATATATTAGCCGCTGGGCGAGTTTACCCAGTACTGTGGAATTAAACATCTATATAACAGTTTTACAGTATGATATGCATGATATGCTACCTGTGGGTTTACTCATGCGGTGCTGCAAATTCAAAACCTCAAAATGGCAGTCTTGCTTATGTATACTATAGGCTACCAGGAGCACAGATATGGGCCTGGAGTTATTTATATCAACAGAGGACCCAAATTTAGGTAATAGGATGCCCCTTGCCTGTTTCCAGTCTGCCGGGAACTTACCTGTGCTCAGTGAAATATTAAAAATTAACTGAAAGTGCTGCTGCATAGGGTGCATGGGGCTGCCATTTTTAGCACTTTACCTGATATTTTATCAAGGCAGGGAACACTCTGACCATTAGCCAAATGCTAATGTTTCTTGAATTTGGCTAACGTAATGTGTAAATGGCTAAAACATTTTAAAATGAATTTTTAAAGGGCCACAACAAAATAATTGTTAATTATGCACATATTTCCAATTTTGGCTATAAAATTTTTGGAAGACTAGGTCTGTCCCTGTCAGGGCCCACAGCCATGTTTATATACAGGCAAGTGCTTCAGCTCACATGCATGTACATGTACATGTAGCACAAAATCTGGGGCAGCACAACGGATCATCTGATTGCCCCAGTCCATTTGTGGCTGTTGGGACCTCATTACTGTAATCAGTGGCAAATTTCTCTGCTAGAGACTCTCCTATTGTCCTGAAATTTTTGTTAAAAATATTTGCTAGTTTCTTTTTGTCAGTGATCCGAGTCGCAGCAACCATAAACTTTTAGGGTGCTGAGTTGACCTTCCTGTCAATAGCTCGGTAATGCATTTCCACGTTAATTTTGGCTTCCTTTTGTTCCTTAAAATCAAGTCAGCATAATATTTTTATTGAGCTACTTTCACGATATTTGAAACACTCTTTTGGAAATGTACAAATTTCGACATGGGTACAAGTTTTGAGATTTGGTTTTACAGGGGTCACATTTAGCGTGTGTTCTGCGTCATAGATGCAAAAAATGAAGAAAAGACGCCTGGAAATCAATAAAACATTGTCATTTTGCGTCTCTGTGGATGCACACACACACACAAAAAACCGCAATGCATTTTGAATGAAAACAACTGCAAATATTACCCCAAACTTAGTAACTTTGCACCTTTGCGGTCACGGTCTTTTGCATCATCCACCATGACCATGATTATGCATTATACTGGTGGAATTCTCTGATGTTTGTCTTTGTATGTAACAAGCTCTCTTATTTGCTAAGAAAAAATATTCCTGGGGTATTCCTGCAAAAATTTACGTCATTTCATGTCATTATTAATGCGCTGAGAGCATTTCCAGGTTCCTCATTGGGTGGATTTGATCACGTGCCGCTCACTGTCCAATTAGACTCGTTGTTGGCAACTTGCCCATACATGTGCCTGTCTCATGTCCGCTATGTTTGGGAGGAATAAGTCGTATTAAAGCAAAAATTATTGGAACAAGATGTTAAATTTTCACTTCTTATTTTCACCAAAAAGATTTCCATCGAACAAATCTAGATAAAGGCATGAATAAAAATTCCTAACGGAAGGCAAGGAAAATATGCAGATTAGTCACCGCATGGTCACATGTGGACGAAGCGAAGATTTGTGTGAACACGATGTGATCATGTGTTGTTGATTGCTGTCTCCTATGCATCACGTTGTCGTCGGTGATTTTTAACAAAATTTTGTTGTTTTGATTTTATTAAATTGTTTGAATGGAACAAATCTGTATGACAGAACAAGAGAGGAATGAAATTCATGATCACAGGCCGAAAAAAATATAGTACAACATAGCGGAAAACCATCCATGCCTGTGCCAGGCTGTGTACTCTGGCTTGTGTTGTGTTGCACGGCCTGTACCGTGTTGCTTAGTAAAAAAAAAAATGACAGCACTTAAGATCAGGCTCTTGACACCTGCTGCGGCATAAAATTTTTCCGTTAAATTGAAATAGAAAGTGCACAGAAACATAAATCATGTAATTTCTGACCAATTTATCACGTGGAATGAATCACAAAAATAACAGAGCCCGGGCATGTTCAATATGCATGCCGCTTGTTGTGCAAGAGAGTTAAAAATCGCCCGATGGCACACGCCGACACGGTGTGCAATATCAGATACTGGCACAGTGGCAGTGTGCTAGGGGTTAAGACCACTTCACAAACCATAGTTTGGTAGACTAGGGACGTGCTCTAGTCTTAACAGCAGGTCCCTGGATAGACTGAATCCATCCTGGGTACAATCAACCAATTTTTAGGAATTAAACTCTTTTACATTGGTACATTGGTAACTTTTCATTCAATCTTAATTATAATTATGATTTGCCTGCATGAGCATGTAGACCATGTTATGTTTGTTTCTAGGCTTAAGTTAGACTTGCACAAGTCCCTGGTGCATGTCCCTATTTTCCCATCCCGCGGTCCCACCCAGAAGTGCGATACATTTTCCCCTCCACAAAGTTAACTGAATAATATTATGCCAACTACACGGTGTTATTAAGTAGGTCCTATTATTTTTTTTTTTTTTTAACTGGTCGACACTGCCGCGGAGTCGGTTTCAACAGTAGCAGCTATTGGGTCCTGGTCAGTTCTAATCCCATTATCATTGCGAGTGGAAATTGGCCTGCGATGAATGCATGGCTAGTCACTGGCCACTCAAGCGAGACAAAGCGGACCGTCTCCCTCCGGCTGCCGACACCAGGGACTTGTCAAACTTGCACAAGCCCACTCTGGACTACCATCAATTCGATGGGAGTGACGTCACAACATCCGGGGTTTAGCGGGATCTTGGAAGTCAAATCAGTGCCACAACTTTTTAATTTTTGCATTAATGCAAACTGATCCACGTCATGATTTAAGTTTTGTTGAGTAAGACCTCTACATTTCTATGTGGTTCTTTTGTCAATTTAAACAAAAACTCTTGCCCTACACCCTAACAAAGGAAATATATCGATATCAATCACGATTTGATCAAAGCGGTCAAACCTGTGTGAATACTATTGCATGGGTACCGGTCCGCGCATTTTTCTGCGTTAGCGTCACGAACGATTGTTCCTCTGTTATTTTTTTCCAAAGATCGGTTGCGTATTATATTCAATTATAATGGTAGAGCTTGTTGCTGCAGTAAATAGTCCATAAACACACTTTATAGCAGTTACTGACAAACTGTCAGCATGATAAACACGTTTCACCCGAGCCATGTTTCCCTTCGGCTAGCGTATTTTACTCTCTTTCCGTGAAAAAATTGGACCCTCTGCTCTATTGTACGCAAGGACTGGTACAGTGGTAGTATATGTTATCATTCCGACCAATTTACAGCGTTAAATTTTGTTTCTTGCTTTAATAAATTGTTTGAAATAGAAGCAGTTTTGAAGGGGTTCCCGCTAAAATACTTTTGTTTCAGATAATGGGAGAGCTTGTTGTTAAAATAGACAAGGTTCTAAGCATTCTAACGATATAAACAACATGGCGCGGAGACAAAAAAAATCGAGATTGAGACGATGAAATCACCCTATTTTTGCGCAGTTTTGCAAACTTACATCATTCAAATTGTCACGAGCAACGACCCGGTCATTGATTTAAATCATCGTAGAAGGAAAATATTCATTTTAACGCCGCTCGAAATAGCCATCGGCAAGAACTGACGTTTCTCTACAATAGAATGTGCACGCTTGCATGTAAATAAACAACAGTCAACGCAAGGTATTTGAGACGGCCTTGAATCTGTCACGTGCTTGACTGCTCATGAATAATTCATAGCAGCGACAAGCCGGCAAGTTTGACAAGTCTCACTGGACGCCTTCTGCCTGACGCGGTACACTGCAATTAGACAATCCTTAATCCTTCATTACACAGTAGCTCAATTAACAGCTTCTGAAGAGGAGTGCATTATGACCGCTCGCTTGTCTGTGTGATAAGAAACACAGTGCAGACCGCCCGGCGCTAATCATCTGGAGTCAATGTTATCTGGTTATATACACGTTCCACGCCAATCAGCTAGGTAAAGCTATGACGTGTGTTTACTTAAAATTTAATTTGGCAATGAATTTGATTTTAAATAGAATACGGAGGACAGTCCAGTGAGACTTGAGCAAGTCTAGGCTTAAGTTACCTGCATGTTTTATCTATTTAACATTTTTATGCAAACTCACGCATCACTATGTTGATCATACCAAATAAAATCAATCAAATCACACAAAATGAAGTCTAGTTTGCACAAGTTCAGACTGGACCCATTGATTCAGTCCATGGACTCACTATTTTTCCTGAAAAAGAAGAAAGAGGAGTCCAAAGGACCCACACTGAAAAATTCCTAATGTGACCCCTGGCTTTATGATGAAAATAATGTTTTATAATGCCCCTCGTTCTTCCCATAGTAAAGCTTTGCGTGCTTCAGACCCTTGCAAGTTGGAACTAGTTTACTCTATGTACAAGTAAAGTCTCAGAACATGACACCTACCCTCCCCCCCCCTACAAAAAAAAAAAAAAATCTGGATCCACCCACTTCCATACAGTTCATGTAAAGTGAAGTTTACCTGTGCCCAGGGCTTGATCAAGTTCAAAAGCTTTTATTGTGAATTTGTGTTTGTATTGGGTAACAATTATGTTCCACACAAGTCTCTTTCATCACGTTCATGTACGTGCATTCACCAGTGTTGTTTGGCAACCATGGGTTGGCTACCGGCGTGTGCAGAGAAATAAAGCTAGGGCAAATAAGATCACCACAGGAAGACTAGCTGGAATCCAATCATAAAAGTCTGTCATATGCTTAACATTGCTCAGTCTTTTCTCAGGAGATATGGAGTGAAATATTCCAGTCGTCAACCTGTATGTTATCTTGTCCAGACAGGTATTTCCCAGGTAAATCACAATCAAGCCACATGTGAAACAAATTGCTTTTTTTTTTTTTTGCAAAAGTACATGTTGCTATGTCACTCAACTGACCTGAAATTACAGGCTGTGACTCCTCTGGTGCAGGTTAGGTGCTTGAAATTGTTTCTTCGTGTGGGGTCTGTGACAATATGACACCCAAAGCAGACTTTGAACCTTTAAAACATAGTTAGTGCACATTAGTGGAACAGCAAAAGTGCTTTTGCTACAAAAAAAAAAGTCAACAAAATTTGACTGGACCAATTGCTCTGTTGCTCTCCCCTCAGCACCATCTCTTGTGTGTGTCATGTACGCGTATTTTTTTTCTTGGCCAATACGAGCCCTGAGTTTGTAAACAAATTGCTCTGGCTAATTAACAAATGAAGCATAAAGCATGTATGGAATCAGTAGTCTGTCAGAAGGAAGTTCCATGTGATGAATATCCCTCCCTGACCCAATACGTTACCCTCACAGGTTCCACAAAAAATATCTTATACTTTGTTAGTACAAGATAAACGCTGCCCTTTAAATACTCACCACATTGTGTGTTATAAGTACAGTGAAACCTGTTTTCAGAGACCACCCCTAGACCAGGCCACATAGTGGTCACATAAGGCAGGTGGTCTCTCAATGGAGGTACAATAACATGGAAAAGATAGCAAAAGGGACTTTGGAGTATGGTCTTAAAATGCAGGGGGTCTTTCATTACAGTGGTCTCTCAAAAGAGGTTTCACTGTACTTGGGAGCATTGTAAAAGATCAAGCCCAGACATGTTGCTTACAAACGTTGGGATTGTGCTGGGTTTAGCTAGGTTAAAAAAATTGTCTCATGTTTTTGCTGGGTACACCGGATTTTGCTGGGAAAATATATTAGGGTTTTCTGGATTATGCAGGATCATGCTGGGTTTTGCTGGAGAATGTCATGAATCTAAACCATGATGCTTTGCAATATCCTTCTTCGTGCCTTGAAGTTCAAATTTTAAGGCAGCCATATTGCAGCAATTTAACTGAATGTGTGATTAGGTCTGTTGAAATCATATTCAGAGTAATTTACATACTATGCAGACTTTCAGGTGGACCAGGTCTATTGAAATCATTCTGTATTCCGTAAAATGGTTTTAACAAGAGTGAAATAATGTATTAAAATGCAGTGAATTCTACCATGACTGGCAAATCTTGTAATTTTCATCTTTTACAATGTTTTGGAGCCTTAATAAATGTAGATAATTATAGTCCATTCACAAGCATGGGAAAAGTTACAATGGAAAATCTACATGTTTACACAAAGTTAACTATTCATGGGGGAGGGGCCCTATGCAGTCGCAACATGTTCTCACAGCTTATATTTCAAAATATGTACACAATATGAAATGAACTGTAGATACAATACACTGACCCAATGTCTCAACCTCAATTGATGGCAGACATCTTAGCAACCTTCAAAATGCTGCTTTCCTCCAAGTATTAACATAAATAATAACAATAATAATGATGATGATAATAATAGTAAAAAAAATAATAATAATCGTAATAAAATTAAAAGGCAATCAGAGATTGCAGGATCCATGCCCCCTTCGCCTCATTTGTTTCATGACACACCTTAAGGTCAATATATATATATATATATATATATATATACAGTAGTCCCTCCTTTGAGAGACCGCCCCTAGTGCCACCAAAAAGGTGGACACATAAAGCAGGTGGTCCCTCAAAGGAGGTATAAATAACATGAAAAGTACTACAGAAAGACCTGACAACTGTGGTCTCTAAAAGGAGGTGGTCTCCCAAAGGAGTGGTCTTTCAAAGGAGGCTACTATATATATATATATATATATATATATATGTGTGTGTGTGTGTGTGTGTAAGTTTCATGAAACTAAGTTCAATAGTAAAGGAATAACATCCTGAACATGATTCCTTAAGGATATTTTGCTGTAACCCAGATACCTGACCTAGTGACCTACTTTTAGTACATGACACACATTTATGTATAGATGCATCTGTGTGTAAAGTTTCATTAATCTAAGTTACATAGTAAAGGAATTATAGTCTGGACACAATTTCACAAGAATATGTCACTGTGACCCAAATACTTGACCTAGTGACCTACTTTTAGTACATGACACACCTTTAGGTCTAGATGTATGTGTGGAACTGCATAAACAGAATATCGAGGTGTTCTGATGAAATATTTTTGACTGCTGACTGACAACTGATAAAGTACATTTTCCCAATTAATAAGTATGAGCCATTTGTAACGCTTTTGATATCTGAAATACAATATACATGTAGGAGTGCTGTGCATGCACCAATACAGACTATATAGCGGGGACACTCCCCACAGCTATGTGACCTTCCCTTCATCGTTAACTAATTATCATGCTGAACCACAATATGGCAATTTTTGCTATATGTACAGATGTGCCTAACCCGTCAAACGGCAATTCTAAAGCCCCAGTAACACTGTCACAATTTTTATCACAGACTACCATGGATCTGCTCATTTTAGCCTTCCATGATGAAACGTGATTATAATCAGTGGAAGAGTCTGTCATGAGCCTTCATGATCCCTGGTGTTTCCTGATGATCCGGAGATGGCCACGGAATGTTCAAACCGTAGCACATCCCTAACTCAACCTTGAATTACCCTGATGCAGCCCTGCAATACCATGATGCAACCCTGCATATGTATTCACCCAGCTCCATACATGCCGCCATTCTCCCTAGCCTTCCTGAGGTAACCAGGAACCACGTGATACAGATACACAAGGATACTGTATGGTAGTTGAGGGCAGCAGTAAGTAACACTTATGTATCACTATCGTACGCAGTCGTGCTAATACCGTTTCCAACCCTGAAAATTCATACTACCGTTGTCGTCATCCCTGGCCGTGCCGTGGAAATTAAGGGTTGCATTAAGGAAGACTGTAGAGAAACCCGAGTTCCCTCATCTTGCCATCAGAAAAGCGCTTTAAAACCTTGCTAACAACGCCAACAACCATGGGAAACCCTCCTGCATCCTTCGTTTTACACACTCTCATCATAGGAGTATTATAACGTTCCCATGACAACCAGGCACCAACAGCACATTTAATCTGTGAATTGTCTATTCGAGAAGAACCCTGATGGTCAATAGTTGTGTGGCCTAGGTTTAACTGAACATTATAAGTTTCACTGGTATTTTGATAATAAAAGAAATTCATAGATTGGAATACAAAATTTGTTCCCATGTCATTGATGAATATGCAATCTTAGCAACTTTAGCCAAATAGACACCATGTTCTCCCCTAATTACCCGTGTTGAAACAATCCTTCCCAACATATGTGTAGAACAATTTTAAGGCCACAATGAAATTAAAGAATGAATCTTTTTGGTTGTTGCTTTATTTATATGCCAATCTGATTATGTAACTTAGAAAAGAGTAACTGAAAGTTTTTTCTTGAGTGACGTAGATGTACCCTAGGGCCTAGCAACGCAATGTTGAAAGTGCACAAAATGGAGTCAAAATGGCTGCTGCCAGCAACTAGATTTTACCAACTTTCCCATTATGCCATACTATTGGCAAAGAGACAACACTCATATATCAGGGATGAAAGTGACATTGTTGACCAATAAAATGAATAAACAAAAAAAAAAAAAAAATATTAAAAAAAATAATAATAATAAAGATGCCATAACCATGATAACCCACCTCCATCTTTTTTTTTTCTTTAACCAGATTTGGGTCTCTGAAGCAAAAAAAAAAAAAAAAGACTACTGTCATTCTCCGCTTTTTTTTTCTTTCTTTTTTAAGTTGAATGGCACTCCTTAGGGGAAAAATGCAGAAAAGACTACTTTCATCCCTGTGACTGACTTTGCGAGTGTGTTGTCACATACACAACATGAACCAGTGACCGAGTCTGCCTGAAAAGCTCACCTGTATCTTTAGTTTACCAGTCCATGGGCATGGCTAGTCCAAGCGTGCCAGTTCCTGCACAGGAACTAAATCTGCCGACACACTATTCAACGTTGCAACTTGCATAGCACTTAGCAGCACGCACTCATTCGTCTCTCTGCAGTAATCGAATTCGTATGTGTTGTCCACGCAGATGATACCCGATGTAAATATAAATAAGAGCCAACACGTAGCTGTAACAACGAATTAATGCGACTAATTTCACAGCGCTGGTGTCAACATACACATTACTAGATGTGTCAAGGTTGCGATCAATGATTTGTGCACGTATTTCCTTCTTGTCGGCCCAGACAACAACAAATACTGATAAAATCCAGTACATAACATCATTCCTGACCGCCACAAGCACGTGTGACCCTGACCTTGCATACAAATCGTCGAAAGAAGCTTGGTTTTGATTGGCTTGACACAGGAAAACGATGACCAATAATATAATTGCTTTCGCAGCCAGCGCTGACGTTTCGCCGCATGGTGGAGTCCATCCGCGGTATTTCTTATTTCAACCCGTTGATAAATGCTATCAATTTATGGATGAATGATTCTTTTTGAACATTTTACAAGCACGAAATTTAATCAATACGAGTTTTTTCTCGAAATTTCGACTTCTAAATTTCGAGATTTTTCTGCAATGAATTTATGAATGAATTATTCTTTTCGAACATTTTACAAACATGAAATTTTACTCAAAACGAGTTTTTTCTCGAAATTTTGAGATTTTTCTTCAAATTTCGACTTGATAGTCTCGAAATTTGACAAAAATGGCTAAAATTTTAAAGTCGAAATTTCGAGAAAAAAATCGGGAATTTCGAGCTTTTTATTCCTATTTTTGTGGTGGGTCCTTATAGGTTTCCGTAAATAAATAAATAAATAAATAAATAAATAAATAAATAAATAAATAAATAAATAAATAAATAAAAAATAATTATAAAAAATAAAAATAAAAGAAAAAAAAAAGGAAAAAAGGTGGTAATAAAAATAATTACACATAACAATGACCCCGGCGTCACCAACTATACTCCAAATCTTGGATGCGGGCGGCCAGCCAGACTCAAGCGTGGTAAAAACTAAAGGTCAGAAGTATTGCCACATATATAATGTACTGTTATTGAAATGTATTACAGCTAGCAATTAGTTGTTGGGAAATATTTTTGCAAATATTTTATTGATGATGATGATGATGATGATGATGATGATGATGATGATGATGATGATGATGATCTAGAATTTCTGTATCCCCACCGTTGTAACCCATCATTGTACTGAACAGTGCGTCAGGAGGTAGCAGGACATAAAGGGAAGTCAAGTTAACTGCATAAAAAAGCTCCTGTCTCATTTAAATATTCAGGACAAGAAGTCAAAAAATGATACTCATCTTCAACCAGTCCATTAGTACACTGCTGGCAATATCTTTCATCCCATGGTATTTTAGGGCGTGTATATCTACCCACCTCACATTGAAGTTGATAGGCACTGACTCTTATCCTAGTAAATCATTTTCTTTTGTACAGGAATATTCAAGATATAATTGTCCATACTGGATTGCTTTTTTAATTGACAGTTTATTTCCGGACCCATTGTCTGAATTTATGCGATCTAGCCACAAGTTTTCATATTTTTTACACATTAATTCACATCATATGCAGACCGTTTCTCAAGCCACTATACAGACTGATTTTATATTTCTTTTATATATACCATCACTGTAGTTTTGAAATTGTCAAGCGCATGAAAAAGATTTGCTGGAACGGGTGCAATAAAAGAAATGAATCATCATTATCATCACCATATTCATCATTCAAGCCTCCCAATTTCGACAAATATGTAAGCCTCTTAATGTTAATAAATTATCTATATTATAGACCGTCACAAACGTTATTGACATATGCCAATGCAAGATAGTCCAGTGTGGTCCATAAAACAATTAAGTAACAATATAATAACATGAGCATTATAAGCCTACAGCATACTACGTCATGGAACAAATATCTATATTTTCTAGATCATGATTATGCTATCAATGAAAATAAAATTATTTATGGCTCATCCACACTGAAAAATGGGAAGTCTCCTGGAATAGATGGTGTACTGAACGAAATGCTAAAAACCGGTAAAGATGTATTATCACCCTTTTTAAAACGTCTCTTCAATCTGATATTTTCTTCAGGAAATTTTCCAGCTTCATGGAAAACAAGTTTGTTAACTCTTTTACACAAGGGTGGATCTCAACTGGATCCAAACATATATAGAGGAATTTCGTTAAACAGCTGTTCGTCTAAATTGTTTTGTTCTATTTTAGAAAGACGATTCAAGAATTTCACAAATGAAAGAAAACTAAATAACAGGTATCAAATTGGTTTTGCAGAAAGATCGAGAACGAGTGACCATATTTTCGTGCTTCGGACTTTAATTGATAAATATGTTAAAATACTTGGAAAAAATAAATTTTTGTATGTCTGTTTCATTGACTTGCAAAAGGCATTCGATTTGGTATGGCATGAGGGATAACTATATTCATTGCTGACTTATGATATTGATGGACACATATTTAATATTTTTTGAAAGATATGTGTAATGATTCACACGTTCAGGTAAAATTTTCTTCAGGTATATCGAGCAAACTTTTACTAAATATTGGGGGTAAATCAAGGGTGTGTTTTTAGTCCCACTCTATTTAACTTGCATATGAATGATCTAACTTACATATTTAATGAAGATTGTGATCTTGTGACGTTGCATAACGAAAAGCTCCATTGTTTATTGCACGCAGATGATTTGATTTTGCTATCTGAATCTGAAAAGGGTTTACAATGTTGTTGAAATAGTTTGTCATTGTACTGCAAAACTGGAAATTATCTCTAAAAATAGATAAATAAAAAAATAAGGATTTTTAACAAGACTGGTAAATAAGTCTTTCGCACTTTTCAGTTTGGAAACGAAAAAGTTGAAGTGGTCAGGAAATATGTATATTTGGGAATTGAAATTTCATCAAATGGAAACTTTATGGGTGCCATACATACTTATGTGACAAAACAGTGAAATCCTTGGGAAGACTGAAGAAAACATTGTATAGTTATCAAACGGACATTAGGCTATATCTGCACCTTTTTAATTTGAAAAGGCTATTGTACCCATATTTTTATGCTGTTGTGAAATTTGGGGAGCGTATAATATCCAACCATCTAAACTGTTATTTCCTGGCAATTTATGCGGCTACCTTAAAACACAATTTGACAAATCACACCTTAGCTTCCTGAAATATTCCTCAGGTGTAAATAGAAAAGCATGCAACATTGCAGTATTAAGTGAAACCGGTCAGTATCCCTATTCTCTTATCATTTTGAACCGCGTTTGCAAAAACTGCTATCGCATTGTAAATTTAAATCAAGACACACTTTTGTACGACGCCTACCTGAATTGTGAACTAATGGCCACATGCAGATCTCGATTGCTCTCTGGTGTAAAAGATACCTGAAACATAATCGGGTGCAGTGATGTTTGGAACAACTGTGGTACTGATTTTGGTGACAACCCTAAAATTATGATCTCGAACTTACTCAAAGAAAAAAATTATATTACGGTGGAAAAATGAAATGAAACTACAATTGTTGCCTGATAGGAAGTTGAGAACATATGCTAAATTTAAAGAGTCTTTTGAATTTGAGGGATACTTGTTTTCTATCAGAGACGAAAAAGTGCGAAAAACCTTCACCCTTTTGCGAATTATCGCCCACAATCTCCATATTGAAATTGGAAGACACAAACGACCAGCCAAAGTTCTTTGGATCAACGATTATGTAATGTATGTCCAGCCATTGAAAACGAATCTCATTATATTTTAGCCTGTTCAAAATTTACCGATGCACGCAAAAAATTATTTGGTTCAACAACTGATTTTTTTGCAGATTTTGATAATTCTAGAGAGGAAGGAAACATTCTGTTTTTTTATGAAAAGTCAAGATATTGAAACAATACACCTTACGGGTTCGTTTTTGGCTGGTTGTATGAAAATTGATGGACCGCTTTAATATTCATGCACCACCTTTCTTTTTTACTTTTCTTTTCTTTTTTTTTTTCGCTCTTCCCGGCTTGATCCTCGATATATTACATGAACTCTATACTGTTTTCAATTGTATTGTATATATGGTTTTGTTTGTTTGCTACTGTGTTGTTTCATGTTTTTGGCAAAACGCCTCTACTGTATGTATATGTGAGGTACAGCAATCAAGTCCATTCATTCATTCATTCATTCATTCATTCACAACACCTTATGTTTAGTTATAGCAGATAACCCTGCGGTGGAGGGAAAAAAGATGATGAGAGAGGGAGACAGCGGCAGAGGGAGGGGAAGTCAGAAAAGTGAAAAAGAGGAATTAGAAGGAAAAACTTCTAGTTGCAGCACTATGAATCTGGACCGCATTAAGATTTAAATTTTTGCTGTATCAGATAAGTCCTAAAGTTCTTAGCTGCCGAAAAGGAGAATGTTGATTAACCTGTTACTACTAACACTAGCTTCACGGATAATGAGATTGGGGTGAACTCTGGGGGTTAATATACATGTAGTTATGGTAGAATTTAAGTTTCTTTCCTGGGCTGCGAGAACGTCGGGCAGGAAAGCAGGGAATACTTCAAATACAAAGGGCTTGTACTCATGTTGACCGTGAAAAGATCATAGTCAGCATATAACTCATATACGTATATCACTATGTCAGCAGGTGCACACTATCGCACTGTCAGTTACTCATCTACACTTTAGGAGCACCAGTTTAACGGACAGCAAGCTAGTGTGATAGGCCTGCTGATAGATGTTTTGTAATTTCTCTTTCAGTTGTGCTGGCGCTGAATTTGGCATTCTTCCTCCAAAATTTATCCAGGTTTCTTGAAGACTCTGTGTGTGTGTGTGTGTGCGTTTTGTAAGAGTGTTGGGTCTTTATAGGTAGACATCAACAGTCAATTTTAATCCAAGTTACAGATCACATAATTTTCCAAAAGGCATTTATACCGTAAAGAGTTATGATCACTGTTTCCAAGGCATAGCTAGGTTTTTCACAGCTCCAAACAAAAGATCAACCAGAAATGAGAAACTTCCACATTCGGCTCCTAACTTTTATTGTCGTATTTGTGGCGGGATTTATGGCTTTTCTGCGTACGCCTAATACATATTTTTTAACTTTAATAATAGTGTAGATAGTACATAATAATAATAATAATAATAATAACAATAATAATAATAATAATAATAATAATAATAATAATAATGATGATGATGATGATGATGATGATGATGATGATGATGATGATGATGATAATAATAATAAATAAATAAATAAATAGTAAAACTCAATTTTAGAGCGCTTATTCCATACACAGTATGCTCATAAGCGCTTTACAATAGTATGAATCCATCGCACAATTGATAATACATGTTAAAAGAATAAATGACGATGTTGAATGTGCATTAAAAAATCACGATAGAATGTCCACTTAGTCATTAATAGCTTGCTTAAAAAGGCATGTTTTCAATTGTCGCTTAAAAATATCGAGTGACACGGAGGATCTGATATGAATTGGTAAACTGTTCCACAGTTTGGGGGCCACAACTGAAAAGGCTCTGCTACCAAAGGAGTTGGTCATGCAGATAGGTTGTGATACTAAATTATGTGATTGTGACCTGAGAACTCGACATGGTCTGTATGAAATTAGGCAGTCCTTTAGGTATTGGGGGGGCATTTCCTTGCAGGCATTTAAAAACAAGTAGGAGTATTTTAAAATCAATCCTTTGCTTAATAGGCAACCAGTGGAGGTTTTTCAGCACAGATGTGATGTAATCCCTCCTTGGAGACTCAGTCACAATTCTTGCAGGTGTATTCTGGATCCGTTGCAAGTGATTAAGGCGGTATTTTGGTAATCCAACCAGGAGCGAGTTGAGGTTATCAAGCCTGGAAGTTGCGAGTGCGTGTATGAGTGTCTTCGAGAGAGTTGTACAGGGCCATGGTTCAATCGTATATATAACAAGAAAGCCACTCCACATCAACTAACATTATAATATAGACTTATTTTAGTAAATACCTTTTTTTCAGATGATAATGTTTCATTGGGTGAAAGCTATCATATGTCCGTGCATTAGTTTTTCTGAGACCACGATGTGGCACGTGTAAATACCTTTTTCAGATGATAATGTTTCATAGGGTGAAAGCTATCGCATGTCCGTCCATTAATTTTTCAATGACCACAGCACGTGAACGTAGGCCTACTGCTAGTACCAGACAACGGTGACCGTTGAAATAATGC
Source organism: Hermodice carunculata (assembly GCA_964020975.1). Classification (NCBI taxonomy): domain Eukaryota; kingdom Metazoa; phylum Annelida; class Polychaeta; order Eunicida; family Amphinomidae; genus Hermodice; species Hermodice carunculata. The sequence continues at coordinate 48,945,796 of OZ026620.1, read as the reverse complement.
TTTTTACCATTATTGCAAGAGGGCGCGCAATGCAACTGCGAAACGTAAACAAATGACGTCCTTTTCGTAAACGTGCCCACTTCATAGGATAAGGGCGGGTGGGTGGTGAGCTTTTCATTACTATTTACGAAAACAAAAACACCATTAAGTGTTTAAGCTGCTCATTTTGCCAATTGAAGCTAAAGTTGTTGATACTACAAATATAATTTTCACAAGTTGAGTCAAATTGTGATGAAAATTTGCACTTCTCGTACAGGAGACAATGGTGTTTAGCACTGTACAAATTACCCTAACACCCCTCCCCAAACTGATGACAATTCGCTAAAAATCTTAGTAAAATTATATAATTTTGGCTACCTTTAATGGGTTTTACAAGCTAGGCATATAGTTATCATTGTGATGAAGATCTTCATGGTTTTTGATACCTGTATGGTTATCTTTCTGAAAAAGGTATTGTACTAAAAGTAAAACAGATATGGCGTGGAGAAGAGTGCACTGGACCAAACAAGTTGTCCCTCGTTGACTATAGGTGATCCCAGCTGTACTCGTGCACTCAGGCTGCGCCTTTGTGCACTAGAACAGCCTGGTATCACCTACTGTGACCTAGTCAACTCGGGCCAACTAGTTTGGCCCAGTGCACTCTTCTCCATGGCGTATCAGTAAGTAACGAGTGCATGACCAGAAAACCATCAATATTGAGTACATGATGACGAGTGCGCTTATTCCTCACCAACCGGAGCTGTCACATCTGCGTAATCAAGTCTGGAACGTTCTGCTTTAAAATCCAATGAAATTTGAAAACCCTGCTATTATTTCTTGTGAATTTTACTGTGAAGTCAAGAAGCTCAACCTAATTATAATAAGTACATTAAAAGTACATATTGCATGTGGTTCCATGTACTATTGCAGATCAGCAGTTCACGGACTGGGAGAGCAATAGTATCATGATTGAACCACATTTCAAGAAATTGAGGATTAAATTCATGCAGAAAAAAAGGAAAATAAAAATGTGTAATCTCATCATTAAAAAATAATTATCTTATTTCAATAAATAGAGGGTCAAATGCGGATGCAAGTGGTCACATGACCAAGTATGGCTGGTATAAATACCTGAAGGGGCTGACTGTTCTTCAGCCAGCCTGGGGTTGTATAGCGGAGAAAAGATTGTATTTTAGGGCTCGTCAATACAAGATTTAATTATCTTACAACCTCATGTTTGCTCTCCTCTCTGATTGGTTTTGTTTTATTTGGTTATTTGCCCCCTGAGGTATTCATATTTCATTCTTTTAAATTATAGACACCGTTAATATTGTTTTTTATTTATTTTTATGTTCTAAGATAAAATTTGATCTCACTCGTAAGTTGTATTGTATTTATTACAATCAAATCATAAATTCTTCTTCCTCTCCCTCTCCCTCTCCTTCTCCTTCTCCTTCTTCTCATCGCCCAAAGCGACAGACTCTTGACGTCTTGTTCTTGACGGCCGCAGTTTAGACCCCTGATTGTCAAGTCACGTGCGTTGCCATGTTTACGTAGTAGCGTCACAACTACGTCATAAGTAAGCCGTAACTAGACCACCCACAGGCCCAATAAAAATTACACCTATCTGTTCAATTGCCCAACATTCAGACATGGGTGCCGCGGCCTCATGCGCGGACTTTGAAGCAGTCCGACAGCAGGCTGCAGAGAAAAGTAAAGCAACCGCTGGACAATCAGGCGACTCTGCTGCCAAACCTGAGGTTGACGCTGTGCCTGACGCTGTGCCTGACCCTGAGCCAGAGCCTGAAACTGAGGCACCGCCTGTCATTGTTGAGCCCTTGGATACTCCAAAATATAAAGGTTTGTTTCCATGCACGAAATCATGTATGGTAAACCGGTGGAATGGGTGAAGTCGCATTATTTTTAAACGTGACCCGAAAGAAACAAATTAATATTATCCTTCTCATTCTACTTTCAACCGTGCTTTCAAGTAGCAAATGTGGCCACAAGTTTACGGGTTCTGGGGCCACAATTCGCATTTTTCCAAATTGTAACTATTAACTTACCAGTTCAGAACTTGTAGGCCCTATTTCAAATTCTACTCAGACACAGGTCAACCGACAGCACCGTCTAGGAGTAGGATGATAGATCATGCGTTGTTCCCCTTTTCCCGCTATCAATGATTCTTTGTTCAATGTTCAAATAATGTAATTTGGAAAAACATAATAAGGGGGGGGGGGCACATTTTTGCCGTATCCGGCTTATTTGATATAATAATAATAATAATAATAATAATAATAATAATAATAATAATAATAATAATAATAATAATAATAATAATAATAATAATAATGCGTGGGGCCATACATATAACAAAACTCCGACAAGTTAGTGGGGCTTGGGCGTAGAAAGACAACGAATAATATTCTATCCGTGGATCCACATTACGAAACCTATGGCTATGCAATGGACTTCGGTGATGGTAATGTCAGACTTGTTTATACTTTTTTCTTTTCGAAAACCAAACTTATGGTGTTTATACAATGGATTTATATTAAACGGATCACATGTGCTCTGCGTCAAAACAATAATAAACATGGAGGAATAAACTAGTTTATTCTTCCATGGTCATAACAGAGCTCATAATTGCGAAAACAAAGTAATGACAGTGACTTCCTGACGTAAAATGTAGGCGTAGACTAGCCTATAAGTTTCAACAAAGATAGAAGTATGATAAGCCCAAGTTACAGTGTTCTTACTTTAATCAGATGGCATTGATTTGAACACCGGTACTATGGTGCCAGACATCTTTTACGTAGACTTGAATCAACGTTCTCAGCGTTAGGAATACATACGTGCCCCTAGGCCCTACTATACCGTATACGTCATTGTCCTTTAGCCAGTTGTATCCACCTCACATATCTGGGGGCATAAGTGAAATTTCTAGGGGAATCCAAAAACTTTTGTCTTCATTTGAACCTCGAGTCTAGCCTCTCGGACTGGGTCAGCGCGGGAATCTGGAGCATGGATAATGTGGAGCGCACGGGGATTTGGGAATTAACGTTCACCGTGTAAGTTCTAGCTGGTCCAGGAGGATATGTACCTCAAAAAAAAAAAAAAAAAAAAAAAAAAAAAAAAAGAAAGTCCTTTAACCAGTTGAACGTGATACAGGTTGTGGAATTTAGGCCTAACCGACTAAACAGGCCCAACATAACACAGCTTTCTGGAGAGCCCCTTGATTAGTGACATCTCGATGTACTATAGGGCGATCCAGTTGAACTAAATATGTTTAAACTAGTTACCTAGTTCACGAAGTTATGCATAAAAAAAAAAAATTAAAAAAAACATGTAAATGTATCTTCTGTCCTTTAACCAGTTGAACGTGATGTAAGTTGTGGAATTTAGGCCTAACCGACAAAAACAAGCCCGACATAATACAGCTAGTTAGCTAGTTCACGAAGGTATGTATAAAAAAATATAAAAATAAAGAATAAAAATCCCGTGTGAATGTATCATCTGTCCTCTAACCAGTTGAACGTGATGTAGGTTGTGGAATTTAGGCCTAACCGACTAAACAAGCTCAACATAACACAGCTAGTTAGCTAGTCCACGAAGTTATGTATAAAAATGCATGTCTATTCAACAAAAAAAGGTGTTCAGTATGACATTTTCAATTTTAAGAAGAACGGTGCGATTGTTTCTGGAAAACAGTTTTGAAATGTTAAAATGATATCCAGGCATCGTATTTTGTGTATTTCAAACAGCCTAGCTCGAGATTTTATGCAAATTTATGGGAACATTCATATACTAGAGGATATGCCAACTTGGAGCAAAAACAAGAACATTTAGTCTGAAAAAGTTTTTTTATAATTTTATTTTTGAAATGTTAGATACCACGTCAAAAAACTCAGTGCAACCACCTTGTTTCCTGACTTCGTCCATCGCTTTCTTAGTGACTATGTGACCCACTCATGCCCCGTCATTTCTTCCTCCTTAAAACGTGAAAGTTTTAGTAATTTTGATATTTGAAAGTACACTTACCTCTCGACCACCATTTGTCAAGACCTGTGTGTCTGGGTCGAACAGCCAAGAAATTGAGTTGAGTTCACTGACTTGATTCCGAAAACCTGACAGTCCCGTGGCACCATCTCTCAGTTCCTATGGATCCGGTGGTGACTCTGGGTGCCCCTATCATCCTTCTTCTTTTGAAAAGTGGTCAGTTGACATCAGCTGAAAGCAGACGGGGTGGTTGGGTGGGCTTCTTGGGGGTTCGAGAGGTAGGTATACTTACTCATACCGAAATTAAGAAAACATTCACGTTTTAGTTATGTAACCTTACCTCTTGACCACCATTTGCCAATATACAGATGCAAAGGCGGGGGTTGTAACTTTACTGGCATACTGACCACATATGAGCACCAGAGACAAGCAGCTTGGGGGGAAACCATTGATCGGTTTGAGGAAGAAATGTCTAAAGGGAAAACCTTGAGGGTATGTAGACATGAGGCTGCCAACAGGAGAATCCAGCCAAAGCCAGAAAGCCTCTTTACCGACCAGCATGGAACTGCACTGAAACCCCCGGCACTTGGTCACCAACATGATAGCTGTCCTCTTCATGGGTAGACACTGTCTGTTTCAGCTCCATCAGACCTGGAGATGTAAAAGATTTAGTCACAAAACTGGCAGGTGCGGTATATGGTTCCACAGGGCAGTGAACTCCTGGGTCAATCGGCTAAGGATGGGACAATAGGACAAACTGCCTGATACAAGTGGGAGATTATGTCAATTTAGCAAAAAGCCCTTGGCCCACAGAGAAGTGCCATGAACTGCAGACTGTGTCAGATCAAAACCACAAGACATCAAAATTTGTATCCCTGGTGGCTACTCAGGGAGACACTAAAGGCTCGCATCTTGTGAGCTCTGGTTAAGACAAGCTGTAAGGCACAAGGCATCTCCAGCACCATTCCATAGGCCTTAAGGATTGTCTGCTTAATCCATGAAGAAATTGTATTTCTGCAAACTTGCTCTTTATCAGGGTTACGGAGGGGTAGGAAGAGGGCAGACCTCTGTCACCTGAAATTGCTTGTGCATGAAAGGTACCAGCAAAGGGCTCTCATGGGATACAGGGCTCATCTCTCCTGGGAAAGAGCAGTATCCATAGCAAAGGGGGTAAAAGGCCAAATCCGGATCTCAAGCCACTTGGTTATTTGCCTGACCACTCCCAAGTGAGGCCTCAGTGTCACTTGGGAGTGGTCAGGCAACCATAGCAGTCACTCATGAGCTACAGCATGGATCTAGCATCTTCAAGCCCATGAACCGAGTGTTAATAGAAAACAAGTTTTCCACATCCAGTACTTGAGATCCACCTGTCCAGGGCCCTTAAGGCACTCAAAGGGCCACTTCTTTAATAAGACTAAGACCAGCCGAAGGTCCCACCATGGTAGGCCCTGCCTCAACGCCCACTTGTTAGTGTAGAAGGCCCTGACGAGTGCTGACAAATAAGGATCGCTCTCAATGTGAATGTCATGGACATTGGCGAGGGTTGAAGAGATGGCTGATTGGAAACCCTACACTGTTTTCTGGCTCTTGCCAAGGACTTCCCACTGATAAAGAAGAAAATTGGCAATGTCCGCAATGCATGGTGACTAATCGTGAATGCCATTACTGATGCACTGGTCAAAAAATACCTTCCAGTGAGCTGAGTAAACAGTTAAAGTAGGAGATTGAAGCCCGCTTCTGGCAATTCTACATGCGACCCATTCTGTGGTGGATGTGCTGTGAGACAATCGCCAAGTGTGGAGGTTGAGCCCTTCAGGGTACCTGTGGAAATGCTCATCCACAGCTGCACCAGAAGTTTCGGCCATGCTGGTAAACATAGCAGGGGTTTGACGCTTAATTTTAGGGTTTGACGTTTAATTTCAAGAGGTCTACAAACTAATCTACCCACTGCTGCCACGGGGCGACCAGGATCAGATTGCACTAGTGTGACTGAACCTTTGGTAGCACCCTCGGAAGGATGTGCAGTGATGGGAAGGTGTATGCCCAAAAGTTGCTCCAGTCCATGGTTAGAGCATCCAATGCTAGAGCCTGGGGTTCCAGGACAGGCGAGATGCAAGTTTTGCATTCTCCCAAGTCACAAACAGGTCCACATGTGGAGTTCCCTATCTGGCCCACATGGCCTGAATGACCTGTGGGCGGAGCAACCACTCAGTCCCTGCCAGCTGACCTCTTGGTCAGCCAGGACATGCTTTACATGTGCATGGACATCATGTTCGGATAACCATCAAATGATGCATCCAGCCAACTCTGACAGCTTGCGGAAGCATGTTTCGCCTTGCCTGTTGAGGTAGGCCACCACAGTCCTGTGGTTGCACATTATGAGGACAAGTTTGTGCTCCACTAGGTCATGGAAGTGGAGTGATGCCAAGGGTATCACCTCCAGTTTTAACCAGTTTATGTGGTGAGGCACAAAGAGCACTGGCTAATGGCCTGACACCATCTGGCTCTCCAGGTGAGCCCCTCACACAGACTGGTAAGAGTCTGTGTAGATGGTAAGCTGGGCCTGAAAGGGAACCAGGTTCTGTCCCGACATGATGTTTTTCCAAACGGTCCACCACAAAAGGTGTGGATGGTCCTTGGGGAGGACTGGCACCAGGACCTGATAGCCCTGATCCCTCGACCATCTTCCTCACAAGGTGTACTGCAAGGGGCAATGGTGAAGGAAACCAAGTGGGACATGGGAGTCCATTGAGGACAGGGAGCCCAACAGGGCTTGCCATTGTTGTGCCATGCCAACCTCGAAAGTCAGAAAGGCTCTGAGCAAGGACTGAAGTCTTTTCCATATGTCTGCCAGAGGACAACAGATGTAGGCAACCTGGTGGAATTGGATTCCGAGGAGGATGGAAGTCTGCTTCAGGCAAAGTCTGGACTGGCCCAAGCATTTGGAAAGTTCCAGAACAGTCAGTGTGTGGTGCTGCAATTCCAGGCGCTGAAGAACCCAGATAAGCCAATCATCGAGGTACACATGAATGTGGTGGTGGAAAGGCATATGCCCAAAGGGTGCTCCAGTCCATGGCCGACCAGTACAGGTAAGCAGGAACTGATTTCATGAACCAGGTAAACACCAGTGGTGTTTACCTAGTTCATACCACAGCCACTGACGGGGGGGGGGGGGGGGTGGGTGTTCCACCATGAAAGACTGGACTACCAGGAAGGTGTTCAGTGTCCACAGGTATATCACTGGGCGCCATCCTCCATCCTGCTTGGGGACCAGGGAGAGTAGGTTGTGAAAACCGTGAGATCCTGGATTCTCTAACGCCTTTATGGCACACTTGCTCCAAAGTGTCTGAACCGCCTCTAGGAATGCCTATGGTTTGGGCTCTATGGCAGGCGGTGGGAACCACAGGGGCTTGCAGTTTAATAGAAGCCAGTCACCACCAAAAGGCAGCATGTAGCCATGTCTTACAATATGTAGGATGGAATGATAATTCGTAATCTATTCCATCGCATGTGAAAGGCACAGAGGCAGCCGCCAATCAGGCGCTGGGCAGAGTTTGACAACATGGCGGAGGAAAATCCTGAGAAGATTTGCTGCAGCATGGCTGAGTCAGGAGCCCTGAGGCTAGCCCGACTTCTTGCCTTTGCTGAAATGCTGCTCCTCCTCTGATTGCTGCCCACTCTTTCCAAGGCATTGTGACTCAGTGGGGGCACGAGCCAAGGGGGGAGTAGGTAGGGTCTGAGACTTGCCACGCTTCGGGGCTGGGACGTCCAAGGATGAAACTGACTGAACAGTCACACAATGCGTTGGCGTTAGTCTGATCCACGGAGTAGGCCCAAAGATTCTGTGGCCAGCAAATGACTTCTGCCATCTCTCCTGTGAACAGAGTTCCAGAGAAGAGGGGCCCACTATGGGCATCCCTCCACAACAAATGAGGGTTAGCCTCCAATGCACAGATGGTTCAAACCTGGTGATTGACTGGCTGTGACAATGAAGTCGAGTGATGGCTGTTCTAGCCAATCCCACACAGCCTCCATGATGTGCACAGAGCCTTTGAGAATATGCAGGAGACACCTCAGAGCGGCTAGCAAGACATCAGAGTACGATGCCGTAAATATGAATCCCCTAGCATCCACCTCTAATGGTTTGATGGCCTTGGCAGATGTCCTGCTGGACTTGGGCTGCTGAACATCTAACTCCTCCTGATTAAAGAGAATATGCAGGAGACACCTCAGAGCGTCTGAGCAGTGGATCGGAAGGGAAGATCTGCTCTAGTGCAGAATCCCCCCTCCCCCCGACGTCTGGCTTTGGGAGGACTTGACCCTGCCTCAGGTAGCAAGATGTTGGCAGCTCTATAGGAACCAGTGGGCCACAAGTCTTAGCTGTGAGCTGGTTATAAAACTGAGTTACAAAGAGCGAAAAAGGAATGTGGGTATTCTGATGCATGTCCTCGAGGGACAGTGCCTCTACTCCTCTTGTGGGACCGCAGCATTGTTGCCAACCAGACTGTGAATGAGAGCTTTGATGTGGTCAAAGCCCTGTGGCGGTGCTGGAGTGGGGTCCATGGGTGTGGAAGGCTTTTCCACGGGGCTCAGTGTTACCAACAAGCTCGGCCACTCAGAGCGCCTGTGGTGTGATGGTTGAGCCTTTGACTTTGGCAGGGCTTTGCTGATAGACGCATCCAAAAGAACAGCTTATCCTCTGCCTCAGTGTTGAGATCCAAGACTCAGGACTCACGAGGGGAGTTGAGACCCAAAGCCATGTTGAACAATGAATCATCTGCAGGCAATGGGGCCACTGCCTGGGACAGCAGGGGATCTATCACCACCCCAAGCAAAGGTGTTGCAAGGAGTTTTGTGGAAGTCATCACAGCCTCAAACACTGCCTCCATCTGCTCAGCCCATGTGTGGCTGGAGAAGGGGGCTTCTGGCAGACTGGTAGCAGGGGGACACAGCAGCCATTCACAGAGGACTCTGCTAGCCAGAGTAAACCTGCTGGGTCTTTGGGACACTAGGCTCAGAGGCCACAGCTGCTGCTGATTGGGAAATCTGCAGGCAGGAGGGAGCCTGAAGGAGTTTCTGGAACTCCCAAGCCTCAGGGCTGAGAGTAAGCTAATTCAGTGCAGAAACAGCAAGCTGTTCTATCATCAGAGTCTGCTTGGGCTCTGCAGCTGTGGTAGCAGCAGAAGAAGGCAAAGTCTACGATTGCAAATGCTGATTCTCACAGAGTTCTGCTGCCCTGTCAAGAGAGGGAGGCAGGGTACCCAGCTCAACGGCAGGAACAAGTGGTATTGCCAGCTGCTCATTTTGGGGGCAGAGCTGCCAAAGGTTCAGGAGGCACAGCCAGCATTGCTGCAACTAGCAGAACTGAAGGTGACACTTGGGTCACCAGAGGGGCCATTACCATTGGAGGCAAAGACCCAGCAATGGCAGAAAGCACCACCACATACTTGGGTACCTTCCTTCTATCTCCAGCCTCCATTTTGGCGGGAAAACACACTTCCTTGGCAGCAACGGTCCACTGTACCATGCTACTACCCCTGCTGTTTCTGAATGTTTGTTAAAAATCCATATCACCTGTTGTCAGAAATATTTCCCTACTGCCTTGGAAAATCGGCAAGTCACAAAAAAAAAAAAACCCCAGTTTAAAATCTTTCCATTTCATAGGAATTGCATGTTTAATGTGTTTTCACACACACACACACACACACACACACACACACACACACACACACACAAAGGTAGGCCTATAATATCATCTCGACTGAGTGAATGTTTCTACACATTTTAACCGATTTTGTAATGCTAAATAACCCCAACACATCTTTTTTAAGTTTAGCATGACGAAGGACTCTTCATGGGCTTATTTGGAACACTCCTCGAAGTTTCTTTTCACATAAACCAGATATTTGCGTGAAGGCACCGGAACACACGATAATCCAGATGCGTTTGGGCACTTTTTATAATGAATTTATACAAAATACTCAAGTTCATAACTGACTTCAAGGTTTGCAGGCCGAGTCAATTAAGCGTATTTTCCTTTCTAGATGTCCAATGATTCAAAATTATAGTTGACCTTGGCCTAACCCATATAATTTGTGGTCTCTCCAGCGGCTGCAGGTCGTCAGCTGCTCGAGAGACCGATATTATGGGTTAATCATGGCCCAGTTGCAATCTGAAGTAGAAACAGTTGCAACAGGGCATCATGTGCCGGCCTTTTCATATCAACAGAACTTGTCAATTTAATCTTTTTCTTCCAGGGCATGATCTACCGAAGGATGAGTATGACGTCATAGTTGTCGGTGGAGGTTCCGGTGGAATTGCCTGTGCCAAAGAAGGTTTGTGCATGTTTTTTCTTAACAGGCAATAAACACTTTTACTCACCTTTTAAGCCAGCAGACGTGTCGGTCAGCAAGGTATACAGTATATGCAGTCGTGTGTTATGATTTCATGATCTTCTGCTTCACCAAATCGCTGCCCAGATAATCTTCAAACTTCCCTGGTCCAGGTTAACCCTCCAGACAAGTTGAAATAAAATGCTGGGTTTGAGTTGACTTTTCTGCAAAACAACGGCACATGATGGCCATTTTCTCAATAAAATCAGAGTCAATCAATTTTCATTAGTGAAGGGCGGCTTGAAGCTTGAATCAACTCACCGCGACGGGGACCATTAGTACTGTCTTTAGCTTGATGGTATGTACGTATAACCTTGCTTTTTTCACAACGGGGAGACAAGTTATACCAAGCTAGGTCATCAGGTGGAATGGTAACTTCCTTATCAGGAATACATGGTTAGCAGCTTGTAGAGAGTCATCAGTCCATGAGACACAACATTCATGTAAAATCATTGAATAAAAAGATATTATCCCAATTAATATGACCCCAAAGGTACGAAAATGGCTAAAATCTGCCTTTTCGTATTCTTCAATAAGCCTCTTATTCGCAGGTTCAATTTTCCGTCAAAATAGAATACTAGGAAACACGACACTATGGTCGCAGTTCGCAATCAGTGGCAAGACACAAGGTTTATTAATAAAGTTAGGAATATTTAGAATAATTTGATTGAGACATGGGGACGAATTGTTTGTCAGGTAAGTGGGTTCTTTGAAATGAGGAACAAGAAAGTTTGTTGCTCAGAAGTGGTTGAGATTTTTGTCAGGTTCTGTAGAAAATCAGCGTTAAGAACGCCAATTGTGATGATGTTATTAAAGGAAGGCTCTTACAATATTACCATGTTTAGTGCATCAATTTTATGGTAACAACAACTTAACATATGGGAGAATGCAAGAGTGATGTTTTAAACTGTTTTGCGAAATGAGTGAGATAGAAATCCATTAATTTGCCGAATGGAACTTCAAAGGAATCTTCAGGGATCATGGGTAAATTCTTGAGGATCATGAGAAAACATAGAAGCCTGAACAAAGACTATTCTTTGCAAGTGTTTACATAATTCCAGGAAATACAATGGGCCAATTAATAGCTACTTCACATGCTGGATTGATAATCTGATAGACTAGAGTAGTTTGAAAAACTTCACTGTGTGGTGTGCTGCAGTTTGTTTTTGTTATTTTTCCTCAGACGCTCCAACAATACTATTCAGTAGTAGTTGCCATGGATATTCTGTTAACCTCAATACTGCAACTTTTCTATTGACTGGAATCTTCGCATGGTTTCATCTAATGGAGGACACCTTGCTTATAGAATTCACATAGAGTTGAAGTTTAACTTGTTAAAATAGGAACTTAATTCAAGACAATGTCTTGACACTTATACATGTATACAATAATTAATGAGACTATGCTACTATGCTAGCATTCAAATTTTATGAGTAAATCCCTTTAATATCCCTGATCTTGACATAATCGAAGTTAGCTTGTAGGTTGTGCCAAAATGTCACCGGCAAGTGGGGGGAGGGGGGGGGAGCAGGCTCTAGATAATTCCCCTAGAGCAATGGATTGGTGTGTACATTGATCCCTGCCCATATTAGTTAAATATCAGGGCTTTCCAGATCTTGACGTCTGATGGCAAAGTATTGTTGAGAAATGAATAGCCCTGAGCAACCACCAAGTCTGCTGGAATGATCCTTGCGCATTAATGCATGGGAAGCCTGGTATCGTAAGATGACTATCCGGAGAATTAAGAAACAGAAACCTTTCAGATAGAGCAATAGTATCACGACTTTGGGCAATGTCAGTACGGATACAACACATCTTATCCTGAGTTAAACTGCGAACAGTAATGTGACAAATAGTAGTCTCTTAAAAGCTATCAGGTCCAGGGTTAAGATGGATATCGCCAGCTAAAAGTATCACAAGCGCGGGAATTATGAGTAAATAGACATCCCGATCAGAATATTGCCTAATAAAACTGAGTAATAAATGTAAACTGCAAGTATTCTTTGTCGGCAAACTCCGTACTTGAGGTTGCTGAAATAACCAGCCCATAGAACACACAGTATGGGGTACAGCATGTAGATTACCATAGGTGGCAGAGAAACAGGTATTGTTGTCTGAGACAGCTACTCACAAATAGTACAAAAATTCATAAGAAAAATAGCGAATGAGTAACGTGATCTTTCTTTTTAGAAAAAAATATTTGTGCGAAAAATGTGGCATAAGAAACATTTTGGGTATACTGACTCTATCTGATGCCAGATGGCAGTAGCCAAAGCATTCATCTCGCTTAGCAATGTCCCAGTGTGCCTGATAACACGGATAAGGTGGAGGGCTCACAAATTGGAGGTTGTTCTGGACATGGAAGCTTTTCTAGGACTGCATATTTATTATCAGCTCAACGGCAGTCAAAGCTCTCAGTTTCAAGCTCAAAGCACTGGACCCACATGTTACTAGGCATCCTGAATGGAAAAAGCAGTTCCCATCACCAGTGGCATACAATGGCCGGGATTTGTTGTCATGGAAATGGAACTATATTTTCTGGGACACTTTTTTTGTCTCTGACATGTTCAGTTGATCTACATCATTTGGAATGCATAACTTCTGGTGCCAAAGAATATATTCTCTGTGCGCTGCTTTTCACAATGTAGATTTACCCCTTCCCTCGGAAAAATACGTTCCAGGCTTTCCTTGTAGTTGAACATGCCATCCTTTTGAGACAACATGCCTTACAGAAGTAGGGCAGGGTGGATGTTCTCGGCCATTCCAAATGCACGACACAGCTTCTGACACATGTTGTGGAACCATCTTTTGCAATTTTCACAACCGATTACTTTGGTAACATGAATGCATCCAAAGTCGCTGCACAGATGACACCAAGGTATAGCATTTGAAATCAAAGTTGCAAATCTTCAGAATGTTTGCAGATGAAATCTATCAGCAGCTGGAGACAAGTCTCAGTGCAATAATAACCGCTCCTACCTCTCACCACTTATATATCAAATCTGCGTTAAAGTATATTCAGCCATAATCCTAAATAAATGTGGATAGATTGCAGCACCATGAAAGGGATTCTCTTTAAAGTTATGGAAGACAAAGAGTTGATGAATATAGTGTCATATGTGACATGCATAATGCTTACTTTGATGTTGATAATAAATGCAGAGGTAACAAAATGCTAATATGGCACTAGTAGCTGTTAAATATTCAAAATCATAAGGAGTTTGTCACATGTAAAGAAACAGTTCAACAAGTGTCAGGGTATCTGAGGCAGCCTTTTTTGTGATGCAGTAAATATACATGCTAATTTATTCAGTATTAATTACTGTTTGGATTCATTATTTGTCGCACATGTGCGGGTTATGAGAATGTTTTAAATACTCGGAAATTTCTCGTCTAACAAGGGAACTAATCAGCTTGACCAATGTGCCAAAATAAACTTCTCAGGTACGGTAATCTGCATTAAAACATGGTGACAAGCCCTAGCTATTCTGGCCTTGTTTATAGTAATCTTCATTTGACACCCCTACCGCATAGACAGTATGGCCAGAGGTGCTCTCAACTTAGCTGCCCAGGACTGTACTCTTTTGATACAACATCGAGGGAAACAACATGCAGGGACATAATTCTTTGATGACAATAAGGCTCCCCGCAGATAAAGAAACACTGTCAGTTTTTTTTTAATGAAATAAATCAGTTGAAACTGTACCAATACGGAGTAGCATTTGTGTTTGTAATAATATACATAAACATGGGTGAGAGAAAAAAAAATAGAAAAAAACAAAGCTTGCAATTGTCAGCTTTTTGTCTTCAGATTTGTGTATTTTCAAAGAAAGCAATTATATTACAGTGCATGCCTTCTTCGTAAACATACACCATTCTGTATGGTATTGGTCTGTAATTAAGCAATTGTAAAAATATTAACGTAAAAATAAAGTCTAAGGCTTTAGCTTGTATCCTACGTCTGTGAATATTTACAGATGCTAATTCTGGTGTTAATATGCAGACACGTTTATTTTACATGTACATCTTTTCCAAATATATATGAATGCAAACAATGGCAGAGAAATCAGTATATGAATATTACACAGAGAGTTTGCGATGAAATGATATGTCAGGGCACCCTAATTAAGGGTTTAAACAAGCTGCTATAATCAGGACCACTTCTCAATAGCTTTACCTGAAGATACACTATATCATTATCCTTTTAGATATATCTGTTAACACCTTATCCCAAATCTAATTTAAGTAGAGGTTGGTCGAACTACAATGTTGATAGTAATTATCAACTGTTAAGGACACAATATCTGTGAATGATAGAAATTTCCCATTATCAAAGACAAATTAATTTTAGATTTAGAAAAAAAAACATGAATACATAAAATAAGTCCTTTCATATGTGCATGGCGGCGTTTTGTTTAATAATTCTGAATTGAATTGCAATTTCTGGTGGTGATTTTGGTTGGAAGGGCCTGTCGGGAAGGTCACAGAATCCTGTGGTACAAGAGTGTAAAAGAATTGAGCCGCAAAAATATTCATAAAATATTGGGGAACTTCATTGCAAAGAGATCTGAAGTAGGATTTCAGAGCTTTGGCTTTCATAATGTCTTTCAGGGTAAATGTACCTAGTTACACAAGGACCATATGGTCCTTGGTGTAAAGGTTCATTGTTGGCAATAAAATAAACGGCGCAAAATCTGTGGGGGAAACATTCCCAGGCAAGTATATAGTAATAATATTGACATAATGACTTTTACCAGGTAAGAAAAGGGAATTGTGTATTAAAATAGGTTGCTGTTGTATAGTTTTAAAAATGCCACAAATTAGTGGAATATTATTTAATAAAAATGTAGGCCTACATTCAAACATTGCAAGAGACATATGTGGGTAATATATAAGCGATATAAATTACAAGTTTTCATAAATATACTTCAGAAGAGCTTTAATTAAAAAGGCATAAATAATTAAGGATCCATTTTCAGTTCTTCATTTTGGTTCATTTTGGTAACTTGTGGCCCATTACGTGCTTAGCCATACCCTTGCAAAGAAACTGGGAATTAATATTGCAAGGGATAGAATCACTTGAAAAGAGTGCCCTGACTTCTTCTACAATGAGGCAAAACTCTGTGAGATTTATGAGGGAATACTCAATATGATATTTTAATTGTCAATTTGGGATCCTCTTTTTTATGGGAAAGTTGCTTCAGCATTATGTTGAAGCACCGGTAATACAGTTCGTTAGACTTTGCCACGGACGAAAAAATGACAGTAATGGTAGGAATAAAAGTAAAAAAAAGTTGCTTCAGCTTTATGCTGAAGCATTGCGGGGTAATGCTGTGCATGAAACATTGCGATGATACTGATGGCGGGAATAAAAGTTACAATATTTCCAAAATAAAAGATGATAAAGAAGATGCAAGGAAAGCTTTTGTGTTTTCAATTTGCAATTTTTGTGACTCCAAAACGGGTTCTATTTCTACGCACAAAGAAATAGTATTTGGACGGATGGAAAATATTAAATCAGTGCGAGACAGAGACACATGGGTGCCAAAATCTCTTATATAGTCTTCAAATTTGATTTGAAGGCTACCTGTGTGTGTGTGTGGGGGGGGGGGCACTGGGTGGGTGGTCAGATCTTTATAATCCCTTCATTTTTCAAAACACCAACTGCATAAGTTTGAAATTATTTTTTGAACTACTGCCAGGGGAATCACGGGGATCATAATATCACTTTTAAGCAATGGTGGTCTCCTCAATCTGACCAAGTCACCAACTACCTTTGTAGACAGCTGCACCATACATGTCTGGTATCACAAAATCCAAGCTGTGAGTATTTGGTCCAGATGAAGTCACAGTTTCTAGCTGACCTTGATTCTGTTGACTTGAAGAAGCTGAGTTCAATATATACATCACAAGCAGAGGATCTTCATGAAATTCAGTGTCCATGAACTGGCTGTGTTTGTACAAGAGAAGTTGCCATAAATATCCAGATAGCTTTCGCATCACTGAACAGATACATCCTATTCTAGGTACATCTTGTATTTCTGTGTCTTGGTTTAGGATATTAGTAGGGATATGTTCAGGAGACACAAAACATGAACTGTTGGTACAACAGAATCTGCATCTGTAGCAAAGGTTGCATCATGTATTAAGGCAGCTTTGTCAGACATGACGTCTTTGTACACCATTGCTCTCACCTTACACCCATTCCTATCTGCAGGGCTTTTTCCCTGATGGGACTCAAAGTGATGCCTAGAAATCTGGACATCTTGGTGAGAACAGGTGCGGAGATGCAAGCAGTATTTGCTCTTGAAAAGTTGAGCATATCTATCTCACCATACATGGATATTACTGATCGAAGGAACCAGGTTCCTCGTTATTTAAAATAGCGGTTGATTGCATTTGTAAGTAACATATTTTGAGTGCTCCAACCCATAGGTGACAATTGTGACACCTTTGCAGAGGAGATTTTGCTCATAGTTTTCAAAGAAATGGACTTGTATCAACACCTTATATAGCAAAAGACAGGTTTTCATAAATTTCAGTTCCCTGTGCAGCCTCATGTTGATGTAGTGGTAAAGCTTAAACTTTCTGAAATGTTCTATAAGATGCACAATAGCTTCTTCTGATCATGCTGTCACCAAGTTTTTCGCAGGAGGTTTCACATCTACAGTCCGCTTGAAACAGTTAAAGTCTCAAAAACATGCTCTGTCTCCCCAATGTGCAGCATACTTGCTTCTCCGGAACACTTCTCACCCTTACCATGAGCTCAGTTTGGATTAGCTGTGGAGCATGCAACCTTTGACAACAAACTGACAAGTTCTCTAATCTGCCCCAAAGCTGTTTCATATAAAAGGAACTTCAGTCTGTTGCAGTTGAGACTTTTTAAAGCCATCAATCAAAAGGGATAATTTTTGACATTGATCACAGTGGAATATATTTTCCGAATATCGTGGTGAACATGGATGTGTCTGTGTTTTTTTGATGAATTGCCAAAGAGCACTGTAGCACAGAGAACAAAATCGTCATATTTTACTGATAACCTTTCTCTTATGAGCAGCAAACTGCTCTCAGCTTCCAGAGAAGGTAATGTTTCTATGTACTCATTCTTGCTATTTTCAACTTTTCCACAATAGACCTAATCTTTGTGACCATGGCATGTATAGCTTGTATGTAGCCTTTCCAGATATGCCAAGATACACTCTTCATGTTTCTATCTAGCCCCTTTGGTCGGCCTCTGTTGTCAGATGGATTCCTTGCCACAGTTCACAACTGTACTTTCTGTATTCTTTCGTTCTCTGTCTCTATTCAGATTGGTTTCTGTTTGCCTGCTTTTTCACGTTCCTGTATCTGTAGCAACATTGTGCCGCTGTCAGAGGCTTTTTTTAAAGCACTGCTAATTACAGCTAATTTCTATCACAAGTATTCAGATTAAAAAAGAACATTCGGAGATTTTTAATGATTCAAGTATTTGTTGTACAGCAGTGGTTTTCAAATATACTGTAACGTTTACTCTTACCCATTTCAGAATTAGTAATATGACACCTTTAAGACAGAGTCTCAAGTAAAAAAAAAATTTCAAGACTTTCACAACCAAGGAATTAATGAAAAATTTATTAAATCAGAAAGTTGCTCAGTTTTTCCTTGGAACTGCTCACTGGCCATGGGGGCCTTGAGGTTAGTCTGGCGATTAAAATTTAGTGCATGTCATGATTCATATGTTATTTAACAACCCAGCATAAAACACCTTTGTTGACACAGACATGTGTTTTATAGTATCTCATTTAACTTGGCATCAGTTCAAGAGGTATCGTTTAATTTGTCCTGTGGCAATTCATTGTCCAACAATAAGCATTTGATTTTTAAAGGTATCTTTTAAGATAATTTCAGTCTTTCTTATTATTTTGATCATCTTTCTCTAATGATCATCGAAGCCGAGATTATTTTAAATTAAAAATTATCATTTTCAGCTGCAGACCATGGAGCCAAAGTAGCACTGTGTGACTTTGTCACTCCCAGTCCCCAAGGTAAGGTGTATACTTTAAGAGACTTGCCTGCGTTATAATCTTGTCCATGTTCAACACAACAGTTTGGTAAACATCCTTCTTGTTTGGCTAAGCTAAAAACAGCATCAGATTAAGTACTGAACTCCAAATTTCGTACTGTCACTTTATTTAATAAAGATGTGCCGAAGTTTTTTTTCCATTTTTTGTCTTTTTGTTTATGTTTTTTTTTTTCCTTCTTTTTTTTTGGTTTTTTTTTGTTTGTTTGTTTTTGTTTTTAACCAACACCAAAGAGAGAATTTTTGTCAGATTTGTGCATTTCTATAAATTTCATCACATAGCGCCACGTGAAAAAGGCATTCATATGGCAAATGGCTTTTTTTCTGCTTGTAAATTTCCTGATGGTCGAACTACTTTAAAAAATTCAGACAGTTTCAACTGCATGCTTGTCTTGTATATGTCATTTGTAGGGAGCAAGTGGGGCCTGGGTGGAACATGTGTCAATGTAGGCTGTATTCCAAAGAAACTGATGCACACAGCTGGCCATTTGGGTCATAATTTGGAGGATGCTGCAGCTTATGGCTGGAAAGTTAAAGATCCAAAGCATAACTGGTATGTATGTGCATAGACACTTCTAATTTTGCATGCCTTCCAGCTATATATTTTACTCTGAGACATAGAGTCAGCCTTTTAATTATTTCTGAATTTTGATACAGCAAAAAGTTCCTTACAAGTATTACGAGCGCCCACATAAGAAAGCAATAGCGAATCTGGGGGATGCTTAGGAGGCAAGGATAAAGCCTAAGCCCCAGGACCTACCATTTTATTCTTAATGGAATTTATGGTAATTGTCCCTTTGAGTGAAATATCTTGGCTTTTTCCATATGATATTTGTTATAACATAGTCATGACATCTAATATGTATGAAACTGTTCTGTTTTACTAGGAAAACATTGACCGCCAATGTGAAGGCTTATATCAAATCCCTCAACTTTGGATACAAGGTACTTCTGAAAGACAAGTACGTACAATGACATGGAAACCCACACATCATGTTTGCCCATTTATTAGCTCGTTATGCAGTAAACACAAAAATTAAGATAAAAAATTCACCTACGAAAGTTTTCATATCAAGTTATTATGGTGGCTCAATGGTGCCAACCAAAAGTTTATTTTTATATTTTATCTCGTAATTACGAGATTTAAACTCGTAATTACGAGATTTTATCTCGTTATTACGAGATTTTAAACTCGTTATTACGACATAAAAAACAACTTTTGGTTGGCAGCATTGAGCCACCATAAGTTATACTAAAGGAGTTTGACAACTTTATGTTTAACCTTGTTCACTTTGGTGAAATTTTCTGTTTTTGAGAAGTCTAACTGATAGATATAAAACTGTCCATTATTGCACAGAAAGATACAGAAAAATCATGAATCCGCAAGAAGGCACTTATTTATGTTTTATTCTGCATTATTGGGTATGCTAGCAATTGGATAATCTAAATAAAGAAAACAGTTCAACATACTCACTGTTTCAGAATGAGGCCTAAAGTAATTCGACAGTGTGTGTAGCACAGAATTAAACCATTCAGGCAACCATGAAACTTAAAGCCAAGGGTCGCTTTTGAAGCTTGAAAAACATTGTTTTATGTCTTATATAATTTTGTAGTACTTTTTTTGCACACAGAATCCATGTTTGGAGTTAATGTTAGCTGGCCCATAAAAAATAACGGTTATGACAATAGATCTGCTATATAGCGGCTATATATAGCTGTTGCATAGTGGTAATCTGTTTTACATTGACACAGTTTCTTATGAGGTTACTGCTGTGTAGCCGCCTTCACTCAGGCTTTCTACATACTGCAGCTAGGTTGTGACGCAGGGGTTGCTGCTCCCAAAGGGAGCTATTGCACGATTTTGGAGAAAATTCATAAAACTATACATTTACGCTAATATTCAATATCAACCATATTAAATGTACTCTTGTCGCTTATTTGATGCAACATGGTGACAGATTTTATGCAGATGAAGCACTCGCTAAAATCTGTAAATAAGCTCACTGTCTCAGAGTTGAAATGGGTAGATACTGCAGATCCAAGGCTCGTAGGTACAAGCGAGTGCGTAATTTTTGCCAATTAAATCAGGTCGATGAAGAACACTTTCTCCTAAGATGAAGTATGTTTGACAATAAGAGATTTATCGTGTTCAACATTATCAACCATGAGCGGATAACTTTCAGGCAACTGTATAACCCGTCCAAGTGCTTTGCTTGCTCCCCTCCGACAACCTGTATGTCAGGACTGTGGCTCCGTATTTGCTACACCACACCACACCTATACTTGACCTCAGATGATCTTTGTAAGTTGGTTGTACATACCCAAGGATGTAAGAAAAACAACCACCATTGATGATCTTTATATGGCAGCCACGCTGTCTCTTTGATGCCTCTGGTGGCCAGGTCCAGCACTAAAAGTGGCTGCTTGTACATCCTCAGTTTCTCTTTCTTAATGTTAAATCAATATCCATTGATTTCTGCACCTTAAGTTGAGCAAACTAGTTCACCAGTTTTTATGGTTATTTTTATTAAATTGCCAGCTGGTGGCCTCAGGCAGACACAGCCTTGTCAGTGATCTAATACTACATTACTTACAGTCTGGGCCCCTGGCTGGCTGGCTTCCAAGGAAGAGTGGGAGGCAGACATGTCTATGATGTTGCTGCAGACTGCCCAGAATTGCCCTTAACTGGCCTAGCTTTTTTAGGCTGAAGAGGCATCATAAGGGCAAGCGGTGACCTGGAGGTTGAGGTGATGGCCATGATTTGGAGGGTCCGTGACAGGTGAGGTGTAAGCTTCACCAGTCTCTCTCCATAGAGAGGGGTGAGTGAGACAAAAATACCGCAGTGGAACTCCTGGACTCTGAATGTCATCAGACTGTCCCTAATACTGGGTGAGAGCCCCATACTCAGCCGGTCTCCTTCACCCTACTCTGTGCAGGGCGAAGAGGTGGCTTATTTGCCCATGGACATCGACGTTTCTTGGACATTGGACCGGTGATGCATTTGACTCGCATGTATTCTGAGTCCTCCAGGGACAAGGTGAATGTGGCAGATAATTGTTTCAGCACTCTGAGACAGGCTTCTGTCCCCAAAGGCTGTATTGCTTCTGTGGCTGTAACATCTCCCAAGGTCAAGGTGGCACCAGCATCAGTGCCACCTCTGTTGTCAAGGGATGCTCCACTGGACCCAAAGCCTGGTGTGATTTTGGCTTTGTCCTCTGTGTTGGGTCTGGACTGCACTTGGTCACTGGTCCATTGGCTTGTTGGTCTATGCTCAAGGATAAGGTTGTGTTACCCCAGCGGGACAATGTGGAATGGCCCCATGCATTGCCACAGCTTTAAGAGAGCCCACTGTGTGGTTGAAAGTGCCATTGATCTCTGTGGACATGAAAGTGGGATAGATCTCACAGCCAATTCATTGCCTTTGACATGTTAGGCAAACCTCTTTACCGAAGTTTGTTGTTGGCATGCCTGAAGACCCCTATTTGAGTGTTCAACATACTGTGGAAATGTACCCTATTCAAGCAGTCAATTTGATGCTAACTTTCAGCAGTACCGGAAGGGGCAGTCATTCTTGGCTGTGCTACCTGACTCACTAATATAGCATTTGGAAGAGGATATGACCTAAGCAACCAGCTTTTCGAACAGTACAGGTGAGGCAGCGAGGAGGCTTGTCTCTTCAATTCTAGAGCACCTCACAGTGCCAGTTATGTTTGCGCAGTTGCTCTGGTGCTCGTGGACCTCGAGTGGGAGAGTGGCATTGCCATTAAGCACCTCATGGTTTCGGCAATCATATGTATGCTCTATTGCAATTTAAAGTTGATTCAGTATGTCTCTCTATGTCAGTCCCTGCTGTTGAGAGACATGGACTTCATGATCAACCTTTTTGGAGGTTAGGCCCTATGGTCAATTTTTTTAATTCCTGCCTGGATCCTTCACACGACTTTGTTTTCCTGGGGATTCAGTTTCAAACAGTTCCATTCACTCACTGGCCCTCAAAAGACCGTTTCCAGAGTCTTCTTGCCATTCTATGTCCTGCACAGCCACACAGTGGCAACACAAATTTGGATGAGGTTGATCAGAATGTTGACCTTAATGGATTGCCAATTGCCACAAGGTCGCCTACATCACTGACCAATGTGCAGTTCAGCTTCAGAGGTGAGTGGGACAGGTGCTGCTGGTCACTGGTTCAGCAGATCACAGGTCCTTTAAATTAGATTAGGTGCTGTGCTGCTGGACTTAGAGATTCAACATCATGACTGTTGTTTGTTCATTTGGGTACTTTTCCCAGAAACTGCATTTGAGACAATCACATTCGCCATTTACCAATTCATTTCTTTTTTTACGTTTCTATGGGTTATATTGTAATAATATAGAAATACTATGTATGGCAGCATGTGGTTTCATGTGCCTTTCCATAATACAGACATTAAGAGACTTGGAAAAAAGGTTTTCTGCCATCAAGTTTGTTTGCGTTTTTGAAACTTTGGATGACTTCTCCTATGTCACACTACACACATGTACAGGGTTGTCTTTAAATTCGATAGATATGTAGCTTGACTCTAAACGTGTCAAAGTTGAACAAAATGTGGATTGAATTTGCTAAGGATGTACCTTCACTGGCTTACATAATGTGTAATCAAATGATCATGTGCCACTGATTTTTTTTTTTTTGGGGGGGGAGGTGGTAGGATTGATTTATTTGTCATTTTTCATTTATTTTTTTAATTTAATTCTATTCTTTTCTTGGCACCCGTGTATAGCATACATTTATCGTTAATTTAATGGAAAGTGGAAGACAAGAGACTTTAGGAATGTAGTTAACACAGTGTGCTTGCTGTTTATTTCTGCAGTAAAATAGAATATGTCAATGCTTATGGAAAACTGTTGGATGCTCACACAGTAGAGACAACAAACAAGAAGAAAAAGGTAAGCAAGTGTATGTACAGACGCTCTTTTGAATAATCAGTTACTGTAATGAAATGATGCATTGTGGGAGTATCGGTCATCACTAGTTAAACTATCAAATTTGCCGTGCTTATATACATGTAGATATCTACATGGCGGTGTCATGGGGAATGGATCTAGACAGCACGAAATTTTAAAACCGTTCACTGCTAGCCAGAGGCTGGCAGTGAACGGTTTGAAATGGGTGCTGCCGAAATCGATTCTCCATGACACAGCCATGTGGATTTTTTTCTCCCATAGATCGTTAAATCCTATGCTCTTGTCAAAAATCTGTTCGATTTAGCGTACTCGTAGCGGCCGTTTCGACTCCATTTTGTTCATTTTCAACACTGATCATATTCATGGGCACAGGTGGTAAAGAGTAAATCATTATGCGTTAAAATATAGTTCCAAGATGAAAAAGAGGAGGGGTATTCGTTATACTGCCCTGAACAATAATGGAAACACCACAGAAGCGTTCAATTTTATAAACTTATAATTGATATTAACCTTTTTGCATTCTTTGTACATAAATAATGCAAAAGCAGTTAAGCCTTGACGGGCTTAAATTATGAGCCAAAGCAATTGTGCGCCTATATTTTTATGCACAGGGCAACATTGCGCTGCTAAGGTACGTCAGTCAAGAAAGAAGTTCCAGTTACTCTATCTATCTTTCGAAATATGATTGGCTTACAAAAAAACAACAACCAATAGGATTCTCCCTTTTATTTCATTTCGGTCATAAAATCATTCCACACCGATGTTGGGAATGATTGTGTTTCCGTATGGCTAACTATGGGAGAAACCATTTCCAGTTGCGGAATTGATATTTTCAATACCTTGGCGGCAAAGGCCCTGGTCATAGGTTTTTTACTTTGCATGACAAAGGATGCTACATCTACAGCAAGACCTGACAGGCAATGTAAAACTCCAATCACTTCAGACAAGGCATGTCGGAAATTGAATAAAATGTCTTTTTAGACGGATGTCTTCAGCATGCTTAAAGGCTGAACAAGTCATATCCCGAATCTTTCAAGGTCAGCTAAGATGTAGTTGCATCTTATCTGTATTCCTTTTTATTTATGCTAATTGATGTGATAAACAGAATAATTTCCTAGCTTGGGCTGGGGCCTTGTGTTTGCTGTGATACATCTTGTGTACAACGGAAATGCAGCGTTCAGTCAGACCCTAATTTTTATATGCCTGAGCCTGATCAGTACTGTCATTTGTGATATGAGGGTCTAGTAAGGAATTAAATATTGCATCTTAAAGACACTGAAAATGCAAACTTTCACTGAGGATTAATCTGCATGAATTATAAAAAACATATTCTTTTGAAATGAGTTGCCGTTATTAAACCATTGTAATATTTCGACTTAAAATGCCGTTCAGTTTCATAATTTTTTCACGAATAGAACACAAAATCAAAACTGGTAAAATATTCCATATGTGCGTGTGATGTTTCATGGTTGGAAATGTAAGTAATGCCTAGCCATACACTTTTTGAAGCACAATTGTTGCATGTTCTACATGAAACCAGTCTCTCTAGCTAATGTGGTTTAGTGAACACGTGATGTCCTACTTGCCACACCCAGTTAATCAATATTGGCAACCTATTTTATTATTTTCTATTGCCAATTTCCACAAAAGTCGATGTGCTCCGAGACATAACAACACAAGATTAATACACTGGCGTTGTGAATATAAGTATTTTAAGAGCATGTTCCTTAATTGTATATTTAAACCTTTTTCCATCACCTGAGCATTATGCACATGGGCCGATGCAGCATGACTCTCCAGGCATTTGGTAATCAGCTTATCAAGGTCTTTCCCGATAGGGCACGTCAGACAGACTATTCTGCATGGTGTCAGCACCTGCTTCCTGTGTCGTATGATTTTGTCAACCAATGAATTAAATGAAAAAAAACATGCTTTGTCTATCTCCCAGGTGGCCCCACAAGCAACAGGTGATGCAAAGGGGATGCTGCCTGTCCCATTTAGTGTGGGCTGAACTGTGCAGCAGATCCTTAAGAATATTGTCCGAGTAACATCCTGTCCGAATTGCAAGTTGCATGGAAGTCTAAAAGCACATACATGTTTGTGTATCAGTCTTGCCAGTGTATAGCTTTTCTTTATAATTTGTAGAGAGTTTTGAAGGGTGAAAATATCGTCATAGCAGTCGGAGGAAGGCCGATATATCCTAATGTAAGTTTGATGCCGGAAAAGGTTTACTTCAGACAAAACAGGCGTATGTCTATGGCACATGTGTATAATAGCAACCCCCTCCCCCCTTCAATGTTTAGCTCAGCTGATTTGTCGGTGCAGCTGCGCGTCTACGAGACTCAGCCCGCCGTCGTCTGTCTGTCTTTCCACGTTTATAACTTCAGAAAAACTGTTAGCTGGATTCTATTAAAGCTTAGTGGAGGTGTACCTTGGTAGGATGTCTGTGAAATTTATTCAAAAAATCACACTGTAGTAATTTTTTTTTTGGGGGGGGGGGCAAAACTTTAAACCACTGAAACTGCTTGCCAATTCCTTGCAGATTGCACAAGGATACTTCTTCGGACCTTTAGACCATTCTGTATTCAACAGGTGGCACTGCAGTTTTTCCGTTTTTACGAATTTTTGTGTTTTTTGTTTTTTCTTTTGCCATTTTCAACCTCTCCAAAACCATCTCTCAGGTTGTGTTTAAACGGTGGAAATATACTTTGTGGGAAGGTAAAATAAAATCCACTAGATCATGATGCTCCTAAACAATGATTAATGAATTTTTCAATTTGTGTACTTGTCCGCACATACATTCCTGTTCATTACATTATTTTCGAGAACAAATACCTTAAAAAAGAAAAAAAAAATTGAATTCAGTGTCAAACAAAATTTCCTTTATAAAGGAGTGTGGGGAACCACCAATACTTTCTAATGTGGTGGGTAGGTGTTGCTAAACAAGAATTTAGTAAAATACCTATATTTAGTGAGGTTAATATAGTTACCTAATTGCAAGAACAAATAAACAACAGGTACGTGACATAGAACCAAATAACTGTTTATTTTGATTTGACGTTCAGTGTTAAATTTATAACAATGCGAGTTACGTTATATATATTATTGATTCTATATTCTCTGATTTGTTCGTCACATTCTCATGTTATCGTTTAAACAATTGTCATGGGCTACATTGCACTGCGTTTTTTTATTTCAACTTAAATATCAATTTGAATTGTGTCATTAGATATATTAAAAAGATGACTTCAACCTATTCTTTTTAGGTTTTGAATTTCTTTGATAATATGGGAAACATGTCGTAAATACGTAACAGCATATATTCAATCTTGAAAATATACACAAAAGCAAAGGTTCACAAATAGGTTGAAAAATATATCATAATTAGACATATAGCCCTTCATTTTACAACATCCTGGATTTGGCAAATCGGACAGAAATTACATGTGTCTTGATGTTTTGTATGCTCAGCAAGAGCTTGAAACTTGTATCTCTGCAGATTGGAAAACGTAATCCGTAATGTTGCCACTGGTGGCACTCTCAAATGTTTGTAGTATATTGGCACTATTTTGGACAAACTAAGACTTGCACCAACATTAAAAGGTAGCGATTCAAGTGTTTGCTGTTTTGTGCACCTAAATTTTGAAGTAGCGTCCATTCTTGTGTTGTAGGTTCCTGGGGCTAAAAAATTTGGCATTACGAGTGACGACTTGTTCACACTGAAGAAAGAACCAGGAAATGTGTAAGTGTACAATGTCATGCAAAATGACTCTGACACTCATAAAGCCACATTAGTACAAGAATATTTCACTTCTGCGCAGATTGATGACCCTGATCGGAGAGTGGGGTAAGGCTTACAACCTGCTGTTCGTTAGCATCTAAAATGAGAAAAAAAATTCAAAATTTCTCACCTGTTTCATTTGCTCACTATTTCAAGGCGACAATAAGAGCTTGCCAGTGTCGCCGTTATTTTTGTAATTCGAATATGCATCGATCGTGTGCAGGGTGAATGCGTTCTTACACTTTGCCAGGAAAACCGAGCAACCAGTACCAATGCTGTATCATTGAATGATTTGAAAGAAAGTACATGCACTTGTGAGAGTAATCACATCGGATTGATAGATTCACAGTAAATACAAGCCACCTGGATAGAAGCAACCAGAACCCACCGGGTGAAGCATCTGACTGTCTTACCACATGACAAGGGAGAATTCTGGTCACTGCAATAGCGTGTGCTGGCACAGGCGTCATGTTGATGACTTCTGTAACAATAGCAACATTCACTGACATATCTGTTAACTCTTTCATAACCAAACTGGGCAAAAAGTAGGTGTGTTTGAATGGAAATTATCACACCAGATTCATATTCTTTGTAAACAGAACTCAAGTTCAACTTACAGGTACAGTTACCATACAAACTGAGCAGGTCAACAACTTTCTCTGGTACGGAGGAAAGCTGTTGGCTTAAGTCAAAATGTGGCACTGATAGAGGCGAAGGGTCTGTTGATATTTTTAGAAATTAACACTCGTAAACAATTTTCCTACAAATAATTTTGGGGGGGCTTGTCCAGTAGAAACAAAGAGAAGATGAAAATTTTTTCCTCAACTAATACAAGCATTAGTTTTGATCGAAAGTGGCTTACAACTACACCATGATTCCTTCCCATTATGCAGTGCATGACAGTTCCCATACTGTGTTTCTCTGCATACCCTTCTTATTGCAGAGATGCGAGCATTGGAAAAGCCATTTCAGGGACATTTAAGTGAAAACATCAGGGACAGAGCATACTTAATGTAAAAAAATATGCTCAGTTTCTATGCGGGACAAACACCGTAAAGTGGTCAATATTTCAGCTAATTTCAGGGACTGTTCCTTATGATGAGGGACAGTTGGCATCTCTGTTATTGTGGTTGCTGGCATTTGCGTCTAAGTAAACCCAATGGGCGCAAAAGTCCATGATATATGCTTGGATTCTTTAATTAATGGAGCATGTGCGATATTTTGGTATATAAACATTGTTTTGTGTAGCTTTTCCTTGTCAGCAAAAAATATAACTCGATTACTAGTATACAGTTAATAAATAACCAGGTGTTCACAAGCCAAACATAGCTGACAGGTGAACAATGTTTGATTTTTGCAAGCATTATTTTCTATTGTGTTAACCGCAGCGTACCAATCTGACCATTCCTTACAATTTTTCTTTCAGTCTCATTGTTGGTGCTGGCTGTATCCTTGCTGTGTTGCGAGTACAAAGTAATTCAAACCAAGAAAGGAGTAGACACTTACAAGGTGGAGGCGACTTCATGACAAAATATGTTTAACATTTACATTTTGGGGTTTAGTATTATATTTAGAAGTATGGGGATGAAACTGACATTCATTATTTGAACACATACACCAGACGATGTAAGTGTATCACACCACATCCGTTTATACTCACATGAAGCCCGATCACCTGTCTAATGAGATTGATTCGCTGTTCGATATTACATTTTTTATTTATTTTTATTTATTTATTTATTTATTTATTTATTTATTTATTTATTTATTTATTTATTATTATTATTATTTTTTTTTTTTTTTGTTTGCGGAATTGACAATTGACTCTCCGAGTAAAAAGTACTCCAACTGCGATTTAGGGGTGAGCGGCAGGTGGGAGGTCATGACACCGTCAGGATGTATTTGGAAAATTACTGGTTTTGAACAACACCCAAGAATCGCCAGAGCTCTGTACAATTTCCGGTTGCCAGGCTGTTCTACCTATACGCGGAATTTCCTGTACCTGTACTTGGGAGATAAATCCATTGCCGCTAGGGGTCTCTTTCCATAGCTTCCGACTCAAGTTGAACTGCGCAGCGCGGGTCAAGTTCTTAACCGCTTGCCACGCCACCTGTTTCTTTCTGCTCTGAGTGTTAGAAAGTGGGCAATGGTTGGGGAATGAATGGATAACATGACCTGACCACGACTCAGGTCCAGTGGAGGGCATCGCACAGGTGTGATTGTTTATATTTGCATTTGTTACATGGGTGGTAGGAACAGACCAATAGGGAGCCGGAAAAAGTGTTGATTATATCACATACTGAACACTTTTCACACAATAGCATTGGTAGTGTTGTGCATTGCAGCATGACCTACAGGCAGTGTGTTGCAGAATTAGGTGTTGACACCTTCCCCTGAGCAGCCCAAACTAAGGTATTGTTCCAGCAGGGTCTGTGCAGATGACCACAGAACTTGGAATAGTACAGACGTGTATTCCTAGAACTTTCTAAGTCGTCTGTCATATCTAGCATGGTACCACTGTCAGCACAATGTAAGTTGATGTACATGACTCAATTTACAAAACTTAAACAGTGCCCATGCCAAGCATGGACCCTGAAAAAAATAAGTAAATTAAATTCCAAAAATGTATTGCTTTTTTACTTGCAATAGGTTTCTTGTAGGGTGCACTCGCGTCATTATGACACGTACTCCTGAGAGTGAATACTGCCAAACTCACTCAAATCTGTCATACGGTTTCCACCATCTGCTCTTCCTACTGCCATATTGGTAAGTGGAAAATACACGAGCAAGCAGTCAAACTCTGTGCATGCCATGTGATAACTTACAAGCGGCAAAGTACACCCTGCACAAATGGCAGGGCAAAAATGTCGTGCACCAAAGAATATGCTGGTCAGTTCCCAGGCCTACCACCCTTGTTTCAAGTCATTTGTAACATGTCGCAATGAACATTATACCACACAATCAACTCGGTCTTCGACCTCGTTGATTCTGTGGCATAATGGTCATGTGACATGTTATAACTATCCCTGGTTTTCCAATTGACAACCATGTTATGGCCAAGTCAATAGTTTTGCTTAGAGTTTCTGTGCTATGACTTGAAGGGCGCCTTGAGTTATCAGCACGTTATTCAAACAGTGTCATCATTGTCCCTCATTGCCCTTGTTTGCAGCGTAACTGAATGCTTCATTCTCATTAACAATTACAAGTGCCACATACTCATCTAAACGTCTTTTCTTCCACATAAATTGCGAGGGCTTGGGGGTGTGTCCAATAGAAAGATTAGCACTAACAATGCCCCCATCCGGTTGTCTGGCAAATAGTCGTACACAAAATTAGAACAAACAGTAAATAAAAGTAGTTCCTTTGCAACCTGGCAACTAGTTGAACACAAAATAGGAACAAACACTAAACAAACGTAATTCCTTTGCAAGTGTATTTATTTGTACAGAGACAGGATTGAGTACAATAATTATCTATGCTAGGGAAAAAGTACAAAATAAGGCTGCACGGCAACACGGAAAAGGGCAGTACTAAAAGCTTGTTTTTGTTGCGTGGAGCAGGATCTAGTATATGATCTGATCGAAGCCTCACTCCTGTGACCAGACATGACCATAATGTGGCGAGCCTGAATGCAGTATCATTCAGAAATTGTGAGAGTGCGTGCAGGAGTTATGAATGAAAAAAGTAGTGTCCAGTGTACTGGTGCATGGAATTGTGACGGGGCTGCATGGCTGGTGCGTGTCATGGATGTCTTCATGAAATGGTCAAGACAACGATAACTCCTATTCTCTCAACGTTAAGAAACATATGGAATGTAAATATATATAAATATATTGATTCACTATCTTCCACCACCCTGATGACTCTTTTTCCCCTACAAATACTCATTTTATCCTTTGGATCACTACCAGTACTGAAACACTGTGTTGCACATCTTAACGTAATTTATACATCATTGGAAAATTCCATTGTGCACACATGTTACAAAGTAGACGAAGACTTCACCCAGGAAAAAATTTTAAACTGCGAATATATGAATCTCAGGAAAATCTTCTATTGGCACAAATTACAATACACATGCACATAAAATATTCTACAGTTAGTTATTCAACAACTGCATTGGTTTAGCAAGAATTACATGAGCTAACGTTATCTTTCGAGCCAGGGAATTTGGAACCACACAAAGTTAACACAGTCAGTGTTATCTTCATACAATCAGGGAGGTCTCATATACACCTCCCCCCCCCCCCGATACAATGGTGTGTATCTCAGAACTTTCTGTTCCAGAAACAGAAAGCTAGCTGGTGCTTCCACCTACAATTGTGCCCAATGTGCCACACCTAGCGCAAGATTGTTCTTTTGACTTGAACACCCCCCGCCCAATCATTGCGTGGATTCTATGACCGAAAAGCTACGGTTATGATATCCGCCGTCCTTAAACTAACTCTACTCACGTGACTGATTAGCGCCGAATAAACTCCTTCATTGGAGGAGAATCGCCTGTCTCAACAACCTTCAGGATGCGCATCTACCCATTTCCAAAACTCAGCGAAAACTTCAAAAATGGTGTGTATTTTGGCGTTCAAAATTGCTATAACCCTTCTTATGATAATAAATAAGTTTGTTTGGCCGTCCAAGGTTGCATTTAAAAGCACCCGAACGCATAATAATTGACTTCAATCCACGAGCGAGCGGGTGGCCTGTTTTAGCATGCCCCTGAACGCAATTTCGGAGGGTCGGCCAAACTTATAACAAAGCCATATATCGCCACCTTGTCAAAATAATCTTGTTTAGTACATTTTACTTTGCCATATTTTCTGCCTGATAATTCAATTGACTTCTTTCGATATGCAATGCTACACATAATTGCACCCAAGTTGTTGGCTCCATTTAATCTGCTACTGGAAGCCTTGCCCGAAAAGCATGCCTCCTGCCACACTTAGGTTGCTTGACGTCGTATGTTAGCAATTAACAGTGCTATTTGCAGGACAAACTTGTTTCCCTTTCAATGCTTGGGAAATTCCGTGAATTTAATTTATATATTCACAAGATCTTCATATGATATTGAACATGGCCTTGACTTTCTGCATCTTTTTTTCACCTGGGCAAGAGGTACGCTTTAGAGCACAAGTAATGAAAGAGCTTACATTGGATTCACACTTGTAACCTACAACTTGTTCACACCAATCATTTCCAAGCGTAACTGGACTTCATTCGGAAGGCGCAATACAAATGTTTCGTTCATACTGTCGAGCTTGCGCGGTAGCTGATTCGCTATTCGTCGATCAAGCATATCGAAGTACCAGCAAGCTTGACAAAGCTTTATTCGTATTCGAGCAGGGCGTGGTGGTCCCACTTGTATAAATAATCTATGGTCCACTTTAATCAAGCGTTCCCTTTTGTATCTGGACCTGTCCGGACCACTGTGTTCACCTACTTTGGCCATGCCGTGTGGCACGAGCGATCTTTTTTCTATTTTTCCTATTTTTTTCTTTAAATTGTGTTCATGTTATTTACGATTTCTTCTCCAATACTGTCACACAGATTGTGCTGAAACATGACACATATCTATCTTGTGGGAGGGCCAAATAAAGTTGTTTACCAGGTAATGATGCCATGGATCTTTTATTTTTGATGCCACTTCATGCCTGCATTCCTGCTGATTGCCATGCAAGCCAATGGGTAGTGCAATGGTGACTTACATTTTTGACTTCTCCAAAACTTTCAGCCACATTCAATTCAAACTTGGTGGTGGTGCACATTGGGTGGTTTCCTTCTGACTATGTACAAGTGGTCACTTTCCATCGGTTTGGGGGGGGGGGGGGATTGTATAGCTCAACTGACTTGTGAGCTTTCCACCAGAAAAGTAACGGTTGTATCTGTCAGTTGTTCGAGGATGAAAAGCATTTCTTGCTAGTCAGTGGAAAGTACTCCTACCGACGTACCAAATTAATGTCAACTATATCTAATTATGACCGTCATCCGTTCGTCTGTCCGACGCTAGCGAGATGTCATGAAAAATGCCTGTCAAAAGTGCAAACACTCGCTGATAAATGGAATAGAAAGAAAGTTCAATTGTAAATGAATCAGTAGTAAGAATTTTCACTTCGTCAGCGTCGGGGGAATCCATAGAGTATTTGCATATCCATGCAGTTTTTGCACTGTTCATGTGACAGATACCACCATTTGAAATCATGGCCACACCCCATTTATTCAATTGAATCTGCCCAAGTTCACGTTTATAGCTTATCGGGTATGTCCACTTGGTAGTAATACGGTGACGGATAACAGGGCTATGGTAATTAAGGAACTTTAATTGCATCTCAGCAAGCCGTCCCTCCTGTTTTACAAGAATTATGACCATGCCTGCCAAAGCGTATCTTACCAAGCGATCGGTGCACCTCGAACCTACAAATCAAGTGTTAAATGGAATATAACAGATTACTCTAGGCTGTCATCAAAGGTGATGACCACAGTATGGCGTGTTGCAGTGTAAAACTAAACTAAAGATTGACAATTTTGGCTACGCCCCCTATGAATGCTCAAAGCCCAGGTCCTATTGTATGCCCCATTCCTTGTACTGCTCATGGAAACTGGGGACTTCTGCATGATATGGTACTGTTATAGTTAGCTTGTGTGCTTGGAATGTTCGACTTAAACGAACCATCTGTATTTACTGCATACATTGACACTGTGCCTGTGGTCTGCTTTGAAATGCGGCCATAGACACAACATTTATTCCCAAATATCAGCGTATCATTTATAGTTAGATCACGATTTTCATTTAAAAATACTAATTTTGGCATTTGTCACACCTTTAAAACAATTAACAGACATTCACGAATATTGCTTAAAACTGTAGAAACGTGATTGTTTACATGTTCACAAGACAACTTTGAGTCTGATTGGTTCTTGACTCAAATGGCCGCCATTCAGGGTACCAGATCGAGACCGCAAGTTAAACCGCATAAAATAAATTGACATAGTATTCTATCGTCCGGCTGACTGTTCGGGTATTTGTCGGTAATAGCATACATTCATTTTGTTTACAATGAAAGTCAATGCGGATTGCAATGGTACTTCACATTGTTGACTTCACCTCCAAAAGCACTAGGCAGATTGGCTTCAAACTTGGTTAGTTGGTTGGACTGTCTCTTTGATGAGTACCCACGTTGGGTCTTCATGTGGTAACGCTCCAACAGGTTCCTTTTTAGCTAAGCTGACTTACTAGTCAGGCTGAGCCTTTATGATGCCCAGTCATCCGTCGTCTGTCTGTCGTCCGTTGTCCGTCTGTGATCCGTCAGTTCACAATTACATTTTCAAAACCGTCAGCCAGATTCACTTCAAACTTGGTGGCAATGTACCTTGGGTGGATCTCTACCAAGTTTGTCTAAGTGGCCACGCTCCAGTGATTTAAGGATTTTTTAATGATTTTTTTGTTTCTTTTGTTTGGGGGGGGGGGGGGGGCAATCTCAATCTTAAAAAATCTTCCTCTCCTAAACCGCTCACCAGATTGTTTTGATGTTACACAGGAATACTCATATAGACACTTAGTTCTTAATTTGTCCGCCGAGTGGCGCTTTAAAGATACGATTTTTTATGTGCCTTTTCGCTATTTTCGACTTCTCCAGAAGAACCGTCTCTCCGATTAAGCTAAAACGTTGTAGTTATATTCCTTGTGAAAGGTTGAAATAGAGTTGCTCACTAGGTAGTACTGCTATGAATTCCTGATTTTTTCATTTCGGGTACTTATTGGTAATTGCACCTTTCCTACTGATTATTATGTCGCTCAAAGGGCATTCTTATGCCAATTCACATTTTTTACTTCTTCGAAACTGTCATCCGGATTGACTTCAAACTTGGTAGCTATGTACTTTGAGTGGGTCTCTACCACGTTTGCTCAAATGGTCAAGCTTCAGTGATTTTTGAATTTGTTATGAATTTTTTTGTTCTTTTTTGTGCAAATCTTAAAAAATTTTCTTCTCCGAAACCACTCATCCAATTGCTTTGGTATCACACAGAAACACTGCAATGGTCTCTTAGTTTTTAATTTGTTCACCAACTGGCGCTGCAATTTTTAGCTCAGCTGACGCGCTAGTCAGGCTGCACTTTAGAAGGCTCAGTCGTATGTCTTAGAAATATTTCGAAATGTCATATGCACTCAGTTAAACTTCAACGCAGGTCTATTCAGTTGCAACCTTGATTTTGTGAGATGAGCTTAGGTCAGCTGAGAATGAGTTGTTCACACAGCCCTCTAGTATATATATTTACATATATATATATTGAAAAACCTTTAAAATAGGTTTTAATTGGAAAGTTAAACATGGGAATTTCTTGTAATGATTATAACTTCAATAATTTTGGACAGATTTGTGTCAAACTTTGCAGGGATGTACCTTTTATAAGCGTCTGCCTATTTTTAACAAATGGTCATGCTTTAATGATTTTTGGACCTTGACTTCATTTTCAAGATCACAGGACAACTGCCATGGAATTTAGTGCTAAATTGATAACCTGATCTGTTCTGAGTTAGGACCTTAATGTTGCACATGCTAATGTTTCTGTATGAAAGTCACGATTAGACAGTACATGAGTGACCTTCACCTCATTTCAGGGATCACAGTACAAGATACGCGAATTTTACTCTTCACCATAACTTGAGAACTACTTGAGCCGGGATCTTGACGTTGCACATGATCGTGTTCTTCCATAAAGGTCAGACTTACTCAGTACCTGGATTACCTTGATCATATCCCGAGTTCACAAAAGTGATGAATCTCTAGGTCAACTGAGTACTGGCTGTTCACACAACCCTCTTGTTTCAAGTTTTTGGGGAATTAACCAAAAATGTCTCTAAGAGTGATTGGCTAATTGCTTCGAATTTGCATTGGCACACATCTAGGTACCCTTAGACAAGGGTGGGCTTATTATAAGTTGAATGTCAATGTCGGCTGAAGACCAGATATTCCCACAGCCCTCTAGTTTCAATTTGGTTGACACTTGCGAAGCCGTAATAATTTCCACCCTGCAGTGATTACCGGACATAAGAGCAAAAAGCTAAGACCTTGTGACTCCACCTGTACAAAAAGCAAAAGGATTTTTCTAACTGCTCATATTATTTTCTTTAAGCAAACTTGGTGTGTGACACTCTGCAAAAGATCACTGGCAAGAGCATCGACGTTTGCTATGTCCTCTTACGTCCTACAGCGAGGCCAGTTTCAGTTGTTATCAAGATTGCATCATAGAATCAAACAGGGGACCGTGACGGGGCTTCTGTTAAAGCTCCATATTGTAACAGAGTATCTGGACTGGGCATGAGCATCTTTTACAAAATTGTTTCAGCCAGGAACATTTAATTAGGTACTATTACATTGTTGGACTGTCTTTGTGTTGACCTGTTTCAGAGCTGGTAAATTGTATTCATGAAGCATTGTTGGATCGGTTCTGTTTAAATTGGTATCATATTGACAGTCTTGACATATGATAGCATTAACAGGTAAGATGGCCTCTCTTAAGTATTTATCGGTAATGATGTATTAAACCCATAATCCGTCTCTGTTCACGTTAGACCAGTTGCGGCGGAGAACTCTGTCACCCCTGTCTTTTATAGTCATAGACTTCAACTCTGCTGAAACTGTCACAAACAAACGTAAGCGATGTGAGGTCAAAAAATCTATGACATTTCCAACACAAACAGAGTTCTGTCATGTGGTCAAGTAGTGATCAATCCAGGTTATAGATCCACACATTTCACTGAGGGTAAATATTTCAGACCTATCTCCAAATGATAAAATGTGAGATAGTATGCATCCACGGCCATTATATAGAGTATTTAATTCTTGACCAAATATTGACCTACTCCTGGGGTTACCAGTCCAGTCACCAATAACAATTATATAATAAAATTATAATAATTATGGCATTATTTTTACAAGGTACAGTGCGATAACAATACGATGGTCTTCGATATTTTCATCTCTCGCTGGGATAGCGTATACACACTTAGGATTAAATTAAAGTAAAAGCTTTGAATTACCTGTAGTAACTTCCAATCCCAAAGTTCTTTTATCATTAAAATTCGGAATTTTGCCCAGAATCTAATACATTTTTCCACAATATGACAAGTCCTCCAGAGGGTCTAACTGTAATTCCCCCTTAACCAGTATTCAACGAAGAGATTCCACATGCTGAATAGTCAGAGTGAACCTAATGTAGCAAAGAGAGTCCATTTTCAGATAGTCAGTGCTTTTGAAGTGAACAGATATCACGAGAGTCGGATAGACGTTTTGCTGTTACTATTGTGGCCTTGACCGACCTACAACTGTGTGATAACAGTTCAAGTTATGACAACTTTCAGGCTATTTGTTTGGATGTTACAGTTTCTCATCTTTGACGCCGATACCTTAACACCAAAAGATGCATAGGTATCAAATTTGCAAATTTCAAAGTCCACAGAAATATCCAATGTCTCTTTCAGATAGTTTTGGGTAAGTGGATGGCTGTCTTTGCATCTAGCCCTGCGACAAACAGATTGACAACTGAGTCTATAAAGCAGCAAGATTGGAGCCACCTTTGTAAGGCACTGTAGTAGACTTGTCTTATTTCTCGCAGTTCATTTTGGTAAGGGCCTCCATATGTACACCTGGCCGGCTCTCACCAGCTTTCGGTCTGACTCTTGTTAGATGTACACGTGCCATGGGCATTACTAGATCTGTTCCGTGCTTTACTGTATTTGCATATGATCTAATAATCTTGTCCTCAGCCTGGTTCTCCACCGGGGATGGTTGGCTTGCATCCTCCGCAACAGCATGCTGTAAAGGAGTGAAAGTTCTAGGTCTTTGCGATGTTTAGGTATCGTTCATGGTTTTCCTGTCTCCTAATCACACATGCCACATTATTAGCCTGCTTCTCAAGATTTGCTTTGTCTCCTGTTGTCTGTTGTTCTTCATAAGTGTAGCACACAGCACTATTGTATCTGGCTGATACTGAAGGGCGGCATTATGGGTTGGACTGTTTGCCTCACCGAGGTCCGTGCTCGGACAATTCGCAACTCTCCTAACACTGAGTGATAATAGGGTATACTTCGGAACTTGAGATTTTGAACGTCTTCAAATTTGTTGTAGATAAAGGTGTCAATATCAACATCAGTTCGTTGGTTTGTAGTATAGGTGTGTCAAATGAAATCAGAGTGAAAGTTGTAACATATGAAATTGGTGCTGTTTGATGAGGTCCGCTCTCCATTTGTACTCTAGTATCTGATAAGTTCTTGTTTGATATTATGCGTTCATGGTATGTGGGTGTAAAAATATTTATTTCTACATGTACATATTCATCTATACTTAAAATGACCAGGCCTCTCTGGAGTGGGCACGTCCATCCAGTGGACACTTTTTACCAGTTCCTAATGTGCCCTTTATTGAAACGTTTTACTATATATTAAGTAAACATTGGAGTTGGGTGTGTATCTTAGTGTAACTTTTGATGATCTACAAATTTTAAAATGTGAAATGTCTCTAATTAGCATTGTTTCAAATGCTCCAAGTTTAAATCCTTCACCAAATGCACCATACTGCATATATGTACCAGTAGCAGTTGGAATTGCGCTTCTCCCTGTTACAGGTTTGAAGATATTCAAGATTTAAAAATTTCAAATACTCCCAGTATTCAATGAAGTCAATGTATGATTAACAGTAATATCTTCCCTGCAGGGCCCACCAATTGATTTGCTTATATAGGTTTTTTTTTTTAATTATTACAGATAGCGGTGTCAATCCCACGTCATTTTTATTAGGTTTGTGCAATGTGGGCATCCAATGAAACGAAAGTAGAAGATGTAAAATTTCACAACATGCTAATTAGCCTTAATTCCAAACTTCAAATGTCGAATATCTTCAAGTGTAGGAAGTTTTATCAATAACAAAGTCAATGGATTGGTTTGCGGTAACCTGCATCCAATGAAATGAAAATGAAAGTAGCAAAAAATGTTAAGTTGAGCTTATCAAGTGCACTTGCAAGGTTTTAATATTCACCACTTTAAATCGATTACTGAAAGATGTAAATTTTTTTAGTGTGGTGATTAGGCACACTTAGAAGATTTTAAGATTCGCCACTTTAACCCTAATCAAGGTGAAGAGGCAATATCAATTCAAAAGATTCTGCCAGGGAACATTGATTATAATTGAAAAATTTTTTAAAACATTTTAAATTTTATTAATTTTCAAGGCACGCTGACAGATTTTTCTCTGAAGCTAATTTTATGTGTTCTAGTTTTCGTACCGCAAGCCCTTTTCAGAAAATGGATGGTACTTGTTTTCTTTTCGACTCTATGTCTTTCTTTCAAACCTTCTCCAATATTGTGTGGAGAGTTTTTAGACCTTCCTTTACCGTAATGGTAATACTGATACGCGTTTTAAATTCCAATAACACCCAAAACTCTCTGACTGGTGACATTTATACAACCACTTGTTTTGAAAAGACTTGTTCAGGAGTTTCTTCTCTCTGACTACGTCACGATTCCAGTTGAATAGAAGTACGTGGGTAAGGTTTATTTTTAGTTCAACTGCCGTTTGAATGATAAACTTTTCACTTCTTAGTTGTTGCGAAAGGCTTGTCACCCCTTCGTCGGTGCGATTGTGGAAGCCGCCATGCAGTCGTTTTTGCGCGTTGGGCTTCCAGGGTGCGTTGTATGTTTTTTGGTGCGAAAAAACAATTAGACAGTCCTATCCATAGGAATTCCTAAAGCCGATTCCATCGGTGCAAAAGTCTTGTACATAACAAGATGGTGCAACCATATCAAAAGCAGCCGAACGGTAGGCAACTGCACTAATTTATGTACAACTGTCACTGCTTAAACCCGTCGAATATGTAGATGCAACCTTAACGTAAGTGCATCTTTTTGCCTTAACTGTCCCTTTATAAGCAAATGACTTGTATGTATGTATGTATGTATGTATGTATGTATGTATGTATGTATGTATGTATGTATGTATGTTTCCCCTGTTGTTGCTAGCTTTTTTTGCCTCCATGACTACAACCAGATATTGCGTTGGAAAGCGCCGGGTTTCTCATGGGTTGTGGTTACACGACAACCATCATGATGCGATCCATTCCCCTTCGAGGATTTGATCAGGTATGTATATGTAATTATTGTATGGTACGTCAGAGGGGGTTTCAGGCCAGTTTAAAAGAGTTTCTCATTTTAAAAGTTGTGAACTTGACCTAATTTACAAGATCAACACCCGATTATAGCAGTTTAACAATAACACAGCCTGCGCCATCAGATATCCTTGTCCAGCAAACATGGTCCGGGAACTGTGTCTCGTTATAGATCTTATCAAAGCTATCCTGCCTGCATTTGGCCTAAATACCTTGTTAGCAACAATGAAGCAGGGTCTGCAGCCGGCTCCATCAGATGTCTTCTTCTGTACAGCAAATATGGTCCGGGAACTGTGTGTCGTGATATATATATATATATATATATATATATATATATATATATATATATATATATATATATATATATATATATATATATATATATATATATATATATATTTATTTATTGTGTCTCTGTCCGAAAATCCCCCCCCCCCCCCAAAAAAAATCTGATTGACCAATTGCTTAGAAGTTACAAAAGGAAACTACTGGCGACCTTAGAACTAAATTTGCTCACAGATCGCTCCGCTACTTTTTTCATTTTTCAATGGATTTTTGTATGTCGCTATTTTTGACCTCTTCCAAACTGGACCATGGATTCTCTTCAAACTTGGTAGGAATGTGCTTGTACTCGATCTCCACTGTGCTTGTTCACTACATGGGGCTGCTGGTGTTTCATGATTTGAAACGAATTGTCAAAGTTTTGCATTATCAGACAGAGTAAATTTAGCTGTCAAAATTTTTACTATTTGCCTCCATAGCAGCCGCGACTGGGCGTTGATATTACTAAAATGTTGGCCCAGCGTCTGCCGTCCTTTGACGGGTTCGCTTGTATAGCGTGCGATGCTACACGTTGTGCTAATTGGTCGAACCAAGAGGAAGCACAAAGTCACATTGGGAAAGGACGCTAAACGGGCCAATTTTGTCTCAGGGCAATAAAACTATTCAAGAGAAAGTGAGGCGTCGTTTGGGATTGGCAAAGTGTGTATTCGAGTAGACATACGGTAGCGTTTAAACACCTGTGTTTGTGTGAACATAATTAACGGTAATCAGCAGATGCAGTGATAACAGCGGTTTGTCTTAGCGCATTACGTAGAGCGGACCAACTTTAGTGTATTCAATCCAAGGCATGTCGTGGACCTGGTTTAACTCCTAGCACGCCAGTTTCGAGTGTAGGCCTACTCGAACAGCGCGGGTTGTTATTTACAAATTACATGCAGACTCACATTATTGTAGAGAAACGTCGGTTCTTGCCGATTAAAAATGAATGTTTTCATTCCACGATGATTTAAATCAATGATCTAGCCGTTGTTTGTGACAATTGAATGATGTAACGTTGCAAAACTGGGCAAAAAGAGGGTGATTTCATCGTCGGTGGTCTCAATTTTTTTTTTCGTCTAGCCGCCATGTTCTTCACATCGTCAAAATGATGAGAACCTTGTCCATTTTAAGATCAAGCTCTCCCATTGGCTGAAACAAAAGTATTTTAGGGGAAACTCCGCCAAAATTGCTTCTATTTCAAAGAGATACGTTGTTCTTTTAGTCGGAAACTACCGAAGACGTCTCTCCAGAATATTTTAGGTCAGTCAGGAGGACCGGAATCGATCACATGTTGTGCGCCGTCCAATCGAAAGCGTCGTTTTTCTACCGATGATTCGTTCGGGAGTACTCGCTACCTCGTGTTATGAAGTCTGGCTTGAAAGATGGGCGACATTTGTATGAACACAAATGATGATCACGGACAATTTAGTGAAGCAAGAAACAAAATTCAACGCGGTAAATTGGTCAGAATGATGACATACAACCAGTGTTTGCGTACAATAGAGCAGGGGGTCCATTTTTTTTTTACGGAAAGTGAGTAAAATACGCCAGCCACAGGTAAACATGGCTCCGCTGAAAATGCCGTTGCAGCATGTGTTGATCATGTTCACAGTTTATCACTGACGGCGATAAAGTGCGTTTAACAAAGTTACAAACAAAGTCTACCACTATAATTTTATGACAGTTATGACACACAACCGATCTTAAGAAAGAATAAAGAGAAACCATCGTTCGTGACGCTAACCAAGGAAAATGCGCGGACCGGTACCCATGCAGTTGTATTCACACAGGTTTGACCGTATTGATCAATTCTTGATTGAGATCGATATATTTACTTTGTTAGGGTGTAGGGCACGAGTTTTGGTTTAAAATAAAATTGACAAAGAAACCACATAGAAATGTTGAGAAGGTCTTACTCAACTAAAGTCATGTTGATCATTTTGCATGAATTGCAAAAATAAAAAAGTTACGGCACTTTTACGCCAGCATGTCGCGTGTTGCACAAAACAAAAAATGCCCAGTGGCTGGCTGTGCCAGATCCCAAAACTGCCCAGATTGCTAGGGGTTTAAAATTAAATTAAAATATTATCTAAGTTGATACAGACTGCTTTACAAGAGGCAAATCTGAAAGTCACGCCAACAAAAGAAGAATTGCAGGCCATATACCATGTCGTTATACAAAAGTCGGACACGTTTCTTGTGTTGCCGACGGGGAGTAGGAAGTCGCAGGTCTTCCAGATACTTCCAGCCCAATTGAAAGCCATGGACAAACACGACGAGCGCCCACATCAGTAACTTAAACGAGTCTGGGAGGCTGCTGTGGAGGCAATTTTACAACCGGCACAGGAGCAAATTTGACGTTTTCATTTATACCGTGGTTATGTTGAATCCCCGAGTGAATCGTAGGGCCATGGTTACTGTGAATATAAATAGGCAAGTACTTGCAATGTTTCTTTTAGAGCTATTATTTTGAAATTTAGTGACCTTGAAAAGTCAAATAGACATATCGGCTTAAATCCTGGTTATGGTTGATCTTGCTACTTCTCATTTAAACAGTGATGACACAAAAACTGTGTAATGATGACCTGGATATTACAGACAGTGATGGTCCTCCAAAACGACCAGTTTGACAGTGCACAATTATGACACTGATGTTGTATATGCAAGATTACAGGGCACTTCGGTCACTTGCACTGTTTTTGATATCAGGGAGAGAACTCGACCTTCAACCTAATGTCGCACGTGGTGATAGTCCCGTATAAGGACTAAAGTGAGATGCACATGGCTGATTCTGACCCAATTCCTAGGTCACGTGACTACTTTAGTGAATTTAGTGGTTCAAGTTGTAACTTGATAACCATTTAACCAGCATTAAGCTATTTCAACTTAATTATGGTCTTAAAGACATGCGACCTCTAATCTAAATTTCACATGATGACTCCAGTATGTACGCCCAAGGTCTTAAGCACAGGTCTCTTTCAGTCCTTCTCTTTACGAAATTTTGGAGGATGTTTGTGTCTCCCCTCCCCCCCCCCCCCCCCCCCCCCAATGAAACTCGTGGAAACACGTTGGAAAATTAAGCATAAGGATATGTGGCCGTATTGGACTGGCGCAAGGTCAGTACGTGACCTGAACTCTTCAACCAGAGAGGTTCTACATCTTTTCTTTATTTGCATATATACTTAATGGTTCAAGGTCAATGTCATTTGGCTATCACGACAGACACATGGAAACATGGGCCTTAACTGTATTTACCAGTTTACTTTATATGAATTTACACCAGTATGAATTTAAAGATGATCCCTCATACCATAGTTTCATACTTGCTTTCAAATCGCAAGGGTCACTGTTGAGTCATATGGTCACCAGAAATTATATATGCAAAAAAAAAATCAAATTAAAAAAAAAAAAAAATAATAATAATGATAAAAAAAACCTCTATAACTCAACTCCTTTTGCGTGCAATGGACCCTTTTATTCCAATAACTGGCCCCCCTCACTTTTTTCCTCATAATTTTCACGTGGCCGCATGAGATCAAGGGCAGTCAGTAGGGGTGATCTGGGTTGGTTTTATTTCTTGACACACAGCCTTTTGTTCCTATGATCCGTGTTTGTGTCACCTAGCAACCCATGCCATTTGAGGTCAAGTGGGTCAGCAAAGCCCATTA
Organism: Hermodice carunculata; assembly: GCA_964020975.1. Lineage (NCBI taxonomy): Eukaryota > Metazoa > Annelida > Polychaeta > Eunicida > Amphinomidae > Hermodice > Hermodice carunculata. The sequence continues at coordinate 48,901,498 of OZ026620.1, read as the reverse complement.
CATTACAGTGAACCTGAAAATTTCACCCTGCATATGAAGACTATTTTTGGAATTATCATCTGCAAATCTATCTGAAGTGCATATTGTTATCTTTCAAATACACACTGGTGTAATCAAGGGTAAGTTTAATGATTGTTTGAAAACATATAGACATGTTAAATTTATATCTGCATATTCCCCATGTTAATCTATGGATAAAAAGTGAGGGTCATGGAAAGTGACCACAAGATGTGGGCGGTCAACCATGAACAGGGTTGGCAGCACCACCTTCAGGCGAATTTAGAACTAACTCAGATATAGACTACTGACCTTGAATCAAACTTAATTTGATAAACTATGGTGCTTCCACATCCGAGAGTGCAAAGTTTTAATTTCCTCGAAATATCAGTACAACAATAAGCGTTTCTGCACCAGTGTGCTTTTGAGAGAACTACACCATCTACACTCCAAGTGGGTATCACAAACACTACAGCACAGGATGCAGTGTATTGGACCATGCAATCATGTTGGTCATGGCGCTGACACAGGTCTACCTGTCTATTTGAATGTGGACATGGTTCAGTAGATATGTGTATCCCGTTTTTGGCCAGGCGACAGGTGCCGTTGGTTGCAGGTTGTAATAACCAAAAGCCCAACATATAAGTTCTAGGTGATGACCTTCAACAAAAATATGTTTTTGCCCTACGACTTTGTTCTTCTTTCTCTTTCTTTCCGTTTTCGTTTATTTTTCTTTTCTTTCCTTTCTGTTTTGTGCGGACCTGTGCTGCTTTTGTTTGTTTAATATTACAACTCATAGAAGTATCGTTTGCGTGTGAATTTGTTTGGTTACTGTCCAGAAAGCTGGCCATCTTACATCGTAACCTTGAATATCACCAGGGAGTTCCGACACATTTCATATCTCAGCTAGACCTACCTGTCTAAGAAAATTTCTTTCAAAGATGTACCTTCCAGAGATTAAATTTAAGGATTACTCAGCAATTATGGCCCCCTGGTGTTTTACTGAGTGCTTTCTTTGTGGCCTTTTTTGAAGATATTGACATAATAACTGGCATGCATGTTCTTGATAACTAATAAATTCGTGTTTTTTTTCTGAACTACCCCCTTTTATCTTGCAGCAAATGGCACAATTAGTCATAGACGACATGATACACAGTGGCACGAAATTTATGATGAAGACCGTGCCCTCTAAACTTGAGAAAGACGAAGAGACTAACAGGACACGTGTATATTGGAATGATGCAGAGGGAGAGGAACAGTCGGACCTCTTTGACACCGTCCTTTTTGCTACAGGTAATAATTACAGACAGTCAAAATTGAACGATAACGGGGAAAACGGGCGGGGGAGGCAGTACACTGATACACGTAATAATTATTTACCTACTACGAATTACGGTTAAAAATGCCTAATACACTAATACGGACAACCCCCGTTACCCCCTGATTGTGCCCATATCGGAACCGGATTTGTTTCTGTATGTTGTTTTACACAATATAGGATGTAAATTTCACATTTTTTCTAAATGGCCGTGATATGGAAGCTGCCAGACGGGAAACTTATTATGACACAACCCCCCACCCCCACCCATCAGAATCCTCGGCCCTTTCCTGATAAGAGTAATACTGAGTCAACAGCTTTTGTTGGGAAAGAAGGTTATTAGCTCGGGACATGCCATTATCACAGGTTTTATCTAAAATAGACAAGGGCCAGAACAGGATATTCAAACAATGTCTAAAAGAGGTTCACGGCAGTCAATGGAGGGCTAGGGTTGTGTATTTCCATTAATTTACATTGTAATGTGTGACCTAATAGCTTTAAAACTACTGCACAAGGAGATACCAAATTTTTGACAGTAGCTTAAGATACATGACTCAATACCTCTTTCAGATTATATAACCACAGCTAAAAATGAGTTTATTCAAGGTTATTTTAGCATACAAACTAATGGGAATACACACCTCTAGCCCTCCAAAATGTGTGTGTATTTCGGTGTGTATTTGAGAGAATACACACTTTATCATTAATTCTGACCTTACCTATTCTCAGCAATTCTGCTTTTATGCGTCCACCCCAAGGGAGGACTTAGGTTTTCCAGTTGTCCGTCCATCTGTGCTTCTGCCTGTCCACCGTTTGTTTGTGAATACAATAGGCTTACGGGCCACCAGAAACTCAATTTACCCCTTTGATACCTTGATACCATTTCCTCACTCGATTGCATTTTGATGACCTTGACGTCATTTTCAAGGTTACGGGACCCATGCATGTGCAAAAGTGGCCCGTAAGTCAATGCTTTGCATTAAAGTGATTCTGGTTTATTACACGACATTTCAGTAAACACGTTGAAGCAGACGATCATTTACGTTCCGGTGACTTTTGGCTGATTTAGATGCTAAGTATTAATAAGTAATTTATACTGTATTCACCCCCAGCACCCCAAACTAAGCGCGCGAATACAAACAAAATTCATTATTGTACAAATTAAATAAAGTGTAACATAGGGTCGTCGAAAACAAAATGAGCACATGCGAAATAAAATTTCAAATACATATTACGCTGGGTATTTTAGCAAAGGACATATTGACAGTTTTTTACAGTCAACCTGGCAAATGTGTATTATACAGATCCCAATTAGTGAAACTGCTTATAAAATATCAAGCGCCTAGGCCGCCAACAACACCAGCACGTATTTTCTTGCGACCGTCGTCACAAATATTGATATTATTATATGTGTCAAAGTCGATACAAGGCATCTGCGACATGTAAATCTGTACTGGATATAAATTTAAAGATACTATTCTATCAATAAGATTGTTCCTAAATGTGGCACGTCCCTTTGCCCGCTTAGTAGGGCCATTTGAACTGGGACCCTATCACAAATTTTCCTCACAAAAGTTCACTACAGTCACTCTGCTTTGTGTTTAAGACAGTTGAGCAGACTAGTTGTACAAGATTCACAGACAGTTTGTTACAAAATAAATACGAAGCTAATGGAATGAGTATTAAAAGCATTTCGCTAAGCAACATGTTAATGCGTATTGCCCAAGCTTCGTCAAGCTGCATTATTGCTCACTGCACCCTTATTTTTTGGTTTTATGCCAAACGATGAAGGGAAAGAACCGGGCTGCGTGGCCAGTTTTCCGTTGTGATCTGATTTCCAGGAGTTTCACTGAAATAAAAAAAATGTACATTAATATCGCAGGGCGTTCTCCAGCCACAGAAGATCTGGGTCTTGTTGAATTAGGCGTAGAAGTAGATGAGTATTCAAAACACGTCATAGGAGGCCATGGCGGGGAAGCAGAGAGGTCATCAGTGCCTAACATCTATGCAATTGGCGACGTGCTAAAGGTAAGACGGTCTTTTGAGAAGCATGTTTTTCTATGACCTTTTACATCATATCAATCTTATTGTAGACGCATTAAAAGGGGTGGTAATTGTGGAGATGCCAAGGGCTGCACATCTTCTACTCTCTATATAGTTTTACTGGCTGAAAATTTAGTAAGCTGTCCTTAAAATGCGTTGGGTCTGTGCAACTTATTCTGTGATATATATATATATATATATATATATAAAAGGAAGGGAGGGTCTTTTGAGCTTTTTCAATGGAGCAGTCCTCATGAATAGTGTCCTTTTAAGAGAACACAAATGTCCAGCCTTTCACTATTTCTATACATTTTGGTATCCAGTCTAGCCACTATGACAGCAGCATGCTTTTTCTTTCTTACAATGGTTTAATCGTATACATGCGGGGTTTTTTTTGTAAGCGTATGAAAGTTAACAGATTGTCGTATTTACAGGGATGCATGGAGCTGACGCCAGTGGCTGCTAGAGCCGGGAAGCTGCTCGCCCGTAGGTTAGGCGGTGTGTCCACTGAACAGATGGACTACATTAATGTATGTTTTTAAAGTTCTTGTTTATGAAATTACCAGCGATGTGTGAAACACATACACACACAAAATCGAAAAGTTAAGTCATGGATGAATTGCAAGAGACAATCAAGTTTTTTTGTCACATATCTTTATAAACATGGTCATTTTAATTTGATCGTTTGTGTAGGTGTGTGCGTGCATGCGTGCTTAGCATTGACAGGAACCTATATGTATCATTTATAGAAGCATTCCTGAAGGGGTAAGCTATCATCCCCCCCCCAGGCTATTGTATGTACCTGTGCATCAACCCTTCCGTCATTTTGTCCCAAACGCTCATTCGGGTCATTTCTTATACTTTAATAATAATAGATACCAAACGTTGTGCGTAGATGGATACACAAGGAAGCATGAAAAATTGTTGTTGGGCCCATTGATTAAACATATTAATACTTGCAACATTAGAGGAAAAGAGTTGCTTGTTAATATGAGACCGCGGAGTAAAACTGCCGACAGCAGTGTTGTCAATGGGAACGAAAAACAAACGAGTAGATGCAGGAAACGATATTTTCCTGCACAACACAACAAATTCAACACCAAACATTCCAACCCAAAAGATTGTCACTGTCTAGTCGATTCATCTGTACAAATACACGATGTTGATTTTTAATATTTTTACACTTTGTGCCTAAAATATCTTGTGGAGCGGCATTCGAATTTTTCTTCAACGCCGATTGGTCATGACAACGAAAATATTGTGTTTTTATTTCTCTCTTATTTTGCAATGACTAAAGATAATGCTCCTATATAATACGATGGACCAATTAAAGCAACCAATGAAAAATACACCACAATGTCTGCTTGTTGCTTCACTTCGCGCGTTTTAATCTATTTGATGGCTTCACATTCCCTTACCTGTCCAACTGCAGGAAAATTTAAACTGATCACGGCTGACACTTCCGAAGTCGGCGGTTAAGTTGACTTGTGAAGCACGAATGTCGTCACACACTTGGATATATATATATATATATATATATATATATATATATATATATATATATATATATATATATATATATATATATATATATATTTGCAATACTTCAAAAACATGTTACTCAATTTTAAGAGGTCTTATTATTACGAACAGTACGGTGGTCAATTTTTGCTCCACACAAAAATGTCAATGAGCCAAATACAAAGACGGTCAGAATGGAAACTCAGCCAAGAATATATTACAATTTTAAACTCTTTCAGTGCCAAATGCAACTGAAGTTATACGATATTTTCAGGTGCTCTGCGTCTATAAAACTACTGCAGAGTAACTATCACAGGAGGACACATTTGTATTTTTAATAAGAGGCTATATCATTATGCAATGGAACATTGTGAACTTTGGCATTACTAGGATTTTTTAGTCTGCATATCAATGTGACTGTATCATACGTTCTGTTATCAGTTTATGTACAATACAGCCTTTTTATGTGACCATACATTCAGGGTACCCGCCATAATTTGTGGGGAGAGCAGAAGCACGTTTTTTTTTTTTTTTATCGTCGTCATCATCATCATCATCATCATCATCATCATCATCATCATCATCATCATCATCATCATCATCATCATCATCATCATCATCATCATCATCATCAGTTTATGATGTGATTTGTTTTTCTGTTTGCCATAACCATGTACATAATACTTCGGCAACCTCGATTAAGTGCCCAAAATGCAAGCCTTTGAAAGTCGATGCGTCCTAGTTGATACCTGCCAAGCTCGAATCACTGCCAGCCAATCAGTGTGGATGATATATTCGAGTCCGCGAATGCAGCCATTTCCGCTCACCAAAACTTGCTCATTTCGCTTTATAATAGGAAGTTTTTAGCGCAAAGTGTGATAAAATTGCTCGATAACACCATATATTTGTAAATATGAGTAACATAATAGGTAGAGACCATTTTAATATATATATATGTATATATATATATATATATATATATATTGCATGTGTTGGTGATGAATTTGTTGTGTTCCACAGGGAAATATCGATTTTGTGATGTCTGCTTTTTGCCTGTTTGCTTCTTCCTGGATCCCTTCTCTTGCCTTCGGCAAGTCGAGTTCCCAGTCCCATACTGGTTACCAACTCTTTTCCTGTACTGTTTGCAGGCATGGCATTTAAACAAGAAATTCGGGGCCCGTTAACTTTCTGCAAGCTGCTCTTGTGCCTGGACATATCTTGGGACAGTGGTGTGTTGCATACAAAACTAGGCCGTCGCGACCTTTTGTGATTGATTGATTGATTGATTGATTGATTGATTGATTGATTGATTGATTTAGCAAAATAAATATATATAAGTATAAACTAAAGTAACAAAAACTTCATAGAGATGCTAAGGATGGCCCACGAAAGTCCAATGACGTTTTAATATTATTATTTTAGCATGTGATTTGTCTTTTTGTTTGCCATAGCCATATACACAATACTTTGGCATCCTTGATTAACATTCGTCCTTTTCCCACGTCATAGAAAACACTTATGCAGGCGATGTTTGCTATACAAAGACTTGCAGTGCTACACATACCACATTTGGTGTGTGCATATATCGTGGTATAGCAGTATGTGGGGTACCAAAATTAGATACTTTGACCTTTGACCCTTCACATCACCATAAGAACTACAGACACCATTCACCTTCTGTCGGGACTCGCTATGTATTGCCACGCAGTACTACTGCCCCGCTTTCTATATTTTATGGCCTATCAAAGATAAATCATGCAATTTAAGATCCAACCTGTTGTAGCACTTTGCAAAGTTTGTATGTCATTTCACTTTACCATTGTCGGTGTTTCAACTGTGTGTATCCGTGTGCCAACTTTTAGACCGCCACGTCGGTATACTCGCCATTAGAATATGCATGCGTCGGAATGGCTGAAGAAGACGCCATAGCAAAGTACGGTGAGGAAAATCTAGAGGTAAGTTAAACCCTGGAACGAAATTTCTTTTCCAGGAAGTATAGGAGTAATTTGCTCAGCGTACAGAATTGCTCAACTTTCTTGACAAAATTAGCAAAACTTCAAAGAAAGGTAAAAATCTCACATTGGGAACTTATTTGGCATTTTCATGACCCAGACAGCAAAACACTTGTGGTCATCGATAATGTCTTATATCTCTATTGTCTGCAAGGGCTTTACACCACTGTGGTAAATGAGACCTCTGTTGCATGAAGGTTCAAAATTTATGGTCCCCTACCAATTAAAACAACATGCTTTTAAATATCACTAATTTGCTTTTGTTTTTAAGGGCCCCCCTCCCCCCCCCCCGTGGGGGGGGGGCGCTTTCTGTTTTCAGGTTGTCCGTCCGGATGTACACATTCTCGCTAGCACGATATCTACCGAATGCCTCCATGTATTTTGCTTAAATTTGGCAATATGCTTTTTTTCTTTTACATAGCGATATGAACTGATTTGATTTTGGTGTCACCATGGTCTAATTTGAGCACATGGCAGCCTAATTACTTGCTCGTTAGGGCTCATTACCGCAATATCTCCAGAATACTTCAATGTATTTTGCTCAAATATGGCAATATGCTTGTCTAGCATGCCAAGATGAACTGATTAGATTTTGGTGTCACCATAACCTAAGTTGAGCAAATGGCAGCAAATTTACTTGGCGGACCCTCCAGTCAATGCTTTGCGTTGAAGGTGTCCAGTTGTTGATTTTTTGTTTTTTATAAAACAAGTGGTTATTCAATGGGAGTCTATGTTTATATGGCTACTTTGTACACATGAAATAGTATTGTCTTATTCAACTGTAATATTGAAAAACATCAGACCTTGTGGAAAACAAACTATTAATAATATAGAGCGAAGCCCTGTCTCGGCTTTTCAACTGAATTCCTCACGTCCGCAACCAAGTTACCTGGACACTGACAATTTTCATTCATTGTGTGTCTGTGATGCTACCTTACCATACCACGCTGCAAGGGAAGTCACATATTTGTTGCTGTTATCAAACTTTGAAACATGCACAAAAACTATCAAAGTATTTATGACCAGCCACTTGGTTGGGGTTTTTACTCAACTCTACAACCAGCGTATTTTGAAATTTATAAAACCGTTTAGCCAGCAGCGGGGGAGGGGTGGAGGTGGGGGTGGGGCTCTGCCATAATATCTCATGTGACTTCTAGTTGGTTCCCATATCTGGGCGTACAACATCAGCAAAAACTAAAACGTCAACTCCACAATCTTCAACTCCGCAACCATGCAAAACTGAAATCGTCATTGTTTCAGCAAACTCTCAAATATATAGTGTATTGGCTTTTGTAAAAACAAGTTTTTGTTTAAAGTGGAATTTAGGATCAGGTTCAAATTAGCCAGAAAAATTTCCACTACGTGGCTTTTATTTTCTCATATACAGCACTTGTTGTTATCATAATTCATGGGTTTTTTTTCAATGTTTACTGTGGTTGCCGAGTCGAGTCTCCCCCATCGGAATGATAAAGTACTTGATCAGGCCCAAGGAATAGAAGTTATAACCAACTCTGCGGGTACAGTAACAATTCCTTGTGGTGTGTGTACAACATTAGCCAGCGAATTTAGGCATATGGCGTCACATTATTTTTTGCCACATTACAAATCCACTTGGTGCCCAATGTGAGATTGAAAATGTGCATAATCAGTTTATAAAGGTGTAAAAAAAGAAGTGCTAGTGATGGTCAACTTCAGAACTGGTATACGGTTTCATGTACTGTAACGGAGAACAAGTTTTCCAAAGTTTCAAAAGCACACTTCATCCTGGCATTTCATCTTAACTCTGTCAGGGCCAATCACACCTTAAGTCGATCTACTTAAGTAAAACTAGTCTGAATTATCATTTGGGATCCCAAATTCGTATTCCTCGTAAAAAGACCTTTCATTTAAGTACCAGCATGCCAATAGTTTCAGAGAAAAGCTGTTGGCTCAGTCAAAGTTTGGCACTGAAAGAGTTAACATTTGCAAAAACAACGCTTGAAATCGAGGAAGAAGTAATTAAGATAATTTAATCAAGAGGAGAAACATAATTATTGCGACCATTGTTTTTAGCATTTGTGACACGGAACCATGTGCTTTTGATTCGGGGGAAGCCATCAAGACATCGATGTGCGGCATAGAACTATATGCGGCATAGAACTAGTCTTTTTTAGGTAAAACAAATCTGTTTCAGCTAAAGATGAAGAGAGAAACAGTCAGTTCAGTTTTCTATCACACAAAATCGACCAAAGCAAAACAAAACAAAAAAGGAAGGCCAAATAAAATCTTGCAGACGGAAAACATTATTTCCGCGTTAAGTGGCCCGTGTTTCTACACAGATTTTTCTACTGCATGGAAAGCAAAATATAAGAAAGGGTCAATTATATTTTATTCTGAAACCTCTGACAATTCTTCAACATGGATATCATTTTTTTTTCAGGGAAACGAGTTATGTGTTCATAGTGACGAATAGTATGACACCAGATTTGGGATACGTCTTACGAAAACAGGTCGATGTTTCAATGTAAAGGCAATTACGAGCCGGGCAGTGAGCAAAACCTTGGATGCTTTTTAGAATATAAAATTGTTATGAATATTGAACTTTTGATGGCTTTCCTCTCTCAGTTGTAGTTTTGACTTTATAATAAGACAAGCTTGACTAACTAGACATTGATGTCATCAGGCGATAAGCCTCAGAGGAAGTTCACATCTACTTGCAGCAGTGTCTGACAAATGTCTCTATTTTTCTTTTTTTGGCAGACCTACCACACGTTTTTTGTACCACTAGAGTATGCTTTACCAAAGCGCAACGCAGCCCAGTGCTACATGAAGGTATGTTATACGGGCAGGTTCATTTACATTCTGTTATCAGTCCACCTGTAAGTGTTATCCCGCAAAAATTGCCCCCCCCCCCCCAAAAAAAAAAAACAACTTCCCATACCTAAAACGTTACCTCCGTCAATGTTTCAATTTAACCTCTGGTCGATACGAAGCAACCATTGAAAGATGATTTAGATAAGACTTACCAAAATGATTTGCCCTGTGTCAACCGCTTTTCGAGGCATTGTGTTCAACCCGTGCAAATCAAAACCAGCTGTTGACTCTATCGTACTCTAACCAGGAGAGCTTAAAAGCAGGGAACATGAGATGGGCAAAACAAGAGGGCTGCCGCAGGAGCCTGAGCTCAGCTGACAGCAATCTTCAACAAAATCATTTTAAATCTGGGCAGAGCTTAGCTGAGTTTTGCTAACATCTCGAAGTATACAAAGATGAGTAGAACAAAGCTGAGCTGACCTGCGCCGAAGTGAACTTTGAGCTGGCAGTACAGTATATGGATATTACAAGCCCACGTACTTGATTTACTGACCTGCTTCTGCTGCGATATGCATCGTAAAGCTAATGCATGTGAACGGTAAAGTCTCACCAAGAGATTCTATGGACAAAAGTGTCAGATTAAATGGAAATAGCAATTTTATATCACTCTGGAACAGACTTTTTGCCTCGCATTCATAGTTTATTTGTATGGGGTTTATTGAACCTAAATCAAAGCAAGGGTGATTATACTCCAGAAGTAAATAGGTTATGTCCCACAGATGCTTGACCAAGGTATCTAGTTTTACTTGATAGCACGTGTTTTAAGCTTTTTCTATGACCCTGGGAGGCTACATGACACACTGGCAAAGCGCAGGTGCTGTGTGTGTGTGTGCATGTTAAGAGATGAAAAGCATGTGTTTTATTGCTGTGGCCCAGACATATGTTCTAGTGACGTAGCATAATAAAATAAAGGTGGCACATATTTTTGCCCCAGAAATGTGCCTGTATGAGGTTTCATAAAACAAAGTCAAATAAATTAATGTACCAAAAAAGTTATGAATTCAGAAATGAACACTGAATGAATTTAGTACTGTGACTCAACTATTAAAAGTGACCACCATTTTTTTATAGGAAACAACCATGAGACACACATGCATATGAAACATAGGAGGAAGATCGTTACGTTGATTTATTCCTACAAGGAACCTAGACCCAGAAAATACAGAGATATGAAAATATTCTTTGATCTATGGAGTAATGACCGTGTGTTGGTTGTCACAAAATCTCCTTAACTGCTGGGGTAGTGGTTCCGAAGTTGCCAGAAAGCTTCTATGTATCCCTTAACCTTAATATAACAGATAGCACTGCATTTTGTTTGCATTTTTGTTATTGATTTTTGTGTATTTGTAATTTTCGAATTCTCTCAAACCACTAAACTTGCTCAAGTCTCACTGGACTGTCTTCTGTATTTTATTTAAAATGAAATTCATTGCCAAATAAATTTAAGGAACCATCGTTCGTGACGCTAACCAAGAAAAATGCGCGGACCGGTACCCATGCAATTGTATTCACACAGGTTTGACTGCTTTGATCAAATCGTGATTGAGGTCGATACATCCCTTTGTTAGGGTGTAGGGCAAGAGTTTTTGTTTGAATTGACAAAAGAACCACATAGAAATATAGAGGTCTTACTCAACAAAACTTAAACCATGACGGGGATCATTTTGCATTAATGCAAAAATAAAAAAAGTTGTGGCACTGATTTGACTTCTCAGATCCCGCGAAACCCCGGATGTTGTGACGTCACTCCCACCGAATTGATGGTAGTCCAGAGTGGGCTTGTGCAAGTTTAACAAGTCCCTGGTGTTGGCAGCCGGAGGGAGACGGTCAGCTTTGTCTCGCTTGAGTGGCCAGTGTCTAACCATGCATTCATCGAAGACCACTTTCCGCTCAGTCTTGTCGCAATGATAATGGGATTAGAACTGACTAGGACTCAATAGCTGCTGCTGTTGAAACCGGCACGCCGGCAGTGTCGACCAGTTAAAAAAAAACGAAAGAAAATAACAATAGGACTTACTTAATAACACTGTTTAGTTGGCATAATATTATACAGTTAATTTTGTGGAGTGGAAAATGTATCGCACTTCTGGGTGGGACCGCGGGATGGGAAAATAGGGACATGCACCAAGGGCTTGTGCAAGTCTATCAAACCACAAGTTTGATTCTGATGGAAATGGCACTTGACTTACGTTTTTCAGGCAAAATCTTAAAAGACGTTCATCTCCAGACCCACTTGCCTATTTTATTTTTGAAATTGCACAGGAATACTTCTGAGGATCCCTACACCTTAATTTTTTTCAACAGGTGGTGATGCACATTTTTCTTAATATTTTCACGAATCTGTGTGTGTTTTCGCTATTTGTGACATCTTCAAAGCTCGCATTCAGATTGTGCTCAAACAAGATAAAAATTTGCCTGGTGGAAGGGTCAAACAATTGTGTTTACTAAATGGTGATGCTATGGGTGCCTGATCTTTAAAGATTTTCTTGCATACCATAACTTCTGGTTGATGCATACATTCCTATTGATTAATGTGTAAATGGATTGGGGTTGAGTGGTTATTCACATTTTTCACTTCTCCAAAACCGTCAGCTAGATTGACTTCAAACAAGGTGGATAGGTGCCTTGGGTGGGTCTGTACGAATTTTTTTTAAATGGTCACACTCCAGTGATTTTGAAATTTTTTTTTTTAGGATTAATTTGGTTTAATTTTTGGCAACACCTTGAAACATACATCTATGGCAAGTCGTTTTAACATTTAATATGATTTATGGATATCCAAAATATAATTTTTCGCTATCCATAAATCCATTTTGGTTATCCAACATTCAATTTTAGATATCCATAATTCAATTTTGTATGTCTAAAATTGAACTTTGGATTTCCGTAAACCAATTTTGGATATTCATGAATCAATTTTGGACATCCAAAAATGATAAAATGATTTATTTGAAACCCAAAATTGATTTGTAATTCAATTTTGGATATCCATAAATCTGATTAAATGTTAGAACGGCCTGCTGTTTCATCGGGAGCAAATAACTTTATATCGCTAACAGGAAAGCCTAAAAACAACAGAAATATGACAGGCCAGTTTTACTATAATTTAATTTTGGATATCCATAAATCCGATTAGATTTTAAAACGACTTGTCATAATTCTGTTGATTTTATCCTGTCCTGTTTGTGATATAGCTATTTGGTCCCTATGAAACAGCAAGCCGTTTTAACATTTAATCAGATTAGTGCATATCCAATATTCAATTTTGGATATCCATAAATCTTACGAATTGCTAAACTTAATAAATTTTTTTGAAAAAAAATGACAATGTGCCTTAATATCACATGCGAATCGAGGAACAGATATGTATAGGCATATTTGCCTGTCTGAAAAATGCACACAAATTGGACATTTTTCAGATCTAGTTTAATGTATATTGTGTATGCTCTTCTCAGACCTATTTTATCATGATGAACAGTAACACATGTATATCAACTTGCTATTTTATACAGATTTTGACACATAAGCAGGATGATTATAAAGTGTTGGGATTTCATATGACAGGACCTAATGCAGGCGAGATCATGCAAGGTTTTGCTGTTGCCTTAAGGTGGGTTTGTGTTGACTTCTCATCGGCCACATCGTTAACTAGCAGTAAATATTCTTACCCCGCAACTCCAGATTAACATGGCATTTAATCCAATTCAACTTGTAATTCATAATTCTCATATTGCAACATTTGTGATAGCATATGACTGGACATATTGTCTTCATTTTGATCATCATTTTTTTTTTAAAGCAACAATAAACCAAACAAAAACAAAAACAAAAACAAAAAAAAAACAAAAAACAAAAACAAAAAAAAAGCAGCGAAACGAAAAACAAAAACACCCCCCCCCCCCCAACATGTCTGGGTGGTCACGCTTTCTTGATTATTTTCCAAAGTTTTGCAGTACGTTTACAAAGCCCTGTAGCCAGGATTAAATGGCTCATGTCTTAAGACTCATTCAGTATTTTCCAGAACACAGTTTGACACCGATTCCATGAAAAATGTAATACTTTGATTAAACTTAAACTATTTGATCCATACTATGGATTCCTACTTTACATTTTTAAGACAAATCTGCATACTTATTAGCTCACAAATAAAAAAACAGGTAAATTTGGAATCTGCAATGTGCTGCATTGCTAAAAGTTCATTTATTAATATTCATTTAAAAAAAAAATACAAGCTGTCGACCTTAACATGCACAATTTTAATGTGGAAAAATGTGTCCTCTTGTCTTTTGATCGAACAAAAGTCTGTGGATGATTTTAGCCATCATTATAAATAAATAAACAATCAAACAAATAAACACCATAGTACATGCCCAATTCTAAGGTGCTGACTGAGCTCAACGGTAAACTGCAATATAGCATCTAATGATAAGTAGCTGTTGCTGAGAGGTTTCTGACATGGTAGAGGTTGAGTAACTGTTGCCCCACATATTAATATCATATAAATATCAAACTGTACCGAAATGTAAGTAAATAAATTGTGCACATAGGATGTACTTTTTCCATTGTATCAGAAGCATTATTCATTAATGAAAAGGCAATCAAATGAGGAAGAAAAGTATCACAATTGAATGGTATAGTTTATATTTCCAGTTAAGGCTGTATTCTGGAAATTTTGAGTGACCTTCCACAAAACGTTTAGGCCTCAGCTTTGAAATAACACATTAACACATCAGAGCCTTAAATCTGATATACCTGATACACTGTCCCATAGGTGGCAGCACGTGCTTCCTGTGTCACATCACATTTTCTCTAAATGAGTGAGGCGGGTTGTGTTTTTCCCTAGGTATCTACACATACACCAGGTGGATACCAGGGGTAAGTTACCCTCAGTGCCACTCACAGGCTGTTGGCTTCATGCATTTACCATGTGCTGCTAGAATGTCATTTTCAATCCATACGTTACAGGTGTGGAGTTACCATGCAGCAGGTAGTATCAACTGTCGGAATCCATCCCACTTCAGCAGAAGAGTTTAACAGACTGTATATCACAAAAAGCTCTGGTCTGGATCCGACTGTGCATAGTTGCTGAGGTTAAGCACCTATCCCTGATAATCCCCTGAGTAGAGTAGCCTAGTAACATCGTGGCAAATGTGGTAATAGAGTGAGATCTCTTGGTTACAGTTTGACATCTCTGATAAAAATGTATTCCACACAACTGCTGACTTTTATCGCCACTCTCACATACAAAGGACAATGAAGACTGGCTGCCAATGTGTGAACCCATCCATGAGGAACGTATACAAGTACACTGCCTCAGCTGGCGATCAGCACTGTGGATACCGAGGGGTCTTAGATGTCTATGTTTTTCAGTAACTTGCTTGTCTACTCAGGGACAGGGATAGGTGCTTTTTTTTTCTTTGTTTTTGAAGTGCACAACTAAGCATGGTTATAGCTGCCTCTGTTTTTGTTCATGTGTCACAGCATGACATTTGTCTTACCAGTCAAGCTTTGTTTTAAGCCGTGCGAATTCTTCCTATTCCTGATTACATTACTTTTAAAGTTAAAATATAAGACATTAAAATGTACCTACAAGTATCTGAATATTGCGTTTGGTTTCAAAAGTGTTATAAAATGTCCGTAAGATATTTGCCAATAAATTTCATTTTAATTTATACCTAAATGAGGCATGGCAGTATTTAATTTTGTGTTCCTCTTGCGGTAGGTAAATTAGCCTTTGCTTCTGATGATATGTTTTGTGTCAAACTTCCTCACTTTTGTACCTTGTCAGCTCACAACACCAAAATTAAACATGTCATTCCTTCTTGGAGAACATTATAATTGTTTAAATCAGCCAACAGAATGCAAGAAATATAAGTGGACTGTTTTACTACCCAAAAGGCAAGACTGTATAACTTGGCATGCTATATCCCATGCTTTTGGTGTGCACTTCCCTACATCACTGGATTTTGACATTGGAAAAAACTAATTGCTCGGTGATTATGACATGTTGCAGTGTCTGAACATTGTCCATCAACATTTGCAAATAGTATTTCCCAATGTCTTTATCTCAGTGATGTACCACTGCCTGTGAATGATGAGAAGTCGAAAAACTCTCAGGAGAACGACTTTTTTGAAAATTAAGGCAGTGGGCTTTCTATGTTATTTTTTTTTGTGAGAATAATGTAGCATAATGTGTAAATATAATCTAATTTGGAGGTTGGAGAAGTGTCTTTATTTCTGTAAACTTCCCAGTGCGCATGAGCAGTATGATGTTGATCATATTTAATAGTGCTTCACAGGTTGGTTTTAGAAAAGGACATTCCGAAACTTTCTCTTACCAGCAAAGTATTTTTTCACATCATAGAAATTGAATAATGTATTAGAGCACACAGTTTTATCATTGCCTATCTGTCAAACTTTGACAGTAATTTTATGCTGAAAAAGTTTTAAATTTAACTGGAACAATATTGTTTAGATTGATTCTGAACTTATGTAAACAAATCATGAAGTATAAAATACACAGTTGAATACTAGTCTGACTCAGTTACCAGTATGTTTCATTAATATGATCACACCATCCTTTTTTGTACATAGACAAGCATGTCCATGGTTTTTTTTTCAACTGTGAACCTTCATGTGTAGAGCTCAGTACTGCTAACGATCTAAGTGCTAATCAAAGTATACATTTTATACTCTGATGGTCAAGCTAAATAAACATGAAGGTATTATTTGAACTTTGCCATACCAATGTTTCCGGGAAGTTACGCTGTGAAATGATGCGTGTCTCATGTGTGACGTGTGTTAAGCTAAACCCACCTTAAACACATTTGCACGACTTTATCAATTTGTAATGTGCATATTTCAAAATTAGAATGTATCAAGATACCACGTCTTTTTGACCTGTGCTACCAGTTGTAATAAATTTACAGTAATTCAAAGCCTTTCATTTGTTTGTTTTGATACTTGTGTGTATATTGATAAACCGGTATCGGTGTCAAATCTTTTTTTTTTTCGAAACTGAATCACCATTTCTCTTAGGTTGTGAGTATTTCAATACACTGAATCTTTCATTCTTTGTAGGGTCCAGACACAATATCAGTTTCTATGTACACCTTTTACATGTATTTAATTTTGTTTAAATCCTGGCATTTTTATGCACACTGAACAAATACGTATATCAGCTTTCAAGTCTGAATACATTGAGGAAAGATCTAGCTGATAGAGTACCACAAAAGGTGAGATCCAAGAGTTGTGTTTGCCATTTTTGAATTTCATGAACAATATTTGTTAGCCAGTCTGATTAAACTTCCCAATTGCTCCTGTGAATCTGAAGCCCCTATGTTATGAAGTATGTCTTCGTAATAACCCATGTGCTAGTATACAAGAACAATGGCTGAATTGTCCCGTTAATTACTGAATACACAAGTCACGCCCCAGTGTTCTTACCTCTTGTCCTGCAAGCGTGTGGGTATATTATAAAGACATACACTACGAAGATGTAAATTTTCCCTAAAAACTGCCCATAGAAACCAGGGATACATTTTGTATGAAAAATGTTGAAAAAAAAAGTTTTCCATTCACACTTAGTGCTTTTCATACTTTAATTCTGAAATGCTCAGTCAATGGTGGAATATACATTGTATTCAAATCTATCAAAGTTTGCCATACTTTCTATTGCTCTACATATTCACTCATGCATTTCACGCACATACACTATTGCTTTGGTGATTATCACAGGTTCAGAGGCAGGCGTATTGAAGCCTATTTAGATATACGAGATTTCACATGAATTTTCTCAAAGTATTTTCGTTTTTGGTATTTATTTTCTTTTTCTTTTTTGGGGTGGGTGGGTGGGTGGGTGTGTGCTTTCTGCATGAAAATATGCTTTATGTAGTGTGTCTTTCGTCTTGAGTATGGCAGGTAAAGCTCTTGGTTATATTTTGTATTGTTAGCTATGGATCCTGCTTGAAAGAGTTGGATGGCATAAGACCAGTTTGTAGTCATAGGTGGAAGGTGAAATATACTTTGCGTCAATCGTATGTTTCGCAAATAGGAATACAATTCGAGGACTTTTGATGAGTGTAAATGTGCTCACAAACTAGATTATATGTTGAATGGTTCAAAGAGGTAAATAGTCATTTGCAAATTGAATTTAACTAGGGTATTTTGTTTAAAATCATAACTTTGTTTGCAAATTGGATCATATCTTCAGTACCTCAATGAGTTATAATCATATATGTAAGCGTTACAGGCAAATTGGATCATACATCCAGCACTTTTTTTAGTTAAACTAAGCATGTTTACAAATTGGATTATATTGGCAACTATATCCCTGTCGAACAGAACGCTTCCATTGGTTTAACATTGGGTATGGTAAATACATTGTTTTATATGGACTTCGATGCACCACTAAATTTGTGCAGTGTGGTCAAGTTACACTGACTCACGCTTGATCGACTGTTGTACAAAAGATTGCCCTGGAAATGGGATATAGTTTGGAACTGTGTGATCACTGTGTCTGGCATTGAGCTTCACAGGGGCTTAAAAATTGGCTGACTGACAGGACATGGCTGCACTTTGAAGCCAACATGGCCCGGTATGCGGATAACTGGAATGTTAGAAGTTGACTTTCGGCTTCTAATAATTAATGTTTTATATGGAAGTAGACATCCAATTCCGTATAAACGTCGATCGATCGATCGAGAGAGAGAGAGAGACAGAGAGAGAGAGAGAGAGAGAGAGAGAGAGAGAAAGAGAGAGAGAGAAAGAGAGAGAGAGAGAGAGAGAGAGAGAGAGAGAGAGAGAGCATAAAAGCTCCCAACAAGACTTTCTGCAATGAGAGAGAGAGAAGCGTACAACGCTGAGATGATATCGATATCCTTAAGATTTCTACATTTTGGACCTGGAGACTAACATAAATGCCGATGCCTAGTTTCATGTTGTTTGTGATGAATGACAATTGCACAATAATGCTATATGTATTTATAATGGTGCTGATGGCAAAGCCAACAAGTTTAAATGTGAATGCGACAGTCTCAATTATTTGACATCTTGATAATCGTTGTTGTATTTAATAGGAATGAAATTGAAAACGAAGTCCTAGTATTCTCTTTAAGTAGGTGTAATACCCTGACACGACATTTTTTGTAAAAAGTCTCCAAATATGATAACCGTAAGAGGGAGTATGTAAGATGGAAGAGGGTGTATGTAAGATGACATCTTTGGAGTCTCTGGTTATTGATCCACAGGTTGAACAAGAGATTTTGCTACATAACTTCAATAATTCTCAACTAATGATATTATGACATTTCACAGCCCTGGACGTATTTTTGCGGTTAGTATATCTTTGTCCCGCGTGCATTCCTCTTGTGATATAATAAAGCACTTGTTCGGGGGAAAAGCCACATATAAGGATATATTATAATCGTTTTCTGTTTGGTTACCACCCCCACCCCCCCGGGGGGGGGGGCGCTATCGGTAGCAAGCAGCTGCCTACGATAGCTACAAGCTTGCCTGATTGTACTTAATATCTGGTTAAAGAAAAATATCTTTTGATTGCATTTCCTTGGCTGAAAACTGATGACTTTCATTCTTTTCTGACTTGGCCTACAAATTTTGCTGTTAATATGCAAAGATTATTAGAAAGTTTGGCTGCAGTAATTTTACAGATTTTAAACTTGCCTGTTTTACTACCTAATTTTATCTTTTGGCATCATTCTGATTTAATATTCACTTTCAGACATTTTAGGCTTACATGTTTTCTATCAGGTTAAAACCCCAGGGCCTATCGGTAGCGAGCAGTTACCAACGACAGTTACAAGTTTGCCTAATTGTGTTTAAGATCTGGTTAAAAAACATTATGTTTTGATAACATACTTTTGACCTAAATGCTAATGACTCATTCTTTTCTGACATACCCAAATGCACATTTACTCAATGTAAAAAAAAATTACTCAAATTTGCCCGTATTTACTCAAACGTCACAAACCTGAGCCATTACGTTGAAACATTGACTCAGGGTTGGCAGTGAAATAGAGCTTTGTTGTTTGGAGACTTTCAAAGTGAGGAGGAGGAGGTGTCATCATGGGGTTTGTTTTACATTTCTGGTGCAAAATATCCTTTGTTGCAGAACTTGTTAGGATTTCCACGGGTTTGTACAGGTGGTCTAGGTGCAACTGTTTATTTTACACTCTCTGGGACTGAATATGAGGCCCCAGTTTGTTTCTTATACACTGTCAGGTGGATTAACTAAGCTATCCAGTTAGAAAGGGCACTTATTGTGCAGGGGTAAGTCAAATTGTTCATATCTGACCTTGTACTATACAAATATAGTCATTATGTTTGGTTTGACGGGTATTCTTCATCCATAATGAAGCTCTGCATTTATAAGCAAAACTTCACGTATTTGAGCAAATTCATCATCTGCCAGATTCATATTTATTCATTATTATGTGGGTTATTTGCTGAATATTTAGCTTAGACAAGAAGCCGCTACTCAGAGAGACATGTACGGGTACAGGCTCCGAAACGTGTTCTGAATAGTTAACCGCTGAAGACCCTTTAATTTTTAGGGGCTAATACAACCTCTGTCAAAATTCTATAGAGGAACGTGTGCAATATGGACAATAGTACGTCCATTATGTATATAGGTTAGACAGTGACAAGTTAGCTTATGAAGAGTAAAGAGCTCGGACTGCTGAATAGGGTAATGACTGCTGTGAAGTGGTTCTTAACAAAAAAGACACAAAATCAATCGGCAAATATACATGGAAGCCACAAAAGTATTACATTTCACAATTGCTGCAAGTAAGAACTATAAACTGGGGCGCCATATGGTTGTAGGGGTAGAACTTCCAACGTTGGACACGGTATGATAACCGCATGGGACTTTATTCATTGATGACGTTTAGCAATCACAAATTTCGATCTATATTATAACATTATTCTGTCGAATCAACAGTGGATCCCAACTTCATTCCTGACATTGCACGCGATCTTGGATGTGCTGATCAAGCTTCCTCGGTAATGATCTAGGTGGAAGGAGAAGCCATGCTTGTTACACGGTATTAGACAGCACTGTTGTCATTGGTCTGTTGCTTAGAGGAGACATCCCTTCACAGCTAGGTCCATATTGTCATCAATCTTCAAGACTTAGGACTAATTGAACCATTGTAATTACCAGCACATTTTTTCACATTTGCCTACCCAAAGTAGAGTATGACTTGTGTCTCTTGGAGTGGTTTCCCAAATGGACACCAGATGTAAAACTCGTCACAGATATAGCCTAGAGGTTAAGACTTCTGAAGTGATGACTATTTTTTTTTCTTCGAAAGAACGCGTGTGACGTATTCTAGCTGCAGCGAGTACACTGCGGTAGATAGTTGAGTCACAGGCACATTAAATTATAGACCCATTGACTACAGCAACTCGGGCACCAGCGCTGTGCCGTGAGACGGACGGCAGATATGGGGGAGCACAGTTTAACGCTATATTTAAGAACACCATGGATTACGCCGTCACAGTCCATTGCCATGTTGAGCATATACCCCTGAGGTTGATGATGAAGAGGTAAGTTCTCTCGATACGTTACATGCTCTTATGTTGTGGGTTGCTTCAGCATGGCGAAGCCGTCCGAGATCATGCCTTTGCCTCAGACTATGCAGCCATTCAGAATCTCACCCGTCTACGCACTCGTCTGGCATCGCGTTTAAGGTCATTCATTGTGAATGGAAAATGGAGCGGGAAACTGAAGAATCACTAATTCCGTTGTAGAAATAGTAATTATTTGAAAAATGATAATGGCATGCAAACAACCGTTACCCGCATATGTAATTAGATAATGATCCTATCAACTAATTCAGCAATCGCATATGAAAGGAGACGACAAAATGTATAATAAATGGCGGAAACGCACAATATGTACATGTATGTTAAAGTGCACGTGCTTTGGTTATGCGAGATCGATGGGAACATGTGCGCAAATAATGGTAAATGCACTTCCACCATAGAAGTCACGTCACGTGACAAATGTTCAGTCTTCGAAATGGAAGTTAAACTCTTAAACGACAGATGATCCACCAAATACTATAAAATCATCACGTTTGCTTCCACGTTCTATCAGTGTCTCTCATTGTTGGTCGTGTGTTGTTTTGTTTGTGTGTTTGTGTTTAGTTTGGTTTTGTTTTTTGGTAAATATAAATGTTACCGTAACTTCATTTTTGTGAAAAAGTGTTTCTTGAAAATTTAAGTGTTTTCAAAATTTAGGCTCTTGTAATACAACGTCTCAGCATTAAATCGCCTCAGTTTATTTCAAAATACTGAAAATAATTCCTCAGCTGTAAATAGGCAATATTATCGCACTGACATGTGAAATTGTGGCCGTTTTTGGTGGGCCAGTAAATGTATGTCCTCATTTTTATAGGCTGGATTATTTTTTAAAAAAATGATAAAAATTTCTGCATGCAGTCCTTATCTGGAGGTCTTCTCAATTCCAAAAGCGTGGTTTTCGCTAGTCTATCTATCTCAAGAAAAGTGAGACACCACATTCCATTGTGAAACCCTCCTATGCATGGAAACGTACAGCCCACCACATTTAACAGTTGAATTCCGACTCAAACTGGTTCTCAGCGACGAACAATATCGATTGTGGTCCACTTTTTCTCTATTCTTTATTGTTGTGCTTTCACCACTAATTTTCAACGGAAGGATGCGAGAAAGCCGAAGGTTGCAATCCCTGGTCTGACCCAGCATTATCAAGGTGCACAGAGCGCTCCTGGAACAGTTGTTGATTTAGATATACCACGACCAGCGGTGCTGGTCGTGGTATTTCTGGCAACAATGCTAACAACCTTCGTCCAGGAAAGACAAATAGAAACAGATTAAGACCTTCGCATATGCACAGACCAATAGGTATTCCCCGATCATCCTCTCGCAATTCATTTCTACGACATACCAATAGCCGCCTGTCAATTGATAGAGCTAGCTCCGTACATAGTTCCCGTGATGCATCATCAGATAGATTTTCTGTTAATTCAGATGGATTCTAATTTCCACCTGACGAACTGAGGCGTCAACGGCGACAGGATAGTAAACGAAGACGAGTTATAACTGGAAAAGCAAAGCCCCATTATAGTCGCTTTCGTGGTGCTCCCGAACCCAATAGGGATTTATTCATATATAGGGTTGATCCGCATACAGAAACCGAAGATCTCAGCGATTATATGATGGAAAAGGGGTTTGAAGTACGGAACTGATTCTGTATATCAAATCCTAATGCCAGATTTAAATTATTCAAACTGACCGTTCCTCTCTCTGAGTTTAAGGATTTGTTTAGCGACACTTTGTGGCCTGATGGAGTAAGAGTCAGGAAGTATGTCCCTCCAAGAAATCGTAGTCTTGAGGTGCTCCCTTAATAGCCATTATGTTATTTTTGTTGTATAGTATATGTTGCTATGGCTAGTCTCATTCTTGCCTCCTACTATTCACACGGCCATGGAGCAGGTCGTTTTGAATACATCAACAAACTGACAGAGACATGTGACATTGTCTTGGTGCAAGAGCAATGGCTCTTTAACAAACAAATTAATTTATTTGAGTTACATATACCTCACATCTATGCAATGGGTGTTTCTGGTATGAGTGATTATGATGAGGTTCGAGGTAGACCCTACGGCGGATGCGCCATATTATGGAGGAAAGATATCAGATGCATAGTATCCTCCATACTGTTTGATTCTAAGCGTGCCTGTGGCATATTATTGGAATTAAATGGTAAAAAGTTATGCATCATAAATGTTTATATGCCATTTGATTCTAATTCACCATGCGATGACAGTAAACTTTATGACGATATTCTGGACCTGATTTCATTCAAATGTAACGAAATTGATACTGACCACATCATTATAGGTGGTGACCTTAATACCGATTTTTGCGACTAGTCCCTTAGAATACGAAACATCTGAATAGGTTTATTAATGGAGAAAATCTGACGTGCCCTATTTACCACGATATATCATCTGTTTCTTATTCCTATGAGAGTAAGAGCAACGGTGAAACATCTATCATAGATCATTTTCTGGTGTCTGAAAATTTGTATGGGAATGTCTTAAAATACACGTGTCTTCAGGAGGGCGATAATCTCTCTGATCATTCTCCCATTTTTATGTCCTTGAGTATTCCAATAGAATATAGTCAAATCTCCCCCTCACAAAAAGTTCCCAAACTGCTCTGGCACTCTTCCACTGAGGAAAACCTTAACAACTGTAAACATTCCCTTGATGAACACCTTAGATTAATTGAGATTCCATGGGGCGCTATACATTGTGAAGATGTATTCTGCCAGCGTCATAATATACAGATTCAAACATTTAACAACGATATCGTCAGTTCGTGTATCATTGCAGGAGAGGTTAATATCCCATATTCTTCCGATTATCGTGCTTAAGTTGTTCCTGGATGGAACAATTCTGTCAAACCATATCGAGAGAAGGCTTTGTTTTTGGCATTATTTGTGGAAAAATAATAATTCACCTAGAAGGGGTCCAATAGCGGAAATTCGTAATAAAACTAGAGCTAAATATCATTATGCACTTAGGTATGTGAAAAATAATAGAGATTTATGTAATGCTAATAAACTTGCTGAAGCTCTTTCTAATAACCACACCAACGACTTTTGGAAAATTGTGAGGGAAGTTAAGAAACAAAGTAAGGTTAAACCTGGTATGATTGACAACGAGTCAGATCCCGAGAGGATCGCCGAAATATTTGCTGAGAAATTTGAGCAAGTGTATTCATCTGTACCATACAACGAAAATGAAAGGGCAAATTTAAAGGTAAAAATAGATGAGCTGATTGAAACAAATTGTAAGGAAAAGAAGTGCAAAACACTTCATTCTACTTCAGTTGAAAATGTTCAACAAGCTATCTCACACCTAAAATTAGGCAAACACGATGGTGATAGTGGTTGTTACTCCGATCACATCGTTCATGGTACAGAACGGCTGAAGGTTTATCTCTCTTTGCTGTTTTGTACTATGATGAAACATGGCTTTGTTCCCGATAGCCTTCTTACCTGATCCGTATATCCCATTCCTAAGAATAAAAGGAAACTACTGACTGATTCTGATAACTACCGAGGAAATGCTCTTAGTAGTATTTTTGGAAAAGTTCTAGACTGGATTATTTTATGTGAAAACTCTGAAGATTTGAATTCCTCTCAATTGCAATGTGGCTTCAAACCTGATCACTCTACCACACAATGTTCATTTGTCTTGACTGAATGTGTTAATTACTACAAAGTGAATGGTTCCAATGTACACATGGTGTTCCTGGATGCTTCAAAAGCGTTTGAGAGGGTGGAATATGTCAAACGTTTTTCCCTACTGCTGAAACGAGGTACATGTCCTACTACAGTGAGACTGCTGTTAAATATGTATGTCAACCAGTATATCTCCGTTGTTTGGGGAGATAATGTGTCTGCTCATTTTAAATGTAGCAATGGTGTTAAACAAGGCGGAGTATTGTCTCCTATACTCTTCGGTGTTTATCTGGATGAGCTTCTCCAACGTTTGAAAGGATCTGGCTTGGGCTGCTACATTGGTAAAACATTCTCTGGTGCCCTAGCATATGCAGATGATGTCGTTCTTATTACGCCTACCCTCTCTGATATGTCCAGAATGCTAGATATATGCACACAGTTTGGGATCGAGTTTCATGTTAAATTTAACTCACAGAAAACTAAACATATGTATATCGGCAACACCAAAGAATGCTCAAGTCTGTATCTAGATGGAAAACAGATTGATTTGGTAGATTGTTTTGAACATCTTGGTAACACAATGGAGTTCGATCACAATGGTAATGATGTGAAAAACTCTGTTCGGAAATTCCAAACTGAAGTTAACATGATTATGGCACAATTTGGTAATGTATTCCCAGAAACAAGATATAAGTTATTAAAAATGTATTGTATGAGTCTCTATGGGTGACAACTTTGGGACTTCTCACGCAAAGACTTAAACAGTTTCTATACAGCCTGGCGTAAAGCTGTACGGTTCGTTTGGAAGACACCGTATAACAGTCATAGCAATTTACTTCATCTTATTTGTAATGACGTCCCGTTGAAATCCAAATACGTAAAAGGTTTGTGAATTTTTTTCATAAAATATTGAATAGTAATAATTGTTTGATGCATGCATGTGGTGTCTTAGCTTTAGAAGGTAGTCGCTCACCAGCATGTAATTCTTTGAATGCCATACTTCCTCAGTACAATTTAAACAAATATTCCTTCTTCAGACATGACTTGAATTTCAGCATGCGGAAAATCAATTTTTCAGTTCACGGAGAATCATCTGATGATGCAATGAGCAGCGCCATATTGGTTCGTGAATTATGCCAAGCAAGAGATGGACAGTTATCTACAATCCTGACTCGACCTGAGATTGTCGAGTCTATCTTTGACCTTTGCACAATGTGACACTACATGCTTAATGGCATGTGGTTCCATTCATAGCTCCTAATCATTAGAAGAGTTTAATTCGGAGCTTTTTCCACCTGCCAATTATGCTGTTGGAATGAACTGTTTGTACTGACCGTTTTTTGTGCATTTTTTCCCCATCGATACCATGTGTACTTGTTACGTACGAATAAAGATATATATATATATATATATGTATATATATATATATATATATATATATATATATATATATATATACATATGTATATATATACATATATATATACATATATATATATATATATATATATATATATATATATATATATGTATATAAAATTAACCATATAATCGTAAATATTTTTCTCTGTTAGCCTAGATCAAACATGAAGACGACCCCGAAATTATCTTTGGTGCATGTTGTGTCCTTACTGATTGAAAACACACAGAGGTTTTTTTTTTTTTTTTTTTTTGTATCTTTTAATCAGAAGACAACCAAAAGATGTAAACCCGAACAAGTTTTTCTTCCATGCCTTAAACCCCAAAACGGAAGCCAGAAGTGAATGACAATTGAAGCAGTCAGTTTGGAGAGGAAAGTGTTAAAATCAATGTCGTAACGGGGTTAGTTTCTTTATTGATTGGCTCACCCTCATGTAGATGATTTAATCATTCAACTGCTATTCGAGGTCACCAAACAAGTAATAGCCAGCAAATAAGCAAAGAGACAAAGTTAGGCTTGGCTCCGTTGAGTTCACGTTAGGTGGGAGAAACAGCCTGTGGAAATAGCATTTACAAATGCTTAAGAGG
This sequence comes from Hermodice carunculata, assembly GCA_964020975.1. NCBI lineage: Eukaryota > Metazoa > Annelida > Polychaeta > Eunicida > Amphinomidae > Hermodice > Hermodice carunculata. The sequence continues at coordinate 48,874,488 of OZ026620.1, read as the reverse complement.
ACGAGGTGCTGTGCGGTTTTTATCACTGGGGTGAAATGGGTCCCTTTGGTGAAGGTTGTTTGCTGTTTATAAAAATGTTTGTTAAATATTTATTGTTAACTGTGGCAGACCATGCTTATGAAACGTGACTTAGTGTCTGAAAACAGCATGAATGAACAACACAATTGTACTTAATTCTTGGACCGGGACCAGCCCTAGTTTACCCCCCTCCTCCCGCGATGCAAAGTATTGCCCCGGTAACCGTACCCTGAATTTTCATCACGCATGCGGACGCCAAAAACAGAAAATCCACCAAATTAGCTGGATCATATTGTGGGTTAATTTTCGTCAAAGGACCGATCTATCACCAAACACATGAAAATATGTATATAGATAATGTATTTCATCTCAGGTACCATACCAAACCTATATCAAAGACTTGTGCTGATAAGACAGTCCATTCACTTCAAAAGGTATGTTCAGCCAAAGGTTCGTGTAGCCTTCTCAGTTCAGTCTATATTGCTTATTACAATGTATTATGTAGTGCCTCTTGATAAGGGTAAAATACTTATTAACCCCTGCCACCTTTGATCAAGTGTGGTTCCTTCTACTTCATGTGTCTCGCAAATGGAGTTATACTGCCTCGTGACAATACCAAAGTCAGACAACATTACTTTTTTGTGCCGTGCAATGCTTCTGAGAAGAAAGCCGGCATCATTTTCGTTCATGATCAATGTCGAATGCCTAAACTGCGGACTTTCTTGGAGTCTTTCTGGGCCATTTTAGTGTTGTGAAACATCATGGAAACCAGACTGCAGTATCTATTGTACAGGGAGGAAATGATTGTCATGGAACGAGATAAGCCTGGAAAACATGGAAGACAAGAATGCCAGCCTTCCTGCGTTTTTTTTCCCAAAAAAAGAAAAAAAAAAAGGGGGGGGGGGGTCAATCATGTGGAATGCTCTTAGAAAAAAAAAGACGAAAACTAGGGCGAAGCTACTTAGCGCGCAAAAATGCTGTGGCCGGTCACAAGGCTTCATTGACTAAAATAATTATCTTCATGACGTCATTATTCGGACCAATAAGCTATAATGATGGAAGTTGATCCCTCATACCGACCGCCACTGGTGCCGTCCTGTGATCCAGAGTAGGCTGGCTTGTCGCGCTGAGCTAACGTTAAGAAATTTGACCGTTTATTTGTATCGATATGCTTGTGAAGAAGATTTGAGAACGGGCTTTTAGTCAGCACATGGCGTCAACGTGAAGTATCAACGCCTGTGCGTGTGGGTCACCGGAAGAAGACACTGGGCTGTTACACAGAGGATCCTTTCAAGGTTGGAGTTTTTCAACCAGGAATATCTGGGACAATGGACCTTTCGAGACCGTCAATATAAAAATGACACACGAAGGCATCAATTTTTCCACACTGGTACTCTCGTAAATCAGCGAATCTTGAAAAGCTAGAATTAGTCCAACATATGACACTTACACGTCAGTACTCTATTACGTTACTGCTTAAGATGCGGAGAGCCGAATTCAACCAATTGCATGAGGCTACCAATACTTGAATCTGTTTTCTGAGAAGGCTGTGTACTCATTGGGAAATATTTCAGAGACAAATTCTACGCATAGAATACAATACTTTCACACCATATTTTAGCAAGACTAATCACCAAAATACCGTGTACACGAGTAAAAGTTTCATTCATAATTTACAACATCATACAGTGTGCTCCCCCAACTGATTGAATGAGACCATAAGTGAGCGTCGCCAAGGGGCTACAACCAAAACTATCAAGAACTTTTGACCAACCAGGGCCGTAGCCAGCGTTCTAAAGTAGAGGAGGCAAAGGGTACTGATGGGGGTGGGGGTGGGAGGAGGGCGTGCCCCCCTCCCAAGATTGAAAACTTTTGAAAAATGGCACATAAAATGGTGTAATTTAGTGGGTTTTGAAGGGCTAAAAAAGACTTTATACATATATAAATTCTCAAAATGTTACTTCAATGTGACTACTTTTTATCTTTTTATATAAATTGAATTTGGTCCTACAACTACTAGGGTAAAGATACAAGTAATCATTGAAAAAAGTACGCCTCCTGTGATGCTCTTATCTTCTATCACTGTGAGTGACTCCAAGTCTTAGTTACAACAGGGTCTTTTTGTTTTTCTTGTGTATGATAACTTAAACTTAACAAGTCTTGTTGAGGCTAAATAAACTATTTCTATGCTAACTTCTAACATCATCAGCCAAAATTCAGAGGAGGCAAGTGCCTCCTCTCCCTCAGCCTAGCTACGGCACTGCCAACATGCTGTGTTTTTGCTCACGTTCAGATATAAATCTGGTATGGGTTTTCAATAACAAGTAAAATAGAATATCAAGTATGACTGTAGAAATGGTCCAAAAATGTAAAGGACTATGATGTGATTATATATATATATATATAAGTGTAAATAAAGGTTCCTTGAGAACAAAATGATCTTAACTTTAGATGGCCAGAATTGTCTGCGTAGGAGTTGAATTATGATGTTTCATTCCCATATAAAATATAAAAATAATGCGTGGGCGTTGACTTAAATCTCCTTCTGGTGCATGTGGAGGAACAGGTGGCTAAAATTTATTGCATATTTTATGCAAAGTTGGAGACTGAGTTAACAGCGTTCGGCTTCAGCGACGAATAAGGCTGTTAACAGTGTCTTTTTAATTTTTACTTATTTACTTATTTACTCATTCTTTTATTTATTTTTTGTTATATATATATATATATATATATATATATATATATATATATATATATATATATATATATATATATATATATATATATATATATATATATATATATATATATAATTTATTCGTTGTTCATTTATGTATTTCTGGATTACGTATGCTGGTACAGAAAGGAAAGCTTTTTATGTAATGGTGGTACTTGTGGTGAACTCCTATTTGTAATCAGCGCGAAGATACTGGATACGTGTCACCGACAACTTCAATTGACGTCTCTTCATTTGTGCCAAAATTGGTTCAAACTGGAAAGAATATGCATATACGCACATTCCAAGTACGTGGATACGGTCCACTTGGAGGAAACTAATATAAAAGCAATAGAATACAACAACAGGGCATCCATAATTTTGACATGCACCCTTTTTTGGCGGGGGAGTGGGGGGGGGGGGCAGGATTTGACGAGAGAGCATCATAGAGTGATCTTGGTGTCTGGGCATCACCATTTGACCTATTTCCCACAACTGTAACTTATTGCACACAATGGAGGCAACAGTCTTGTTAAGTGTGCTGCGGTATCTGGTAACAGAATGACTCTCCATGTAATGTAAAAAAATATTTAAAAAAATACTGTGTCGTCGACAGGAGGCCATGCCAGGCACTGCAAATACCACTGATTTCAAGCAGGGCGCATGTCGGTGATTGAACGAAAGCTGTTTAGGGAGAATTTTATAATGTATCGAGGTGAATAAATATATAACAAAACGATGAATGGCAGGGAATGGAAGTAGTATCAAGAATGAGGACCGGAATAAGTAAACAAACAAACAAATTAAAAAAATTTCCAACTTGGTACAATGTTTTATCTAAATAATGAATTATTGCACTCTTTTCTTCCACCCCTCCCCCATAATAATAATAATAATAATAATAATAATAATAATAATAATAATAATAATAATAATAATAATAATAATAATAATAATAATAATAATAATAATAATAATAATAATAATAATAATAAATAAATAAATAAATAAATAAATAAATAAATAAATAAATAAAATAAAATAAAAAAATGAAATAAAAAAATAAGGCGCCGTCCATAATTATAGAAATTTTCACATGTGTACAAAAGTTACACTTTTTGGGACCCCCCTCCCGCTCTTAAAAATATACACATGATAAAATCAACTTTTTTATAGCTAGCTTAGCTGAATTTGCTGTTGGAACATTGCCTGAACCTAATGAGAGGGGTCTCTTGAAAGAAAAGAATACAACTGTTTTACATATGAATTTTATTCTATGTAACGAAAATGAAACAATTAAATAATAGATCAGGAATATAGTATTTGTATATTAGCGGAAGTTCTAGCATAAGGCCTACTTCAGTGACAAGTAGCATCTTGCAGTTCCGTATGTATTAAACTCCAGAATAAAATACAAGTTAAATGCATAAAATACATACATACCAGTCCTGTATCTAACTTGTATTTTTACATGTACGTTAAAATGCGTTGCTCTGTTTTTATCACTGTCAGTGCCAGTCACTTGGAGCCGCATTGTTTCACCACATTCCAGTTTCTTTGGTCTACCCTTTGTAAGTTTGTGGCCTGTTAATTTTTGGTGCTTCAGTTGTTAATAACGGGTATTAAAAGATACATTGCACACTTTACATATATGACTGACTGTGGTCTTTCCTGCACAGTCACTTGGTTAGTCTCTTAATCCACCATGTATGAACACTGTGCCGATCCCCATCTGAAGTCACGGCAGATGTGAAAACAGCGACAGTTGTTTTGTATGCCTCACTCATTTTCTCTGTCTGTCTGTCTCTCTCTTTCCAAAAGCTTTTTCTGCTCTTTAAACTCCATAGGGATAATAAAATAAACTACAGTGGGATAAAAAATCAGAATGTTTCCACCAGGTTGAAAGTGTCCACTTGGGTTTGATCCCCGCCCCCTTCCCCCAGTGTACGTTTTGTGCACTCGTGAAAATGTTTACATTTTGGCCCCCAAAATTAAAAAAAAAAAAAGACTGGTGAAAATTGCGTATTTGGATATATCCCCACCCCACTCCCACCCCCTATTCCTCCAATGCGCAGGAAACACAAAATTATCATTGCCGATTGCCTGATGCCGTGAGATCTGTTTCAAAAGATACCAAAAATATAGCAATTTAGAACGAGGATTTTTTTTTCATTTGATGGATGTCGAGATTATTTTACATTTTAATAATTTGAAGAAATACTTGAAAGACCTCTCTACATGCCTAGGAAACCAATTAAGGATGCAGGAAGTGACCATGTCTGTCCTCTTTTTCGCAACATTGTTTCCGATGTGTTTCATGGTAATGTAGCTGAGCGCAATCTTTCATTGTTCATATTTTTAACGATCTCTGTTACCAGGAAAGCGGGTCTAAATCATATCTCCGCACAGCAACGCATATGCATACACACACACACACACACACACACACACACACACACACACACACACACACACACATATGTATATAAATGTATATGTATGTGTATTTATAAATATATATATAGTGGAATCTCCCTATTAAGACCATCTAAGGGACTGAAAATGTGGTCTTAATAGGGGAGTGGTCGAAGTGGGAGTATGATTTAACAGATGATCAACAAAAAACAGGTCTATAAGTTGGTGGTCTTAATTGGAGATTCTACTGTGTATATTCATATACATACATACATACATACATACATACATACATACATACATACATACATACATACATACATACAAACATACATACATATGCGGTGTCTCTATTAAGGCCACCCATGGGATTCACAAAAATAGGTCTGAATACCAAATGCTCTTAACAAAGGAAGGAAAATACGAGATATAAACTATTGGTACCGTGGAAGAGTGGTACGTTGTAACAGGAGGTGGTCTCATTGCAGAAAAGTCTTGTTGGGAGCTTTTATGCTCTCTCTCTTTCTCTCTCTCTCTCTCTCTCTCTCTCTCTCTCTCTCTCTCTCGCTGGATATATATATATATATATATATATATATTAACATAGATGAAATTTTACTTCATTTACCCTTGATCGCCATTATTAAATATTCTTTGACCGCTATGATTAAACTGTCAACACCATAAATTGTCTATTAAACGCAGACACACCACGTGATCGAAATTTTATACCAGCAACTACTGTAGTGGTTGTAACTTGTATAGCGGCCAAAAGTGATTAATGTAAAAACGGTGTCTCCCGCGCAGGACACGAAATTTTCCATGATGTCAAGTGTCAGGTCACAGAAAGCATGCAAATAAGTACATTGTGTACATCCTTGAAGCTTCACACTGATGCTGTAACTCAGGCGTTCATTCACCGTATGATCTGTGGGTTTTTGATGTCCATGTTGTCTTGCGGAAGCACGTAAGTACATGTTTTTAGAAAAATATATTATTTATCTTGCAAAGAGTCGACTGTGGAGCAAAGCATCATCAGATCATTTTGATGATTTAGAGGGAAACATAAATGTTCGAGCTCGAGAACATAACGATGGCTAAGTAGAGTAACTTAGCATTTATGATGGTGTTTATAGGCAAAAACCCAGGATTACAATGCAGAGCCCAGTTTGACGATTACATAATTATACAAGCTAACAGTACCATGAACTTTGCAACAAAACTAGAATTATTTGATTGTGTTTTGGCGGGAAACGACACATGAAAAACATGTGAACTACCGACATTGACATTCCTTCCGTGTTTGAATGTTAATAACAAATTCAATTTAACGGACGCTTTCTACATGACGATAGGGAAATGGACATTTTTTTATGGTGGAAACGAAGGTAAAAGTAAAACAGGCACGTCAAGTAATAATTAGCTGCATATAGCATACATAGATAATATTTGTGATACAGCAGTAATTATTGTTCATTTATGAATTGACAAGGTGCCAATTAAGATATACATCTTGTCACAAGGCGGAACAGTCTATGTCCGTACTGCATACTTTTGATCGTTGCGTTCATCAGCAGTTACGTTCGAAATAAGTAAACCTGAAAAACAATTAAAGAAACAAATATAAGTTAAAATTAGGCGCACATAAACTGTGATGGGAACTTCTATATCCCCAACTGTGGTCGTTTGAGTCTTTAATTAGAGCTGCTGATAATGTTAATGAAGGATGTTTACTTATTACTGTTACATCATAATTGTGTACATATGCATGTCTAAGTACACAATACATTGTACGTGCAGATGCCAAAGGAAGACGTTAAATGTTGACAGGTTCACAAGAACTTGATAAATAAAATGGCGTTTTACACAACATTTTTCTCTGTATGGGATAATACATGCCTAATATGCATGACAGGACACAAATGATGAGCAGATCCAAAACTATGCCTTCATGTCTTGGCTTGATAATAGATATACCTGTAGATTATGCATTTTTACATTTACCTGCACAATGATGGGAAAGTAAAGAATACGTTCAAATAAAAATTAATACATACTTCCACGCGAATATCTTTATCCTTTATACACGCATCTGGGTGTAGGTGGGCCTATGTGTAAAACACACGTATGCACCCTCTGGTCGAGCTTGTCAGATTACAGGTAGATCTAAGATATACATTATTCAGATACTAATGTTTATTACAATGAAACCTCCTTATGCTGGTACCATCTGTCCCCTGCAAACTATGTCAGATATCAGAGTGTCCTTATGATAACTTTTCATAGTGTATATCAGCTATCAGGGTGTTTTTATTATGAGGTTTCACTGTTTGTGCTTCTATGACAGGTCGACAGAAAGAAAATAACTGGTTCCTAATTAGATACTGTTTTGGCTTCGTAGAAATAAAAGTCGTCGGTTGCGCTTTTCCAGGAAATAGCAATTATATAATAGAAACAAAATTATACGCCCTTGTGTTCTGCTCGCAAAACTGTGTTTAGATAGTGACTATCCTCACAGATTTTTACCAAACACACAGAATTTGTTATTTATATGACACCCTGAGGCTATTTTAACCCTAAGTCGCACGGGGATCTTATACAGGAATGGCACTCAAATTCTCTCTCTCTCTCTCTCTCTCTCTCTCTCTCTCTCTCTCTCTCTCTCTCTCTCTCTCTCTCTCTCTCTCTCTCTCTCTCTCTCTCTCTCTCTCTCACACACACACACACACACGCATATATATATATATATATATATATATATATATATACATATACATATATCATATATAGACAATGTCATGTATTTGTCACTTATTGTTCAATGATTTATTTATGCATTTTTGTCTATTTGTGTATCTATTTTATTTCATTCATAATTATGTATTCATTTATTTGAGAACATTAGCTTTCACTTACTGGTTTCCGCTTGAAGGAGGAAGGCCCTTTTGAATGGGATATGTGATATTGGATGTACTTGCAATATTTAAACTTCCGACCTTGGGAAGAAAATTTCCTGGGTGCTCGTTTTGCAAGATGGTGATGATTATTGCTATTATGATATAAAGTTTAAATAAAGGTATATAAAATCAGTTTGGTCAAATTAACACCGCGTAAGACAAAACGGGATGACATGCTGTAACTGAGTGACGTAACTAAGAAAAGGATAGAAAAGAATTCATGACAGATTGACAGATAGCATTTCCACTGAAACTGGGTATTTGTAGCGTGTAGCGCATGGTGGTCTTTGTGTTTTGGGCTGCTTATTGCATCTCCCTCACCCACCCTCACCCATTTCTATAGGGGTACAGCACAGGCACATATATTCATGAAAATATTTTAGAGAATGCTATATCTGTTGGATCCTGCTTTGGAGAGTTATGTAAAAATGAAGTGAAATTTGTATGACATGACTTTTTTTATTCTAATACTCAGCATTGACCACTGTTGCATAGTGGTCGCACCCAATGACCACAGACAACAAAGAACAAAAGCAAGTCAAGTCAGTGAAGAAAATTTGTCAGCGATGCATCACAGGCAGCATATCACAGTCATGCATACCGGTGTCCTGTACACCATGCACACGGGTAACTTGGGGGTGCGTGAGCGTCCACAGATCAGTTTGTTGTGCCTGTAAAGCTGGCAAGCACCACTGGATAGGTCTCCATCCCTGTATTTAGACATTAATTTTGAAACCACAGAACAAGAAACATTGAACTCTCGAGCAGCCCTTGCTTGGGACCAGCCAGCACGATCGCAAAGTCCCGCAATTTGCCATTTTCTACCATCTTCTAAACGGTTACGTGTGGTTTCCATGTTGGTCTGTGCTTACACTGGCCAGTGGCACATTTTTCGGACAAATTTTTGCCACCACACCCTGGCCATTGAAATCAGTGTTCAAGGCACAACAAACGGGGGCCAATGATGCATGACATTCAAAACAAAAACGAAACTGATCAGTTAACATATTTAGGAACCTATCTTGCCCACTACTCATTCCAATAAGGAATAATAGGCAGTTGTGTATGACATTACCTAAAATATTTCCATGAGTATAGTTTGAAGGAAAGTTGTAAAAAGGAATAGCGATAACAGCTATCAGTCTTTGGTTAACAGGTGTTCTCGGTCGTACCGGTAAAAGGTTATGGAAAATACTTCCAGCGTGATGAAAAAAAATAGTTAACCATTGAATATTATTGATTAAGGTGGTTTTTTTTTTTTTTTTGTTTTTTTTTTTTTTTTGTTTTTGTATTTTTTTTTTGATTGTGCACATTAGATAATTCATAAAGTTGTGGAATCAAGAACTGTATACTTTTGGTTTTATGCCTTATCCTGCTACACATGAAATGATTTTTATATTATCCTAGAACAGTAATAGGCTATGTATTTAAATTAAGATTCTTGGCATACTTGTGGTACATAATGTCTTCTGTCGACTTAGCATTATCGTAAAGATATACAAAATTTGACAGCATGGACAATTTATTGGGTCTTAAAATGAACGCAATGCCGGGTTTGCGCATAGCAATTTGATATCTGCATTGATATACAGTAATTCGCTTCATTTTATGGCTCTAACGGTACTTTGATAGAGGTGTTGTCCTACTTTTGGGCCTATGTATCCCTGAGGCCACTGTGATTCTGGCTACCACGAGTCGCTTTATTGGCGCTCGGGGCTTTTTCCGACCCACCATGCGTGAGTACTTCCGTAGAATCGACACACTTTACTTTATACGTCATTAGAGAGAAAATTATCTTGAACAATCACCTCTTCTCGTAAGATTATAAGTATGCATACAGTTTAAGTAAACTATAAAAATACTACAACTTTGCAGACAGAATTGAGTAGGCACCAGTTCCGGTGTGAACAGAATGGTATTAATGGGCAGTAAATCCTTCATAACCAATCTACCCACACAGCAAAAAGAGGGAGAGCATAATTTACATATAGTTGTCAACCAAGACGAGGCATTCGAAAACTGTATATGTCAAAAATGTCAATCTCCTTACTTTTAAGACAATTGTGATTCAGCTTTTCTAAGAAGAAATGACGTAGCACTTTGATTTCGTAATTTGCATGACCTACCATTCGACACATTTTCATATTATGGATTTTAAAATAACCCATTTCATTTTAAGAGTGTAAGATTTGGTTAGGTATATACATTAAAGTGGTTGTCCTCCTTTTTATGCTCAAGAGAATGCTATACTTTGAAAGACACAGCCCATGAACAAATCTCTCATGCAGCTACCCACTTTTGTTATCGTGGTAATCGCCAGAGGGCGGTATGTAATCATTTGTTTTATTTGTATTCCGACAATCAAGTTATCGTATATTCAAAAGAACCTGTAAATTTGGTGTTCTTCTAACATCTCTTTTCATCTTCAACGTATCATTTTCTTTAGTTTATCAGGGTCACTGAGTACTCTGCTGATGTTTATACTTTTATCACATTTTTGATATGACTCCAGCATGGCATTTGCATGTGGTTACCCGTGTTACTCTATTCCCTGTATATTTTCCTTGAATTAAATTCTGCTTCAGACTAAACTTTTAATGAATGGCATTTTGTCACTGCTTAGACTATAGGCACATATTCCGATCGACAATGAATAAGATAAAAATTTGTTCGTGACATGGCAATAAAAACAAATTTATAGATTTGTAGCACAATATAATTCATTTACGCCCAATATTTGCCTGTCACATATCCCGAAAATATGCATCCCACCCCACCCCAGCCCACGCCACCTTTCCGCCCCATACCCCCAAGTAAAAACTTGTTAGTAGAGTAGTCTACATGGATGTGACATTTTCAAAGAAACAAAAATGAAATTACTTATATAAGATGAACCCTCAACAAAGAAATAGTGGGCCGGACAGAAAGGCACATGAGCCAGTGTTGAAGGTCTTGCTTGAGTGTGGGAGCCCTTACCTGCCCCGTGCCTTTTCATGAATTTCATCGACAACGTTGGTATAAGCCATGATATGAAATATTAAGATGTCCAGAGCTAATAGCATATAATAGATAGCAGCAAGCACCTATATGACCCATTGAACCATAATGGTCTCTCGTCACAATGACCAGGCCCACAAAAGAATTAAATTTCTCTAGCATGTTCGAGGAACGCGAAATTAAACAGTACTTGATTTTAAAGTTCTTTAATGTTCCCTATATGAGTTGGCAAATTGTCGAAATTAAAATACTCGTGAAAAACGTAAAATGACAAGTTCAGGAAAGTAAGTTCCCACAAAGGTAAGTACCTTTACTGAGATACATTCACTTTTTAGTGATACAACTCAGAATTCGCGAAAGCACAATGCGGATTCTTTATTTCAAATATCTTCGCAACCCTATTAAAATACCTTTCCTTAAGTCACGTGACATAATGGTGTATGAAGACTACTGCCCCATGTAGACTGGACTTGTGACATAAAGGTAATAGGAACTGGGCAGGAAAAGTGGGCCACTTTTCACTTCCTGGTTGGGCTTTTTAGCTGTGATGTCATTCTACAATGGTCATGTGATAATTAACTTAGCTTTTCTTTGAACTCTGTAAGCCAGGTCTGCTGGCCAGGGTACCATTGGTTGAGGTGTTACCTGCTTCTCAAACTGACAAGAGATTATTATAGCCTGCCCTATGCATATAATTATCATACAATTAGCCACCTGGTGGTAGCAGCAATTCTCATTACCTTTAAATAAGTTTGTAAATCTAAACGAAAGGAGTGAATTACATCTGAAGGCTTTAATATGTGAAATGCCGTTTGCACGGACTAGAAATGATACGGTCGATGTCAACGTAGTCATGAGTAAAATTGGTCTGTGTGGTTTATTCCTGAGTGTTGCAGTTTTAGCAAATAGGGGAGAGATTGGAGTCCAGTGTCTTGAAGGGATGGTCTTGAAAACTAATGTGGTCCTCCGTAAAGGGGGGGGGGGTTAGAGCAGGTACCGCTGTATTCACTACTCAGGACCTTTACTCAAGATTCAAGTAACACAAGATATTTTTCTATAAATGAATACTTTTATTTCATTACATCAAATGTATTTCATTTCATGAAAAATCAAAAGGATATATTAATCATATGTTCATAATATAGTCAGCGTGGAATGACAAGAGTTCAGTATCATTCACAGTTCCAATGGATAGCCTGAGACACAAAACTTGAAAACAGAAATTATGAAATGTTAATCCCTTGTGGTCCAGGAAATGGTTCACTTTATGAGGTCAATGTTTATCGAGGTTTTTTCTCATTGATGCCTGTTCCATTCTTGAAGAGAAGAGGAGTCCTTCATCTTGTGTTTAAAAGTAACGTTTTTGAGGAAACATCTACCACGTGTTGCAGTCCACCTTCCTCAAACAACCCATCACTCAAAGTCTCCAACATGTCATTCTTACCTTCACATTTATCGGCCATATCATAGCCTACTTAAACTTGCCACACGTTCAGTACAGTTGACACTTTTTTAAAATTCAACAATCACATGACGACCGTGTCAAGATTTCTAAATATGTGGAAGTCAACAAGGATCAGAGGCCTCAAAGGCATTCCAATTTCTTCCACAAATGAATTAATTTCATTTGTCGCTTGTATATGGCTTCCTCAGGTCTTCATTTTCAACCATGCAATCAAAGTTGGAGGAACATTTTGCTTTTTCTGCATTATCACCAGAGTTTCAATTGTCCACAATAGCTACATACTGCAGTATTTGCCTCTTCCTTTTGCAGTTTCAGCAAAAGTGTGTGTTGTACATAACCAGCACAATGACAAAGGACCTCTTCATCTTCCTTCGAAAGCCCCTACACAGATTGACAAGACATTTCTTGTTGCTTTACTAAGCAACTAGTTATACATTGAAACGTGTGCTCCAATACAAGTTGCAGCAAGTTCTGAATGACGGCTGCCTCAGGTACAATGGAATCGATAGATAAATGATAAGAAAATGTACTATATAAAGCAAATTCTTGTCCATCGAAAATGCCATAAGCTTTTGTAGCATGCCCAGGGTCCCCTTGTGAGCAAATATAGACCCAGTTTTTATATGCAGAATTCTTATAAGTTGCATAGACATAACTTGAGCAATCAGTCCAGTGTCCATCACTGCTGTAAAGGTTTCTAATCTGTTTAGCTGTAACTTGTATTTTCTAGCCCACTGATCCCTTACAAGTTCATATATTCCGTTTGAAAGGACAAAATTATAAATATATATTTATCCAAACTTTATTGTGACAAAATATTTGAACTATTCCAGGAGTCCAAGAACCACACAGGCTGTAAACCCTATAATATTTATTCCGTTTTCTCCTTTCCAACTTTTTAAAATCTTAATTTGCTCCAGTAGCTTACAGCCGAACTGCCGTGCATTCTGTCGATACTTCGAGTTCCGCAGAGTTCTGGTCCAGTGCATTCGGCAATGTCTGCTCCCGAATGTTCATAGCTTTGCAGGCAGCAAGACGCATGTATTCGAGTGGAACTGGGATGCATATAACACGCTTTCTGTATCAATCATATCATCAGTTAATCCCATAGCTCAATTAGGATCGATCGGCAGCTTGAATGCCCAGACACACACTCTCTCTCTCTCTCTCTCTCTCTCTCTCTCTCTCCCCTCTCTGTCTGTCTGTCTGTCTCTCTCTCTCTCTGTCTGTCTGTCTGTCTGTCTGTCTGTCTCTCTCTCTCCTTGGTTTTAGTGGTGTTATTTCATGTACACCTGACGGGGCACTTTGTTTTGCTTTGAATGTCATCGGTTGTTAGCCTGCAATAAATTCGTGTGTTTGACCTGGTAAGAGCCAATCAGACCAAGAAGACGCGTCATATGACTAGTCAAATGACCCGTAAAAAATGAAATTCAATTCTATTACTTTTAATTTCCCCTTTAAACGCAGTAATAGTAAAATTAGATTTTTTTAAAGTGCTCAAAGCGAACCCACAATGGTACGGTTACTCGTTACTTGCTGCTCGCTGGTCACTATGCTTATTATTTGATTATGGGGCAGTGCGGCACGTTAACGTTACGGGTGTGGCCCTAAACGATTGCAGTTATCTCACTTGGGTGTAGGTAGCAATTTCAATTTCTGTGCTTTTCAATCGGGAGGAAATATAGTACATGTAAACTGCTTGTGTCTGAATAACAATGATGACTACAATCAGCTACATGTTTTGAGGTTACGTGCATGAGTTTCCTCCATTTTAACATTCAAATGTAAGCAGTTGGCTGCTGGCAAAGACGCGAGATGTTCATGCACTTCGAATTGTCTGTAAATATTCCTGTCCTTCAAACAGGTTGCAAAGGGGCATATCTTGTTTGCTTTGCAGGTTGAAAACAAACTCACGTTGAAGTATGCATTTTTGACAAACAGTCGATGCCAGTAATTTGAATATTTTTGTTTTCAGATTGCGTAACATAAGAAACCATTGTCGTAAAAGTAGGTAAATGGTATTCAAAAAGTGCTCTCTTTGGGACCAGTGCATACACTAGATGTGCTTGCCTGGGTAACATCGAATTATCAAGCCTTGACAGCATATTGCACGAATAGTTACAAATAAAAACAAATACAAATATCAGCATAGCAGCTGTCATTTATCGACAACAGCTTTGTAACATCAGTTCATACAAAGCCAGTAAAATGCCTTCTATCACTTAGCTAAGAACAAAAGAAAAAAAGAAAAATCTACATTCTAAGCTGTGAAGCCGTAAAAGTTATGTGGCATCCAAGAGGAAATTCACTGGATTGAGGGAGAAATACGAATAATATCATTTGCTGACTCGTTTAAATTACAGCTTTTCTAATTTTATCCTGATAATGATTAAAACGTATCATCCCTGTAAATCTGCACTGGCTTAAAAAAAAAAAAACAAACAAACAAACAAACAAACTTATAAAGAGCGATCAGAGCACCTGGTCACATAGTAGGTTACCTTGAATGTCACCTGGAGTACAAGATGGTGGAAAGGGAATCACGTGAGACCACCCAGTAAGAACCACTGGTATCTGTTGAAAACAACCATATTTCAAATATTTACTTTCGGTCCAAAGAACTACAACGGCAAATCAACTTGTGCACTGATATATCCATTGATGAGGCACTACTTTTGTCATCATGACATGACTCCGGAAGGACATATGGTCAACAACATCATACACATGATTAAAAAAAAAAAAAAAAAAAAAAAAACATTTACACGTTAGAACTGCCTGCCCAAACACTGAATAAAATATTTCTCTCCTGAACTATATTTTATGTGTTAATGATCTTTGATTACCGTTAGACGCCATGATTTGTTATGGTTGTTGTGTCGAACATGTTTACCACTATTACAACGTTGTTGTGAGTGAATTTAGTAAGGTTTTAATTTTTTTTTGGGCAGATTTCAAACTGATATTTATGGGATAAGTGTGAATATAAGTATTGGATGCCTACATTTCGATTCACCTGGCCGAAATGACTGTAGGGACTGTTGAGGCCATTCTGCGTGAGCCACTAATGACCTCAACAACCTCTACAGTCATTTCGTCCATGTGCCTCGAAATGCGAGAGCTCAATTCTTAAAAAAAAAATGCAGAATAGCGCTATTATGCTACTGCCTTGATAATGTCTCCCTAAGCTGTGTCAATGAAATAAATTCTTGTTCATCAGTCAGTTTGATAAAATCGGGGCATTGTTTGTTGAATACAGTCCAGCGCCTTATCTACACCCTACCTGGGATATTTAACAGGAAATGTAGTTCATCCTCAACTGGTTCACATGTTGTTCAAAAACTGTCACCAGGGTCTAATTAGAGAGTTTGTAGTAGAGCAGTCTCCACAGCAAGTGTATGGTTGCTTGTTCGGATTCCATACCTTTTTATGCTCAGCGTTTGGTATCATGATGAGGTACAGTTTCTAAATGAACTGTCTTTCGCAAATTGCATCAGTTCTTAGCTTGCATTCCGTAAAGGATAAAAAATTTGATTTCAATTCTCTGCAGAGGATCATGTAGGTTGAAACTGTCTTTATATACTTAAGTGGTCTGCCCGTAATATTTGGTAACATTTCAACTTTATAAACTATTGCACTGTTGCTATCTCTGCCAGAATTCCCGTAAGTATTCTAAATCAAGCTGCAAATCGTAAGATTTAGAAAAAAAATGTTACAGGAAAAAGATAAAACAGTTTCGCGGGGGGGGGGAGGTAAGAGGAGTATTGTTGCATTAAGTTCCGGGAATATGATAAATATGTCAATAAAGTTGCAAATACACTGGTAACCTCAGTGTTGCGTTGCAGCGTCTCTACTGTTTTACCTATTTATTTAGTAAATTACTGTTACATGTGTACGGCTGAATACAAATTGTTCAATTTTATCTCACAAAATGATTTTCTTTCTTCATTGGAATATTTTATGCATGAGAACAGGTTAAGTTTCTAATGGAAAAGAAAATAGATCAGATAGTTAATAAACTTACGAAAACATTCAGTGACAGATTATTTGCGTCAGTTACTTTTGTTTCAACTTGAAGCATGCCTCTGTTGCTTTTGCCTTCGAATTAAGCTTTTGGGTGATAAAGAATACAGCAACATCAAGCTTCCATTTACTGCAGTAGTTCTGGATTTTATTTGGTCGATTTGTTGACCACTTTTTGTCTTAAATAGCGGTACATCATCGCCATGCACAAGGGACTCTACGTTTGACGAGTTTGACTTCAATGGGTCAGTAAGATCGGAAGGAGCAGCAACTGAGAAATCATTCAAGTGGAAGTTTCATAACGTTGGGCTCTGGCATTTTCCTTGTCTTACACCTTGATGGACAATAAAAATGGGGTGTTACACTTTGACGGTTTGATAGAACTTGAAACAGCACATCGTATAGTCGCCAATGTTCTACAGAACTTCCCTCCAATGTGCTATTTTTTCGAAGTTTGTAAACAATGCTTTGTTATCAACTTCCTAGAACATTCCTTTCTTGCTAATGCCATCGGAAAATGATGTAATATTCCTCTCGACACAAGAGGCTCTTTATCCTTCAAACTTTTTAGATTTAAATTGAAAAGTTACATTTCTGGCTACAGACATAGTTTCTGTCACCACCTTTACCGGTTACTCTTAACTAAACTATGATCTTTGGAAACTCGATATTTCATCTCAGCCAACTTGTGCCTGCTCCTACCCTCCAGAACTTACTTCATGCGTTTTCTTTTCTTTCTTTCTTTCTTTCTTTCTTTCTTTCTTTCTTTCTTTCTTTCTTTCTTTCTTTCTTTTTTCTTTTGTGGCCAAATTAAAATACTCTCAAAACCAACCTCATTAATACTGTTATTTTATTAATATCTCTAGGGGTTCATCCCAATTTTATGATTTATGTTGCTGGTGACCGATTGGCTGCGACATGCCTGTTCGGCAGGAACGAATTTTCAAATGAACCAAAGCTACAAATAAGCGAAGCTTTTCATCATTATATCATTGCCTCAAGATTTGTTAAAAATTAAGTTGCCTTTAAGCTGGCGGTAATGATTTATCAACTATTTATTTGGTAGTAGTTGTAGTAGTAGTAGTAGTAGTAGTAGTAGTAGTAGTAGTAGTAGTAGTAGTAGTAGTAGTAGTAGTAGTAGTAGTAGTAGTAGTAGTAGTAGTAATAATGGTGGTGGTGGTAGTAGCAGCAGTAGTACTGGAATATACTTCAGTCGCACACTAGAACAGTCATAGACACTTATACATTGGTAATGTCCTGGTAACTTATATATTCTCCTGTTTGCCTTGTACATACTTGTATGTCACTTCAAGTCTGAAGAACCCTAGCATCTAGATGAACTATAGGTTATCCAGTTGAAATTAACATGCTTAAACTAAGTCATTCCCACCCTCTGTTGTAACAGACAATTGTCCAAGATTGCTCTATTATTTTGACATTCTAAGTTGTCAGATCACATTCTGTTTGGTTTAATCACAACACGGATTAGTGGTCATAGACGAATGACACTTGAACGCAATGAAGGGGCACGCCACTAAAAAGCTAACCCTTATCCTCGTGCGCCTCATACAGGCGACGAAACGGCACGAGAGATCTGAACCTCTGTTAAAAATCTATTGATCAGAAACGATGACACTTGAACGCAATGAAGGGGCACGCCACTAAAAAGCTAACCCTTATCCTCGTGCGCCTCATACAGGCGATGAAACGGCAGAGAGATCTGAACCTCTGTTAAAAATCTATTTTTCTGAAACTGGGCCGAACAGTTAAAAGCTTCTGGATCCGCCCGCTACTTGTCACCCGACTCGATGTCCAGCAGGGAACACTCTCAGAAAAAAAGTTCGAGTTGATCCTCTTCCTCCTCCTCCTCCTCCCAATGAACATGCAAGGTCCTCCAGTTCGCCTGTACCTTACTGTCTGTTTCACCTTTTTCTCCAAAACATGATATTTACTGTAAATACCTGTCATTTGTAATGCCTGTAATTTATATTTACGTCACACTGGAAGCTGCATATAGTTTGTTTTCTGGAGCATAATCTGAACTGGGGCACAAACAGGCGATAAAAGTAGCTGTGCTTTGAAAAGGTACCTGATAGCTTGATGCATTAGTTCAAGAGTGTAAGCGTACCGTGCAGCTCTTGTCATTGGCAACGGTACACTCGTACATGCGCTGACCTGTAAAATTAAAATTAGTTTATGGACCATGCGCTACCATAATGACAATGCAACAATTTATTTAACCCCCTTCTCCCACTATATTTATGTATCCTTCTGGCGATGTTTGAGAGTTGATAATCAATTCATTCCAAAATTAAAAAAAAAAAAAATATGCACAGAGAGCGCGCGAGTACACTTGTACTTACAATGGACGTCATTCGTGTCCACAATAATATCACCATGCAGTAACGTAATGGGAGATATGCATAGTAAGTTTCCGCCCCGACTGCATACCTGATTGCCTAGTCTCGCTTGGTGAGATATGGCGAGATACGGGTCGGTACCTGTGGGACCAGCTTGATTTTCATATTATTTTGGAAATAAAACATACTTGTGAAAGGCATACGGGAGTTTTGCTTATATATGTTTCGGAAAGTACTAGAAGAATACCAGTTTAGCTTTTGTGAACTTAAATTTCACAAAAAAAGTGCTAATTTTGTGAAAATTGAGCATATGGCCTATCTGTGACAGTGACGCGACCCGCACGTCCCCCGTGATCACCAGGCGTCAAACCCGTGCTTCGGGGCGGGAAATTAATATGCGTACTGCGTATATATTACGTAATCTACCTGTCCAGTCGATGGGAGGAAGTAACGGGTGGTACATTCCAAAAAGACATTACATAAAACATTGTTACCTTCCCCAACGATAAAGACTGGGGCAGCAACATTGTTTCAGGCGCATGTTGCAAGCTGGTGAACGGTTTGCTCCTCGCAAATGGCGCCTTGAAATTTACATTTAGATTTCTTATGGTCTGAATAAGGGATATATTCGACAGCCAAAGTCAATTTTCCGGACAAAACGAATAACCTGAGGTTTAATGGGTCAGCGGTGTAAAGTAACTTTTTGCCAGCATCCATGATTCCAAAGATTACCGTTTTTTGCCAGCATCCGTTTTTTTACTGCGGGTTGTGAAAAGAACTTCGAGTCAAGACCTTGTGTGTTCAGTGGGCATAAACCCCACACAGACAGTTCATAGTTTGTGTGAGGCACCGATATGTTCGTAGGCCTATATTAAACTGATATATATTCTAATATACCCGTCCTAACTGCCTCAACTGTCATTTCCCACGTTGTTCATTACAGACCATCCAAATTTGGTCTTATGCTTTGGTCAAAGCAGCGTTGTTAGGAGCCAAGTGACCCGGGTGGCTAATTTTCCTGTATTCAAGAACAGAAAACACACTTTTCAGACGAACACGTTTACAGACCAGCCACTTTCATTGACTTTTCGTCCCACTGAAGCAAAAATGGCTTAAGTCAAAAATGGGCACTTTTGAGTTATGTATACCAGAGGATAAGGAAGACCCTTCCTCTTCATATGTACAGCGTTCCATCTGAAAATCTGTAAATGTTAACCCTTTAAGGGACGAGACATTGCCTGCAAAATGGCCGGGATCATCTATTTATGTTTTGGGGGTTTTTATTTTGGTTAAAATGGCTGTCATATAACAGTTTTGTTCAATCTTTGTGAAAAGTGACCATTCATTTATTTCATAGGAAGCAATTACACGGTACTTTTGATGACATGTTGGAATTGAGTTCAAAGGTAGCTATAGTTAAGTACTGATCAATATAAACGTTGGCCTAAGGTAATTTCTTTTGGCGTCTGTCACGCCTATGTCATATTTATATATATCTTGGCCTAAGTCAACCAAATTTTGACAAATGATTAATCTTTTTACGACTATATTAGGTGCGGTATAACACACCGCAATTAGCCATGAGAAACATGCTGAAGCACTTCATTTCGTGATGAAAACCGGAAACTGTTGGTTAATAACATGGAAGTGGGACAATTTTTTTATTGCGGTTGTCTCAAAACCGCCAAAAATGACTTGGGCCATTTGTTCTTTATAGGGGCGATTTGGGCTTCGTGTCTCGGGCAGTTGTGGCTGTCAGGTCAAGACGATAGTAATAATTCTGCGCGTAAAGTTTCTGCTGAAAGTATCAGTTTTGGTATATCGCCAATAATGCTGCATTTCCAAAGCCGCAGGTATCGCTGCATCACTGCGCGCACGCATTTAAGCTATGACATTATACGGAAGCGCATTTTGTGCATGAGTGTATAAAATAATATGCGCATATTTGTTGTGCTTATTTAATCATGGATACAGGTCTTCCTTCACAAGTTAAGCGTGTCCGTGTTGGTTGGTGGCTGCGTTGGAAAGAGATGTCTATGGATAGCTATCGTAAATTTGGCACAGCAACAGAGAGGGTCCGTCAAACAATTCGGCCTATCCGTTTTGGATATTTTAAGGGGAGTCTGTGACAACTACTGCACAAATCCGTGCACGTTTGTGGCATTTTACCCTCCTTTTCACATAAGCAAGTCTTGTATGTGGTTGGTACGGTGTTCATGGCTGTATTAAGAAGAGAGGAGAGTCTCTCCTGCAAATTCAGTCGCACCCCCGCCCGCACCTATTCCCGTGCATGTCATTTTTCATCGGTTATGCTGCCACTGAAAGTACGTTGCAAAGAAAGGGTGCTTTTGTGGCTCATAAATCGTGGTTAATGGGCTGGCGGAAATAACAGACTTTCTTCTGCTTAGTTCAAAACCCGTATCCTAAAATCTGGGTTTCTGATTACGTCATCTTAATAAAAGGGTACGGTTAAGAAAGGTCTGCAAGAAATAACAAGAGGATGATTGTTTAAATAAAATTTGGGACGCATGCGATCCTTGTAATTATGTGTTTTGGAAAAGAGAGAAAAAGTCCCGATGAAACACACACAAGACTCATGTTTTAACGAGCACACCTTGCTTTTTTGGCAAGTAGAGGTTGCGAATTCATCAAAATGTTTTGATCACCAGACCATAGCAAATGAAGCCCTTGTTTGCAGACAGTTCCACCCCCAAAAAGTTAAAGGTTACCATAGTGAAAACGTGTTCACTTGAAGAATGGCTGGGAGTGACCCGTACCGGATCTTTTTATACCTTTTATCCATCAAATGACAGACACTGTATCCAATGTGGTTAAAATGAGTCGACGCTATGCGGTAGGACTTGCTTTGGGAAATCTGCTGTGCACGCCTCCTCAGCAGGAACCTCAGAAACCTGCAAAACAACATTTTATCACGCAAGTGTAGAGCTAAACTTTATTACGTGCAGGCTACCTGGAACCAAGGAGGGTTCTACCATCCTTGCTGGAACTATTTTTTTTATGACGCTTAGAGCACATGGGAGGTACAACGATTTAATTATTATCGTGTTTTATATACTGTGTGTCGTACATGCAGCAAAAATATTTTGTGGAAGCACAACACGCTAATGACCTTTACCTTGACCTTTGAGGTCAAATGTACCTTACAAAAGTACATCGTTACAATGTGACTGAAAATGTGTAAAATCCAATGAAGACTGTCTGAGTTATAGCCAGATTAAGACATTTACATGGCCAAATGACCTTGATATATTTGACTTTAGAGGTGACTTATATATTACAGAAATATACATTGACACAATTTCTGCATTTTGAGTCCAATATAGCTAATATCCCATGAAAATTGACTAAATTACATAGGGCGTATGCTTGAAAATCTTCAGATGGGCACAATGACCATAAGGGGTCATGTTTAAAATGCACAGTTTGGCCTTGAGTCTGACTTTACACAAAATTACCATCATCCACATATAGTGATAACTTTTTGAGTAACAGAGCAAAACGTATTGTATAATTAGGTCAGGACATCCGCCAAATTAGGTCAAAGATAGCAAACTGAATACACAGGGAAAAGGTACTATTGATGTGGTGCACGGATTGCCCAAGATTCTTCCAAAGATCATTGCCACTCCAGTTATGACATATGCCCTTCACTGTGTATGTGTGCGTGACCACCCAATCGCTTACCATCCTACCTCTTGCAAAGTACCGTGAAGTATCATCATGCGGGGTTTTTTTTCTTCTGCCAGAATTGACAAGTAGATTTCGAAAGGTCCGTATTTACATGCAAAACGTATTTTTTATCATCTTTTATCTTGTTTATTGTATTATTTCGGTATTTACGGGGGAGGAAGAGTGAAGGCCGCTTTGCATCTTGAAGGTAGCAAATTGATTGTAAGTAGGCCTTCATGTACAACTGACTAACTGAAAACCACAAAGGCGTTCGATGGATAGAACAAAATTCAGTGTTTCAGCACACACAGCGTAAAAAGATGATGTTTTGACAAAAATAGAAAAATTATAGACCAGTGTATCTTCCTTTTTCCACAGCCGAAGTGTTTGAAAATATAATTCAGAAGACTACAATCTCTTATTGCTTGTATCGATGATGTGGAATCCCCCCCCCCAAAAAAAATCCCGAACAAACGAACACCCCCCCCCCCAAAAAAAGAAAGAAAACTTGACAGTACAGTGAACCAGACAATTCATATAGTTCACGAAACAGACCTAGCCTTAGACAGAGGTAGATATGTTCGTTTGGTTTTTTAAGATATGTCAAAGGCTTTTGACAGAGTCTGGCACAGAGCTCTTATTTGTAAGTTGGAAAAAAAATTATACAGGATCAGCTGGAATATTGGGTTACATTTTATCTTACTGACAGAAAACAAATGGTTGTACTTGGCAGTGCATGGTCAAACGAGATAAGAATGGAGTCCGGATACCCCAGGGAAGTGTTTTAGGGCCTTTGTTGTTCTTAATATTCATAAATGATTTGGTTGATGATATTTTATGTTAATTTTATCTGTTCTCTGATGATACTTCACTTATGGGAATTTAAGAATGGAAACCTTCAAGGTGTTCAAGACTGGACTGCAAATTGGACAATGCACAATCTTAATCCCGGTATTACAGAGGAAATAATAATTTCTTATAAAACACTGAAGCCCCATCGTCCAAGTTTAAAGTTCATGGGTAAATAATAAGAGAGTTATTATTTTATGTTATTATTCTTCTTACCCACAATCTGTCCTGGGATATTAAATTTGCATGTAACAAAGCCACTGTACGCTTGGGAAGAATAAAAAATTGTACGTGCAAGTAACCTCTAAAAACGCTGGAGAACATATATTTTTTCATCAATTGGACCTATTCTTGAATATGCTGCCCATATCATTGAGAGTTGCATGGTAAAATGTAGAGATAGATATGCTGGGATCAGTTCAATACAGAAGTGCATTGTTAGTTACGGGCGCGATGCGAAGAAGGCCAAACATCTTGCCTAATCATTTACGCATACGCTTCAGTTCTTTAAAAGCCCATTTGTTCTTTCGTCCGTTGCTTTTTCGAAAACCAAGCATACTGCTGTGGTTATGGGCGCGAAACTACAATACATTACTTTTTGCAGTGTCCTCGTCACACAACACAAAGAGTAACCTTTATTGCATGGGTCAAGGAAATTGAAGAATTAACTGACTTACTTGTTTCATTCGTGAATCTGAGTAGCGAACAAAAAAGTTATATTGAACTGCTTGTTGGGTCGTGACACTTTGTCGTATGATGTAAATTTTTTTTTCCCACCTATAACATCATTGAAGTCTATTTTAGGCTCCATGATTGAAGCTACTTTGGCATACATTTCAGCTTCAAAGCGCTTGTATAAATTCCGATCTTATGAAAGTGAGGAAAGTGATAACGATTTAAGTGCTTAATTATCTGTTACATCTCACCTTGGAATGCACTGATACTTTTATCATGTGTTTGTACGTATTCTTCTGTTATTATTGTTTAGTTTTTATCACTATGTCTGTGTGCCAACACAGACATTGTTGTATTTGTTTATTTGTTTGTTTGTTTGTTTGCTTGTTTGTTTGTTTCTTTCTTTCTTTGTTTGTTTCTTTCTTTCTTTCTTTCTTTCTTTAGCAGCAAATTTTTCCCATTTTATATGAAGACCACAGATCTGTTAATTATTATCAAATTAGGGCAATTTGAAAATTCATACCTTGAACATCTTCAAAACTATTATAGGAAGTCAAGAGGTACACTTCCCCAACTTCAAGGCATATGTTTTTGCTGTAAACACATCCATGAACCACAAGAAAATGTTGTACATCGATTGATGCTAATAAGGGGCACTTGAAAAGTTTTAATATTGAATATCTTCAAAATGATTATAGTCAGAGGTGTCATTCCAACTTCAATTCATAAGTTGGTGCTGTAGTCGCATCCAGTGAACCACAAACAAAAGTTGTAGGACTTTTATTTACACCTGTTAAGGGGACTTATTATAGTCAGAGGTGTCATTCCAACTTCAATTCATAAGTTGGTGCTGTAGTCGCATCCAGTGAACCACAAACAAAAGTTGTAGGACTTTTATTTACACCTGTTAAGGGGACTTAAAAATTTAAAATGTTGAACGTCCATCTTCCGATATATTGTGTATAGATATGCCATTCTGAATTCACATCCGAGCTTTGTCCATCATCAATTTTGTCTAGAGGTAACGTCTCATGCGTAACAACAGCTAGAATCTCTGAGTAGTGTGTGGCCATATCAGTGCAGTTCAAATAATGCCAATTAGGAGCAACAATAGCAGACTTGTACATGCATACATACATACATACATACATACATACATACATACACACATACATACATACATACATACATACATACACACATACATACATACATACATACATACGTATTGTAAGCAGGTGAGACCTAAATGAAGTAAAAATACAAATGCAAATAGATACACACACACACACACATATACATATATATATGTATATATATATATATATATATATATATATATATATATATATATATATATCATGTCCTGTTGTATGTCTCCTCTATCACAAATATATATATATATATACATATATTTGTGATAGAGGAGACATACAACAGGACATGATTTGTCATCAGCAGTCAGTTACTAAATGTACAGCACTAGGATTTGTTATTACCCTCATGTCAGATGTAACACTTTTTTGTTACCATATCGTGACCATTTTTTCATCGGCCCATGCAGTAGTGTCAACCCACAAATGTATCAAAGTTGCAATAAAAAGTGCACCAGAACCAGCCAGAGTATCTCACTACATGACCAAACCTTGTTTGTTTGCTGACCCTTGACATTCTTTTTTATCAAAAATTCTTTCTTTCTGTCTGGCATTTCCTTTTTACCGGCACATTTTTCATGCCAAGAGTCTCATTTTGCTACTTTTTTCTTACATTTCATGTCTATGTTTTTGGTCATGTAGCTCTTCCAATTTCAACTTGAATGTACCAAGCAACAACTTTCTTTTTAGGCACCCCAACAGATTTGCTTTCAAGCAAATCTTCTTTTCTAGTTCTATTCAATTACGTTGCTTTTAAATTAGTGTATTATACTTGGCTGTAGCCGAGGGAATGACCTGTATTACCCATTCTGGCAACCTGGCTATTCCTCGATAAAGAAGTACTGTTGGCCACATGCAGAGAGAAGTGTTAGCATTAGTCCAGAATGTTATCTACCTAGACCTACTTTTTTTCATTCAAAACACACGATGGTAAAGTTTGCTCATGTAGGCTAGCTCCTGGATAAGCACAGATGCTCCTTTCTACATGCAACCCGCAAAGTGTATTACGACTACAAAGTTGGGATGCTTGGTCGTAACGAGTTCGGACACTGACTTATGGCCATTGAAGAGAGATCAAATTCTTCAGAATTTCCCCTGAATTATTTTTTGTTAAATTAGCGGCATGAAATAAAGGTCAAACTTTTGGTAGATAGAGTCAAAATTGATGCTAATGTAAAAAAAAAATAAAATAAAATAAAATAAAATAAATAAGAAAGTATCTATGCATGCTCTGGGAACTTTTATGTTTTTTTTTTTTCATCTGCATTGAACCCTGAAGGCCTGCGTAACAAAAAAAAATCTTTTTGACAGTTGGATTATCCACAGGGGAGCGCTTGGCACTGAGTGTGGACCTCCCAGTATAAAAAGAACGTATGCTGGTTTGGCAGCAACTGTGATCTGTCTATATAATTTTATATAGGCATATATCTGGCGATGTGCTCTGAGCATCAAAAGGGACGTGACAGACAATGGCAATGATATGAAATGAGTTCACCTTGCTCTGCCAAGTGCATGCAACTTTTTAGTTAATGTGTCCGTCACACGGCACTGAACGGATCTTTGAACGCAGATCCGTTCATGTCATGCGGCCCAGCCATCAGTTGTTCAGGTTCAGTACAGCTGCTCTGTATTCTGTTGCAACCATGTGTTAGAAACGTGCCTTGGTATGGAATTATTTTTGATGGGTCATTTAAAAGAAACGGCGTGATTTTTTATAGTCATAAGGAAATTAATTACGAAAATAATACAGTTGTTTGTGAATTTGTACATTAAATGCGAGGTAAATGTTGTTTGTTATTGTCTGTTGTCGATATCATATCTTTGACGATAAAATTCAGTTTACGCTGCATTTTTCATTTTAGTCATTTTTATTGATAGTAATTTATTTGTTGTTATTGTTTTTATTATTTGTAAATATGTGAAAAAAGCTAAAATTACCCAAAAAAAAGCCTTTTTTGCAATATATTGATAGAATTACTTACCAACTTCCACAATTTGGAATATTTTCCGCTGGACAATTAGGCTTACATTAGCTATGCTCCTTTAGTTGTCAGCTCATACCTGTCCATTCCCACATTTGCCCTCCCCCCTCCCTGCATACGGAGCGTACAGGCACGCAACAACGCTCACAATGGCCTCATAACCGGTCGGTGGACTTCCAGTAGGCCCCCAGTTTGAGGGACCACTCCACTTGTCTTTAAGACCACATTTATCAGGTCTCTAGCACTATCTTTTCCATGTTTGGACCTCCACTGAGAGACAACATGGTTTATGTGACCACTTTGGATCTGCTCAGGGGTGATCTCGCAAAGGAGAGATAACTGAACATATATGACGGCCCATGTACATAAAAAAAGCTATGGAAAGCCCGGGAGACGGGAGTATGCAAATCAGGTAGATTGAAAGTGTGACGCAGGCCCTCCTGGTGGTTCACAGTACGTTGCAAGATTGTTAACGAATGGTGGACTTTGTGGCGGACGAGAGAGTTATATTTGAAGGTGTGAGAATCTCTTGGGTCGTTTCGCCTCGGTGGAAATAGAAATTCTTCAGTCATATGCGTGAGAAATCTTGCCAGAAATTCTACATTTCAGCAGCTCTTGTCGAAAACACCCAAAAGGTAAGAACTTCTGCGGGATTTTTTCGTACCAATTTAAAGTCAATTACAGGCAAAAAGCGTCTTGCAGCCAAGCAACAGAGGCTTGACTCTTGATTCTGGAAAGCTTTGAGTTAAAGTAAAAATAAACGGGAGCAAGTTTCCCTTCTTGACCCTTTGAAAAGGTCACATGGTTATTCGAAAATACAAAGGAAAAGCTAGAAACCGGCACAGTCATTCTTTCTTCGTTCCTTGTTTCTTTCTCCTTTCCTTCCTTTTTGACTGTTCAGATGACTTTTTTTCTGTCTTTTTCTTTATTTATATACTACCACATAAAAAAACCCCGTTGACTCTTTACCAATAATGGAACGCCTGTTCAAATGTGGCCATTTTGCATTAATCTTGACCAACTGAATTTGTCGCAGCTAGGGGAGAGGAGAGCTCCCACAGATGGCTATGGTGGGCATGTGTTACAATGAAACCCGTTTTTGCTGGGGTTTTTGCTTCTTTGTACAATTTGGCTCTCCAACAAAGTTCTCACCCAATCGCAAAAATTTGTGGTCTTATGGCAGATTGCCCGTAATGGGCTAACCTTGTCAATAAATGTCAATAGTTTTCAAAAACAAACCTAGGAACAACACCCCAAGAATCCAATTTTATCTGTTTGTTTTGTTTGTTTGTTTTTATGCTTATTTTTTATATTTATATTTTCTATTATTAGTAGTAGTGATAGTAGTAGTAGTAGTATTTTACTCTCGGCCGTAATCAGTGTAATTTGTTTGTTTGTTTTGTTTTTGTTCTTTTTTATTTTTGTGTTTTATACTTTTTTGGTTTGTTTTTGTTCTTTTCTGTTTTCTTTTGTATTTTTGGGTGTGTGTGGGTTTTTTTTTGGGTTTTTTTTTTTTTTTTTGGGGGGGGGGGTAAACTGTCACAGTAACGACTCCTCTTAGGAAGGCATTGGCAAGTACTTCCAAAATATCTCAAAGCAGGGACGTGCTATGCATGCTCAAAGTGACATTCCTCCCTCCACAAGGTCCAATTAATTGTTACCCCAGTTGTTAGCCGATCAGATGGTTGTTTGACGTTTGCCTTTGAACTCCATTTTATTCTAACTTCCTGGATCCAGGACATTGGACTAAAAGTGGTCAGTTAATTAACAAATATATTGATTTATGAAGTTGTCGTCAGCGCAGCAGACCTCTCATTTTTCGTCCTGGCTTATAATCAATTCCAGGTGCTATCACTGGTTTTGTAATAACTTTGCACCGATCGTCAAAACCGTAAACATGTAACTACGATAGAGCCAACACACAAGTGAATCCATTAAATCCGGGTAAGATTATTTATTTCCCGACGAATGATAATTTCACACGATTTAAAATATGGGTACCTATTATTCATTTGTGTGTGTGTGTGTGTGTGTGTGTGTGTGTGTGTGTGTGTGTGTGTGTGTGTGTGTGTGCCTTTTTTCCCCTCATAATGAAGCTGTTGTAACTGGGCATGTGACGTAAAATTCGGCAAATCTGGTAATCGCCTCAGGAAAATCACGTTAAAATGAATTAATTACCGACGAGTTAATGCATTGTTAACATTGCTGAGGCACACGTGAACAGCGGATGCCCCTCAGGCAAGTGGTTGAGTAACTCGTCAACTCCAATCCCTTGTCTCGCTGAAGATCCATGCAAGTATCCACTGTTTAGTTTGCCGTGTTCCTCATCCTACTAACGTTCCGTACAATAGGCCTACAGCCTAAGAACTTACATAATGCATGGAGGTATATCTCGTTAATACCTCCATGCATAATGGTACGTTCCCTGTACATTATGCGGTGTCTGCAGAGTTCTTCCGGCGAAAATTGGGAAAACGCAGATCCCGGGACTGGGAAATATGACAAAGTTGTCTTCAACTGAAATAGTTTGCCCATATCATCAAACAAGGAAAAGTACCCGTATGTACAGGCAAGTCTCTGTATCAATTATAGCAAGACGTTTCTCTTGCCAGACTTGCAACGTGGATGAAATTAACTGTATAAAAATCAGTCGTATTCTTCGAACACACACTGAGCTTGTTGTAAAGAGTCGCCATATTTGTGTCTGTGTGCCAACACAGACATATTGTTTTTCTGGGAATTCTTTCTTTCTTTCTTTCTTTCTTTCTTTCTTTCTTTCTTTCTTTCTTTCTTTCTTTCTTTCTTTCTTTCTTTCTTTCTTTCTTCTTTACAGGCAAATTTGTCCAACATTTCATTGGAAAAGTATTACACGTAGGAACTCCAAACTTGGCACAGTTATACTTTTCTATACAAGATGAAGTCTCGCCTTTTTATAATGAGAGGTCATGCTTTTCAAAATTATGCAAATGAGGGCTAATTAAAGTTTTAATTCTTCAATATCTTATATACTATAGTAGATGTGGTTCCAAATGTGTAGGAGTTCGATCATAGCAAGGCAAGAGTCATCTCAAATGTCAAGGTCAAAGGTCAATTTTAGGCCAAAATGTCATTTTTGAGGTCAAGGTTCACTTCAGGTAGAGGTCATCTCATGGTCAAAGGTCATTTCAAGGTCAAAGGCCGCTTTCGATGGTGGCTTTCTTCTAGCCATAACTTTGTCAATTTTTATCCAATTTTGATCATGTCGGGCTCATACTGTAGCTATTATAACACTATAAATTTTTCACACTTACATGTGACTTCTAAAGGTCAAACATTAAGGTCATTTGAACATTTGAAACTTTCATCCAGTCATAACCTGGCCAAATTTCATCCAATTCTAATCATGTTGGACTCAAATTGTAGGTATTGCAACACTACACATTTTTATAAGAACATGTAACCTCAAAAGGGCAAAGGTCAAGGTCATTTGGCGCTTTGAAAGTTTCATCCTGCCATAACTTGGTCAATTTTCATCCGATTTGGTTCATGTTGGCCTTAAATTATCGGTATTGTAACATTGTGCAATTTACATGTGACCTGTAAAGGTCAAAGGTCAAGGTCATTTGGACTTTTAAATTTACATCCAGCCATAAACTTAATGTAATGTGAAGTACCAAAGGATAAAAGTTGTAGCATTTAATATTTACAACTTTTGAAGGCACACAGACAGATTTGCTTTGAAGCAAATCATCTTTTCTAGTTGCCAATGTAAGCGTTCTTGATTTCGCAAAAACGTGACAGTTGGTTGTCCGTTGGTAAGCCCGCATCAAGGTGACTGACTGTTAGCGTTGCCTAGCAACTGGATCAGAGATTTAGCTGCAAAATTAATGTGGAAGACTTGTATCGCAAATCATCTTTCTGTGGCCGTGAATCTGAAAACCTTTCATTTGTTTTCCTTCAAATAAACTGAATAATTGCATGTGAAATGCATTATTTTTTCAAGATGCATAATTATGATCAAAATAACAGGGCTACTTGAATTCTTCAAATGAGTTAAAGGTTTGATTGTATCTTACCTTAATATGCGACATGGTTTCTGATAAAGACTTTTGGTAACTATGAAAAAGGGCTAACAAAAGATATGAACATAACACTGTTAGAAAAAGCCTGACCCTTCTCTGAATCACGACAGCGAATCTCACCACCATCTTCTTTGACAGGTTAAGAAGCATAAATTGGAA
This sequence comes from Hermodice carunculata, assembly GCA_964020975.1. NCBI lineage: Eukaryota > Metazoa > Annelida > Polychaeta > Eunicida > Amphinomidae > Hermodice > Hermodice carunculata. The sequence continues at coordinate 48,842,967 of OZ026620.1, read as the reverse complement.
TGTGCTGATACCAGCTTGAATGTGCTGGTAGCCGGGTGGGTCATATATAGAAACAATGATGTTCACACTGACCGTCAAAAGCAATAGTTACTGGTGTGAGATGACAGTTGCTGGAGAAACTGTGTGCGTCCATGTCACCTACATCTCTTTCATGCTTTACTCTCCCCCTCTTCTTTCAAAGAGGGGTTGACGAACATATTTTTAGAGTGTTCAGCGCTACATACGTATTATATTTAGATGTGCTTTATTGCTTCTTTTGCCCAATCGGGCTCATAGCATACAATTAAAATACATACAGTAAAATTGCTCATCATACATATAATAAGAGCAAAAATATACAATTTACATGTCAGAAGGATAGACAAACTAAAATTAGCAAGAAGTTATATACATGAAATTTAGGTACTGAAAAAACACAGAAGACCCTGTACACACTTTTTGCCATTACCTTTTACAAGAAGTACTTTGCGTTTCTTGCAGGAAAGAAACAGACATTTTATACGTCCTGAGAAATCTGCTACACACACCGACATTATCACCCGCTTGCATATATTATTAATATATTCAATGTATATATGCTCATCAAAGCGGATTTTTTTCGCTATGTGGTGGTCTGGAACATATCCGGTACATGCCCTAAATTTTTACCAAATATATACCATCATGTGCAATGCATGAAAATGCAAAGAATGGAGGTTAAAGTTCAAGGTCAAGTTCTGTTATTGACAACAATACGCCTCCTGTGGGGCCAAATGTGCATTACCAAGAAACAGTTTGGTAGTTTGTATATACAGTTAATATTACAAATTTTGTTATATAGATATGGGTTGGCCTACCATTTAAGTGGCCACGTGCGGGCAAACATCATTACTTTTCTAAAAGACTATTTCAAAGACTGTTTGTATCACTCATCTCTTACAGTCAATGCAAACTACTCATTACTGGGACCACTGTCCGTGACGTCTGGTGGTGTCATTATCTTGCATACTGTTATATGTCCGTTAATGTTCTGTTCTGTGGTTTGTGCCATTACCTTTTTCACCATACTCTGCATTTTATTACTTTTTTTTTCGCAAGAGGAATTTCTATAGGCTATGCCTGTTTTCCAATTGCTTTTTATAAAATATGTTTAAACCAAGAGTTTGGTAGTAAAGAGTTTATATAAACTATTCGATAATGGTACTGGGCAGTAATCCAGTGTTACAATAATACATACAAATACAAGAATGTCACTGCTTACCTTTCTGCCTTTACTAGACTTTCTACAACTAATGCTATTCATTATTTACCATGAGCTCTTTTTTAGTTGGGTGCATTGTTGTGGATTGATGCCTGTTCTTTTATAGTTAGACTAATGTAACAAAACTTTGGTACCTTTTCCACCAACTCCCCTTCACATGTCATCATATATATATAAATTTATCTGTATTATTCAGATTTGTGAAGTTTCTGCGTTCCTTTATCAAATATTGATATAAAGTTAATCTTTCCTCCCTCACCTGCAGGCAGGTAGTCATGACATGTATTTCATTGTCTGTCTCTTTTACCTTGCATACTTTATTGCAATATCTACATATTCTATCATTGCGCGGTATAACTGGTCTTGCGTACCCCCCCCCCCCCTTTCAATTTCAAATGTGTGCGCACGTATTCTTAGTTTTGTCAATGCTATTCTGTGGTTTTTAACTCATATTTCATCTAAATAGTTCTCGTATATAAAATTTCTTCTTATTTTCCGGTATGTACACAGTTTTCTATCTCCTTGCAAGTGCGAACCAATCTGTGACTCCCAAAATAATATGTAATCTTCCTTCAGTTTATTTTTCATCTTTGTATCATTTTCCCTATGAACTGACCCAAGATTCAACTTTTTGTTACAGTTTATAAGAGAGCCCATCCACGATTCCTTGTAATCACTATTTAACTGATTTGAAGATTCCTTAGCACTACTTAATAGCTTATTCTCTGTTTTCTCTAGTTGCTTATAATATTCAATCATTAATTCCTCTATTTGTGTTCCCAGCGGGTATCTCCCGAGTTCCCCCATAACTGCGGCATTGGCCGCCTTCTTGTTCACTCCAAGAAGGAATTTACAGAAATTGATGTTCAATTTTTCAGCCTGACATTTTATCATAATTTCTTTCCATCCACTCCTCATTTTTCATCTGTTTTTCCGTTATTTTTGTTGTTTAAATGAATTATGTCACAGACCGTTATGTTTCAAGTCCACACACACACACGCACACACACACACACACACACACATACACACACACATATATATATATATATATATATATATATATATATATATATACATACACACACGCACACGCACACACACACACGCACACACACATAATGTGTGTGTGTGTGTGTGTAAATTTCAATTTACTTTTGCTAATGTAGCTTAACAAAATAGTTGTGACCAAAGAGTCTCATAATGTTTTCACTCCGGTAAAAGCTATTTATTGTACATTTGGACAGTTGAGTCCACACAGCAGGCCTTTTTTATTACTGCCCAATTATCTAAGAAAGTGTTTTTCACTAATTCAAATGTTTTGGAAGAATGGGTATTTATTCTGGACGATTTTCTCACTTTTTTTTATAAACAGAGATATCATTCAAGTACCAAATATGTATTCATGGTCCAAAAATGTGTTTTTTTGCATTGCATTGTTCGTCCTGCTTCTGTTGCCATTACTTGAGGTAGCTAGCTGGACATCCGCATCTCGCAGCACAAAAACCACTGACGGAAGTCTTTGGGGGGAATTAATAAGTATGCATAGATGCAGCTTATTTTATATTTTGCGCCTCAGGACATGGGGGTGTACTGAATAATACTCTTTCTATAATAAGCCAAATTGATATCCCTGGGCAACTCGCCACAGGCAGGATGTGGGTCACAGGTCATTGGATACAGTCCTCGGGTGACCTTTACCCCACTTGTTTCATATTTATTTGCTTTATTTTATTTAAACGTGCTTACCTTGGACAGCCCAGTCAGTTACAGACTGCTCTACTGTGGGGCCCAGAATACAATGACACAGTATGTACAACTATAATACACTGTAATCCATACACATCAGGACTAATACAAAATAGAACAAGAAGCGCAGTTAGAATTGTAAACAAGTGACTCGGCTAGGTCAGAGGCTGTGACAGATACTTTGTATTGAAATCGGCTTCATCTTCAGCTTGTCGGATAGATCTGGGAGACTTTCCCTGGTATACAGACCTGTAGAAGCAGGGCATTATACGGGGTTACGGAATAGATAGATCGGTGATCAAGCTACTTCTAGTATTAAGAGCTCGGGCTGGACTTCTTTTGGTGAACTTTGTAAGTAACTTGGTACCATGATTCTGTTAAAATTT